>JAZAYU010000053.1:3833065-4433065 GCA_038501625.1 Corbicula japonica
AGAACTGTACCAAATCGCAAACAGCCGACTTCTAGACAGCCAATTTATAAATTGATCATGTAGTTAAAGCCCTAAATCAATGAACCTGGATTTCTCTACCCATGTATACAGAATACATAGTACACTGTGCTGAAAGTCAGGTGACGTGGATGGCTTCAGTCTGGCAACAACGGTAATTGTAAATATATCCTGGTTTCCAGGCGATGATTTATTTTCAAGCTTCAACAACATCAAAACCATTTGATCTGTGGCTAGTCTAGAGTCTTCTCCCAGTATCATACCTCTGGCACTTTATCAGAATAATATATACAAGGCAGTTGGGACGACAGCAATATCCCCCGTGGATGTTGGAAAGGTTATGAATGGTTATGAGCAAATTAAACAATAGATCTGGGCAACGGGCAGGCAGGTGAAAGCCAATTCAAGTGCAAGGGTATGTCGTGTTCAGATAAGTTTCAGAGTATTGGCCTGCTCAAATGCCAGAGGCATCCTTGACCTTGAGCCTGCCAGGTTGGAACATGGCTTCTGCACATCAGGTTCATGAACTGAATTTCACTTTAAGTTTCATGATATTCATTCCAGGGGTTCAGAAGATATGAACTGGACACGAAATGCATGGTTCAAATCTTCAAACACCACTGGTGACCTTAACATTGAGCCGGCCATGTTGGGTTCTGCACGTCGTCTTGATGGGGAGAACATTTGACTAAAGTTTCATGAAATTCATTCTAAGAGTTGAAAAGTTATGGACCGGACACGAAATATGCTCAAACACCACAGGCGGCCTTGACCTTGAGCCAGCCAAAGTTTTTTACTGACAAAATCCAAGTACAAAAGGGGCATAACTCCATCGAATGTGACCTTGATCTAACGAATATTGGCATCATTATTTCCATGTTGTCATAAGCAATATCATTTGAAAGTTTGAAAAAGAAATATTAAGAAATGACAAAGTTATAGTAAACGTTAAGATTTTGTGACTGACGGTCGGACCAATAGACGAACAAAGCCATCCCTACATATCGCCTATTCTTCGAAAGTGCGACACAAAAACTGTGTCATAAAATCAAAGAAAAACATCACCAGACTAGTGGCTAGTATATTGTTAATCTCACTTGATAAGAACGAAGCCCACAATGATGACGATGATGTTCCGGAAGACCCTGATTACTATGAGGAAGTTGCCCATGTAGGAAGTTGAAACTATGGGTTTAAGAGATAACTTTGCAGAATTTAACTTAAACCATAGATTAATCAGCGTAAACTTCGTGTTTAAGTGTTAAACCGTTTAAGTAATTACTGTGCTAACCGCATGGCATACACCCGTAAACAGGAAACAGGTTTATTCAGTGATTCACCTTATGATTCCGGCGATAATCTGTAGAGAAAAAATGCGCATTGACGGGAAATTGTTAAACTTTCTAACCTAGATGGATGCGTTTCCCATCAACACTAATACTCGTAATTAATCATTTGATTTGAATGATTCTTACATATCAAGTTTGTTTCACGTTGACCTCTTTATCGACATTTACCGATTCCATTACATGTATATATGTATATATATTATATCCGGATTTTTGTTATGGTGTTGCTGTTCTTACAAATTGCAAATTTGTCCTGAAAGGATGAATTCGGTTTATACTTTACACAAATATATAAGGAGATACCAACAGTATTTGCTGTCGGGTTGCTGGACAGATCGAGTTTAACGTTGACGTGTGTTTTAAACATTTTAACAAAATGAATGGAACTTTTATCATTGACTTTGTATATTTAAAATTGTCCTGGAAATAAACTTCAGGCATGTTTAAAGCTGTTTAATCAACAATAGGGACTTAGTTATTACGATTTCAATATTGTACTCAGAAAATTGAAAACGTATCAACTTATCTATAGGCCCTTTGAAATTTTGCAAAAAAGGAGAAAAATTGAAAATGCTTTAATTGTGACAGTTAACAGTCTACAATAATGATTGAGTTATCTTTCCCTTTGTTATAAATTGAAGTTTTAGGAGGTTATAGAGAGTTTTTTTTAATTAAAACGTTTTTTTTGAGTTCTTATGGCTAAAATATTACACACAACACCATTACCGGTGATTAATACTAATGCCGTGATAAAACCGCACTCGAATGTCCGACACTTACCTCCCTTTCAGTCAAAAATATAATGGTTTAAAATCCTTAATAAATTGTGATCTGATTAACAGTTTTTAAGTTCTTTGATTGGTAGATTTTGTTTATAGATTGTACTTAACACATGTAAAAACTAACAAACAACGAAGGTCAACTAATAAAACATCGCTTAATGCGTTCCTTGAACAACAGAGTTACCTTACTGTGAATATAATTAGCAGAGTGGCTACTTTTTTATTTTGCTGAGTATAGTGGGAACATTTCGGATAGCACAACGCCGAAACCGGACATTAGCGTGTCATATTACAATAAAATTGCAATACACTCAGTGAAGCTGTATCACACGGAAAGCTTTTTAAAAAGCTAGTAGACGGCTCGCTTAGCATATTGAATTGAAGTGGATGAGACTCTATATTGACGCATTTAAACTTTTGTATGGAAAATGAAATAATGTTGGTGGCCAATATTCTTTATTGTACTGTACACAAGCGAAATTCGACAGATAAGGCGGAAAATTATAAAGTAAACTTAAAGCGAATGTTTTACAATAAAAGCTAATGTGATATGTAATGTGAAAGAGAATGTAAACGTGTGTGACCTTAAAGTGAAGAATGGCAATGGCCGAAATATTTTGAAATAAAAGAGTTTAAAAAGACCTGTTTACACGGATACAAAATTTTAAAATCTAGCAGTTTTACTATACTTTGCATTTAAACCGAAAACTTAAGAAAATACAAATGCACGTCCAATTTCAAAGTTATAATAATAATATAAATAACTGAAACGTTTAATCTCGTAAACTATTGCGGTTCCTTCTAGATTTTTTTATGGGCATAGGCACATCAAGAGACTCAGCATCACTTTCCCACACTGCAGTAGATATTCTTCGTGTATAACTTCATACAGGCAATATCGATTAATAATCATCACATCGCACATAATGCTATCTAATCGGACTGATGTTCTTAAACTGTGGCATACATCTTGAGATCCACATATGATGTCTTCATTTACTTTCATAGGCCTTTAATAGGGTTTACTAGTTTTCATACCCACACCGAGAAAACACTTACAGCAATGCAAACATGCACCGAAAAAAATATAGACATAATATATTTTTAAAACTTAGATACCATTTTATTATTTAAGATTCCAAGAGATATTTTACTTAAAATTTTAATTTTCTTAAACCTTTTACACGGCACATTTTTAATAATTATTGACTCGTCTATCAGCGGTACGTGGACTACTGTGCATGAGTCTTAAACTATGGTTAAAACATTCTAGGTACGAATTCCCTTAGGAAACGTTTGACTGTTTTATACCTAGCATGTCTCTACTTCGGTAGAAAAGTCACAGTAGTTAACCAATTTTGTCTGACAGATACAGCCGCAGAAGAATCATTAGAGTATTATTTAAAAAATACAATAGATATCATATTATAAGATGCCTGTTATCTTAACAGGGTTGCTAATAGCATTTTGGTGCAACTTAACGTTGTCACTGATTTACTGCCGTACATTATGTTTGAAATACATAAGCCTACTGTACTGAAATTTGTTAAAATTTGAGTTGCAAAAATTCTACACAATATTTACGATATCCTGTCTTTCAGTGCGTTGTTTACACATTCAGGTTGCTTTGTTTAAATAACGTATAAGCTGTACCTTTGTTATTTTTCACAATAAAAGGCCAATAGGTTTGGTTTACAACAGTCGTTTATTTACTGATAACGACTGAGTAAGAGTCTAGGGGCATGTCTGGTTCGTAATTTTCATGGTCCGTAATGTCCTGAAATCAGAGCGTCTACTAGTCTAAACGTCTTAGATAACTCAGACCAAGGAAATTCCGCTTTTTGCCTAGATGCTTTTGAAACAACGTTTTGATTAGCTGCTATTTAATAATCCAATGATATTAAAGGATTGAACAGGGGTATTCCCACACTGATTTTCTTAATCAATCGAAGAATCAATAGAGAAAGCATGAACCACGACATCCGTTCAAACGGCTTAACTAGGTCTTCTTAGCTGTTTTCATAGTAAATTTCGCCGTATATCCGGCCGCCCGTGGGCGAGCCGAAAAAAATGAATTTGGATATCTTTGTACTGTTTATTTTTCTTCTCGCTATTTTTGACAAATGTAAAGGTAAGTGGGTGGAGTAAATACTTTTAAATTTTGACGGAAACTGGACACTTGACAAAACACTTGATAATATTTATTAAATATTAAGTGTAAATAAATGGCTTTTACTCGCCGTTCGTTTTACATGTATCGTTAAAATTATAATTTGTTTGCCTCTAAATACGTATGAAAAAACCGTTAAAAACCCTTAATATCCCCATAAACGATGAAAAGGAATGAGGAAGTTAGTTTGTCGGTCTCTTAGTCCGTTGATCTGTTGTTCTGTTGGCATATCTTGTCCGGGTGATAAGTAAAGAACGCTTTGGAAGATTTTAATGAAATTTGGTACACTACTAGTGTAACATAAAAATGCAGGTCAGGTAAGTACTGTCTTTTTCAGACTTCATCCCATTCTACCGAGGGGTGGACGTAGAAATACAGCGCAAGATAGTTAAACGAGGACGATTTTGCATTTGGATAAAAATGTCGGCCTTTGATGTTATTTTACAATAAAATTGATGTATTTTGCAAATTAAGTGCCTTCATACAACGGGCGCGTAGGAGCGATTTGAACATTGGTGCCGCGGAAGAGATGATATTGGCTACATAATATTATCATTGGTATGTCGATAAAATAAGTTTCTTATTTTATAAACAAGTATATATTGTCATTGGTGTACATGTATATAAAACGTTTAAATCATCACATTCGTGTACTGAACTACTGCAATCAACAATAAGATCACGGTTCGTAAATTAGACGTCTATTCTTTCAATACTACATAAATCTTCATATGCAAAAGTAATAATTGTACAACGATCGGATAATTTATGTTTGTTATATATAATATACTGTCTCTTTGTATAAATAGTCTTTTTGCTGTTTTTTCTAGTGAACATGTATAAGTCGGATACTAAATAAGCATGAACACTTGAAAAGCTATTGAACCTAAGTATCTCCTTCGTGGTTTTATTCTACAAACAAAAATCGCAGATATAGAGCTATAAATTCAGTTTAAAAGTGCTAGAATAATATACTTTATCTTAAATTACAAATTTATGAGCGCCCCCTAATCCTAAAAATGATCTCATTTTGGTGCAAACTTGTAAAGGAAAGAAAATTGTCTTCAGAAATATACTCTATAATATTGAGTTATTTCAAATATCTAAATAATGATAAATTTCTTTGGATAGAACACGTGAAAATATTTTTGTTGAATGCGGACTCATGAATATTTTGGAATCACACGAGTTTAATAATAGCAAGTGGTTAACATTAACCATTAAACAAAAGTTGTCGGACATTTTTATTAACGAATGGTATTTTAACATTGAAAATCAAAGTAAATGTAGAAGTTACAAACTGTTTAAACATAATTTCGGTTTTTGAAATCTAATTGAAACGGATTACAGATACTTAAAACACTTTTTCAAATTTAAAACAAAAAATCACAAATTACCAATCGAGACCGGCTTCTGGATCGGTATACCGCTTGAAGACAGACGCTGCACATTATGCCATATCTGTATAGGCGATGAATTCCATTATTTATTAGAATGTAATGCATTAAGCCAACTAAGACAACGATACAACCGCTTTATTATAGATCGCCTAACATAATTCATTTTGACTCTCTGATGAATATTAATACAAAAAATAAATCAGAATGTAGAAAATTTTGTATTTTTACTAAATCGATACTACATCTATTCAAGTGATACTATTTATCTTTATTTGTTAACAAATGTATATTAAAACCACTTTATTTGTGTATCAAATGGTGCTAACCATAAAAGTGCTATGGGCAGCTCTTCCCGCATTTGTTGTATGTTGTAACAGAGCCTCGTTCATGTATCTGTATTATTGTTTTTCCTCCTCATGTGTACATTGTAAAATGTATTGAGTGTACGAATAAACTTGTTGTTATATTTCAACTATGATTTATTCTCAAGTCATTTTAAAAATGTGTGCATAGGTACGCCAAACAACAAAATTATGAAACGAAAGGGGCAGATACAGGATTTCACTAATGAGAGGGGGAACGCTGGTATGTATAAAAAGATGGATCAGTAATAGTGTCGTATCCATATTACTGAATATTCCTTGGGAAATGATGTTACTTTTATGAAATACAATATTATCTAATTTTAAGCACTTTCTTGAACCTGCGTCTTATTATCAGATTTTAACCCAGCATGAAATCTGCCGAGTGTGGTATTCAAATGCGACATTGTTTCGCGCTACTTATAAGTCGGCCTTCGACAAGCTTTAGTTTTCCAAAAAGCTAGTCGGTCATTAGCAAATAAGTTCCCAGAATACGTATGTATTCGTGCTTGCATTTACTTTTGACCAATGGAAGTCAAGGCTATGTCCAGTTTTCTGCCGATCATTGTCAAGTAGATTGTATCTGACAAACTATTTGTGAATTTATTTGTCCATTGCTGTTACTCTAAAGCATGCAAACAAATGTTGAACGGCTGATGTTTGATTTTTTGAAACATGAACAAGACGTGTACTTGCAAAAGATATTAATGTATAAAAATGTTTCTACTTGTTTGTTATAGGAAAACACAGTTGCGATAATTCATTACGCCGCGAAGTTGTTATTCACTTGTTCCCACGAAATTAAATACTACAGTTTTTTTTCATGTATTTTATGTAGAAATAATGACGTTGTTTAAGCACCAGCGAGTTAGAATTAAATATGTTATATTTACACGATTGCTGACATAGGTACCATAGAACTTTCCACAGTCGATGATTATTTGTACAGTGAGCAGTATTCGTTAACAACATTCATAAAGTGTATTTTAGTTGAGTCTGCAGATCTGGTCAAACTTAAAGTTGAAGAGCCTTATACGAAGTGAACAATAAATAAGATGTTGATGCATTTATTATTTCCACTTAAGCTTTATGCTGCTCATATTTTATGTTTGTGTCTCTGAAACTGTTACAGAAAACTCGAGAAGCACTATTTGTATTTAAATTAATTTATGAACTTCTCGTTATGCTACTGTTCTGATTTTTTAAAAATTATTTCTTTACTTTAAAGGCTGGTTTTGCATTACTTGCAGTATATTCTAGCCCTTACATAATAATGATAGTGCATGTGTTGTCTACCTTTCTGTACTGAAACCAGATCCGTTATATTGCATGAAAAGGAAATCTTACTTCCTGGTTCAAAATGAAAGTACTTTCACTTTCACTTTGAACCAGGAAGTAAGATTTCCTTGAATTTCTTGAAAACCCTTACATTATTTTGACGAATTGGCACTAAACATTGTAGACCAGCATATACTTATTTCAGGAACACATTGCTTTGGAATATTGTTCATGAGTTTCAGAGTTCTCATGCAAACGGTTTTTCTTTTGTTTTAAAATGTGCTTAGTAATTAGAACATGAATTAGACTAAATTAAGCTTGCAAACATTTACTACATCCATAGCTAAATACATTTATTTACTAAAATCTAGGTGGCAATAAGTATTTCCCCCAAAATTCAATTTTGAAAATTTAGCCACTTTTCGCAAAACAACGGTTGCCGGTCCTTCCGTATAATCGGTCAGGGATGTTGACTGTTGCACTGCATATGTACCTGTTTGTAGTTGTGGAACATAATTCGCAATAGTTTTGTTCTGAAATAAAGGTGTGAATAAATGTACAATTGTTATACTGGTCATACATTGTTCTCAATCGTACACTGCAAGACGTAGTTACCGTATAATCGGTCAGGGATGTTGACCTTTGCACTGCCTCTATAGGCCTACCTATGTGTAAACTTGTGGAACATAATTGGTGAGATTGTTTTGTAGTTCTAAGACGTAATTGAAGGGAATTGAGTTGTAAAAACGTAATAATAAATGTTAAACGAATCGTACAATCGAAACTGATAGTACATTGATTCTTAAGACTCTTTTGTTTATTAACAACAAGTTTTCCTTGAATAGATAATAAGTTAGGTCATGTGATAATGATAAGCACGTGACGATTTTTGAAAAACAACGGAATCCGTACTTTACGTACAATCGGCCAGGGATGTTGACTGTTGCGCTGCGAATGTACATACTTTCGTAGTTGTAGAACATAGTTAATCAGTTCCTGTTCTATTGGGAAATAACTTAATAAACATGGATGAGATTGAATATTCATACATTCGATAATTCGGTTTGACGATGAATAAATTCTGGACGAAATAACAAGCATCGATAAAATAGGAATACAATTTAAATGTGCCTAACGAATAAAGCAATTCTGCTTTCGGTATTTAATCCCATTCCCACCCATAAATGAAAGAGCAAACAATGAATATTCTAATGACATAAACATTAACTTCCTGTTTCTTACGATTGTTGATATTAAATGAAAATCCTTCTCGCGCCGACTTGATGCATACATGCATCAATTTTTTTCTTGTTTCGATACATTTAACGTGAAAACGACGACCTTATGGCAAGATTTTACTGTTTATGGCATTGCATTATCGCCAAAGAACCCTATTTTGAAGTCTTGGCCGCCGGGGCTGCGACTTGCCGAAATATTAGGGACGCGGCTTCTGCGGCCCCTGCTTCTACGCGCCTGTGTAACAATCTTTCACTTAATGTCCACCTGTGTATTCTGTGACCACATGCCTAAGTTACCCTCGACTCTTCGCAGATCTTGTAACAAACGGTTATTAAAGGTATTATACAGTGTAAACCATGGGACTTCTGTGCACCACCATGTCGGGTTTTAGCATTTTATCAAGTGAAAATAACATATTTTTGGTATACTTTCCTCGTCCCTAATTAGAAACCTCACGCGCTCGAAAAACAAAACAACAACAGCAGGACCATTATCCAGCATTCGTGGAATAAAACATCCGCTTTTTGGCATTACCAGCACAAATTAACTGAACGGCATTGTCATTGGGAACAATTTTAAGTAACTACATGTAAATGTCTTATCACGCTGCTTCTGCTGGCATCTACTTGGCTGCAACGTTTATTATTTTCTCGTATAAAATTCTATAATTTAAGCTGATGATGGATGGAGCTACAAACGAGTATGCTATTACACGAACTGGGCACAGTACCGCCCGGGGCTGGCACAGTATAATCCTGACAACATAAATCCCAGACTGTGCACACACATCATCTACGCCTTTGCCAAGGTGCTCGATAACCAGCTACAGAAAGTGGAATGGAATGATGATCAAATGTAAGACATTCCTATACAAATACTGAAATTTGCGATAAGAGAATCATTTCGAGTATGTTTTCGAAGTTAATGCTTCAGTTTATTCACTTTTTGCTTCCTTCACTGTTTGTACATAAGATTATGCAGCCAGAAAATAAACACGTTACATTTGCACTCCAAGTTATGTACGTCTGTGTGCAGGCGTGTGTTAAAACGAATGCGTTGGTGTGTGCATGCGTGTTTGAATTTTCATTAAAACTTTAATTTGTCCTAGAATATGTATGTATAGGTATATTGTGTTGCCACAGACCTTTTCAAGTCCACAATCATATTGCTTTTCTTGGTGTGATATCATGTTCTTAATGTATTGTATTTTCTGAAATTTCTAAGTTTGACTTTTCATAACGTACCGATTAGTTTTCATTAGTTTTGAAATGAGAGAGAGTGAAGTTAAGCACATTTCATGTAATCCCTAAGGTGGCTGTACAAACATTTAAAAATATCAAAATCTATGTAACGGCAAAATGGAGTTCAAGAAAACTTTGCCCAAATAATCGTTATAAGTGTATCTTCATTTTACATGTATGGAGAAAAGTAAGAGCAGTTAAATAAAAAGCTAAACCTAAAATTCCCTAAACTGTGGACGGCTCTTAATATAATTGTGGATTTTGCGAGAATGATACACAGCGAGCATCAGTTCTAAAAAGTTTGTGAATTTCCGGGTTTCAAAAGATGAAAGACATTAAAGTTTCGAATCCGGGGCTGAAAACCCTAATTGCTGTTGGTGGCTGGAACGCGGCGAGTTATGAGTTTACAAAAATGGTAGAAAGTATACAAAATCGACAGAAGTTTATTGCATCAACATTAACCTTTTTTGCGTAACTATAGCTTCGACGGCCTTGACCTTGACTGGGAGTATCCTACACTGAGAGGAGGACGAAAGCAAGATAAAAGGAAACTAGTGCTTTTAGTGCGAGTAAGCTCCATTTGATGAAGGTCAATTATTCATTTTATTATTTTAACTAGAATAACATAAACAATCATTTCGATAATGTGAGAACTTCCCATTGTCTAGAATTCAAGCGGACTCTCGTGAGCAACTGATCTCTGCCGACAAACCTGTTAAATGTTTTCTGGACGAATTATGGGTCATGTATTATGTTTATTATTAACTATTAATACAATTAGTTTGACCCAAGAGAGAAAAGAGGGTTACTAAAAAAGTTCAGGAAAGATGTTGTTTTGGTAAATACATGGTAAATACATGTTTTTTGTTACTTAGTATTCAAAGTTATTGTTTAATAAATGAAATGTAATGTTATAAACGTGTTTATGGGTAGAAACCTTAGTTTTTGAAGTGAAATTGTTGAGTGAATTTGACGAGGTAGAAGAACTTTTTGAACATCCCTTTCATTAAGTTATGTTTGACTGCTCTCCCCTTTCAGTAAATTATGTTTGATTTCTCTCCCTTTGCATGTAAATATTGTATAGGAAGGATTCACAGGTAAAAATAGATTCACTGATAAGATTATTGACCTAAGCAACCTTGTTAGCTGTACAAATTTTTGTATGACTTGCATTCAGTTTACTAAAAATTAGCTTGTGTTGATGCATGATCTGAAACCAAAATCTTTATACCCACAAATGAACACAAGTTCAAAAAGTGGATAAGTGCATGTGGTCGGCTGTATTTCATTATTGACAAAGCAAAAAAAAATTAAAAGTGGACATGTAAATTCAGTTGATATTTTGTTGGAGGAAAAGGACCTACAGAAAGAAATCCAGACCCTATTCGAGCCTCTTATATTCCGCTTTAGGTATAGAAAATTAAGTCAATCTTTTAGCTGTAGACATTTTTTGCATGGCAGAATAGTAATTTTCGGGGAGAAGAATTAATATAAGCTATCATCTGATAGCTTGTTTTCTCATCCTCTCAAATATACTTGTAATGTCTTGCTCTGTTATACATCGATGTATATGTATAATTTGAAATAAATACTGCTTAAACCAATAGTAATTTTGAGGCATCTATATAACTTTTCTCTTTTGAATTATGGTACTATAAATTTGGAACCATTTGCCCTAATCAATTAATAATAATATCCTTCTCGTCCCCAGCTTCAATACCTGCCTTGCATCTAAAAAAACAATTACAACAACAACAAAAACAATACATTTAATTTCCACATTTGATAAAATATACTTAATGACAATGAACAACAGGAAACAGATTGAACCAAATAATTGTCACATTTAGCAAAAAGTGTTGTTTTTTTTTATTTTCGGGGTACAGTTTTTATTATTTTAACTTTTTTATTATTAATAAATTTTCATAAGTTTGGTACTGTATAACTGGTTTTATTCGCGTTAGTTTTATTTTCGCTAATATTCGCGAATCGCTTACCTCGCGAATTCATACATATCGCGAATAAATGATGAGTTTTCATATATCCGATAATAAGTACAAGAGGCAACTTAAAATAGAACTGTTTATCATTTCAATCACCAAATATCATTCCTATTTGGCCACCATTTATTTATTTGATATAATTATTTAAATAAATTTGGCAACAATATCAATAAGTTTTTCCTTAAACTATGTAAAGTTTTGAGTAAGTTATTCAGATACAGGAAACAATATAGCTGTTGTCAGCGCTGTTTGTTATATTTCACACCTACACAAAAGGCAGTTTGCATAACAATATTATGTTTATTGATAGTTAATTGCTCTATATGTCAGTTAGGACAATGGTATTTATCTGTATCATTTGCAAGTGTTTAACAATGATATCGTCATCACGGTAAAAACTATACTTTTATAATTTCGGTTTCGAGTCTGACGATGTCGCGAATTCATAAATACGCGAATAAAGAAAATTGCTGATTTTTTACGAAAAACGCGAAATTTTGACCTCGCGAAATTAATGCGTTTTACAGTATCTAAATTACTGCAATGCATTCGGTATTATGAAACTGTGGAAAGGTTGATAATATGTATATTTCCTTGTCAAAATGCAATTATCCCCACCATCCTTTTTAATGTCCTTAAGTATATTAACATAATTACTGGCAAGAATACCTACATACATAATTAGCCATATTAATTTTACAATATCTTTAACTTAAATATACAGACAAGATTAGTCATGATACACCATAAAGATACTGAAACTGCACCTGTTTCTGACCACCTCCAGCTCAAGATTATATAATGCATGCTTTAACTGCTTGATTTGAAAATACTATGAGAATTTCTATGAATCTTTTCAATTAATGCTTGCCTTTTCCCTGACAAATATAAACCTTGACACTTTTATCTAAGTTTCAGTTAAACATTTCAATGCTCAAGTTATGTCAGATGAGCGAAACTTACTTCAAGGTTCAGAATTTTCTGTTAAATTTACAGCAAATATCTTATCACAAGGAACCATTGTTTACACTGTGGATTGCATAAAACACCTTTTTACTTTGTATCATTTAATATTGCAACATCTATTTACATGTACGTCAGAAGTTCTCATGTCTATGTTTTGTGAAATCTAGTCTAACTAAATGTTTTTAATACATTGCTTAACTTATGCGGACAATATCCACTTCCCTCTAGCCTGGGATCTTTCATCCATGCTGATATTCTTGAAGATATCATAATCACATCATTGCCAGTCATATGTGATATTCAATAAAATTTACTACTTATATAACTACTTATACTTGATGTCTATTTCATATCATAGGTCAAACAACTATTCACTTCATATCTACAATCAATTCAATCCACAACTTGGCTCAAGGACATTACATCATTAGCATGAATGTCGTCCACATATAACACGTGTGTGTTATACTTTTCTTGTTACACTTATAAGGTAGAAGACCAACAAACGAAATTTAAGATAATACCCTATGATCAGAATGGATTAGATGGAGCTTCAAATCTTGCATACTTATTAGCAATTGTTATATATACCATATGCTTCAGCATATTTCTCATTCCGTGAAACCCAACATTATGCATATCTATTGTCATCACCTCTCAATAATGATCCGTCACACCTGCTTATGGTAAAATGCACACCGACAGCAGAATGATAATTTAGCAAAACTGCTAATACATTTAAATTTTTTGTAAACGAATATCTGAAATTCAAATTCGATCCCAGTATTTGTTTACATCCTTACACAAGAACTCAGTGACATTAAGATTTTATTTCAAAACATTCTGTTTACTATGGTTAATACCTTTTCATTATTTGTTTACTTATACCTATTGAATGAAACCTTTGCGAACCTGGAATTGAGCTCGGCACTTAAATTGAGCTCGGCACTTAAAACAGTATTGTATTTAAAGTTCATTTAAATGAATGTGACGAAAGCTAGCTTTTGTTGTGTAAGACGTGCACACCACGCATGAGCCTTCTTTTGTCTTTGACGGTTGATTTGTTGAAGTACTTTCCAGGAGCTGAAACAAGCGTTTTCCAAGGACCAGTACTTGTTAACTGCGGCAGTTCCAGCAGGCAAGACTCAAATAGACAGTGGTTATGATGTCGCAAAATTGTCTGTGTAAGCTTAACCTAATCTGTTCCAATAGTTGTTCAATCCCTTGTTCGCTCATATAAACATACAACACTGAGAGGAAGATAGAAGTAAGCAAATCACCACAAAAGTAATAACATCTTTAAAAATAATTATAACAAGACCTGACACCGTTTAACTTAATAACTTAAATTCTGAATAAGAAAAATATTTTCTTTATTTGTATCAGCCCATTATATCTTTGTTGGATGTGGCCATTCTTGATATGCATATTTCATTTTTTTTGTGTAAAGATGCCCCAATGTTTAAACCCCATTTCTTCGTGACAAACACATACCACTTCTTATAGACAGAAAAAAGATCTGTGTGACATCTTAGTAATTTATAGTGACCTAAAATATGAATGGGTAAACCCGGTAATTAAAAATCTGCTAGCACTTGGTGAGTTGCATTTGGGCCTACCTTTAATTGCCCATCTTGTCTTATTTTAAATCGATCTGAATCAGCTGAAAAATAGAATAACTAAACATGTTACTTATGCTAATGTTATACACACACCTCTTTGCCACCTAGCAATAATACAAGTTTGAAATCAATCCCTTGCATCACGTTTGGTTATCTATCTGTCAAGGGGAGAAAATTCAAAATGTACAACTATCTGTAGTATCCATTCCTTTATTCCAAGTTTGAAGTCTGACTGCATATTAGTTGACTTTGTCAGGGTATCATCCACCTCAGCTTTCTTTGTGGAGTTTTCTTTTGTTTTTAGCTTCTTATAGCATCTCTTACGAAACTGTTTGCACCTTACGTGTAACGGAATAGAAAAAATAAGTGTTTACTTATTAAAGTGTCACGCCTAAGTAAAAACCCATCTCTTTCGGGCTTATGAGCTATCATTATTTAGCGAATCATACACTACATAATATGAATAAATTTTGTTCAGCACACCACAAGTACCCCAAACAACCTCTAACATAATATATAATGCTGTTAAAGTCTTGCAACAGGAGCGATCAGTCACGGACCGAATCGGAGAAATAATACATAAACACGGGTTGGGTGGGGAACGTGCTGTACCGCTCCCCGTCTGGCGATGTATACAAATTATACTACTATTTTAAAGCATTTATTTTTACAGGAACTTGGATTTTATTAACCTGATGACGTACGACCTTCATGGTTCATGGGACAAGGTCGCGGGACAAAATTCACCATTGTTTCCTAGCAACCAAGATGTAGGTGAAGGCCGACAGATGAATATGGTAATAGAGTTCTTCAGTAAAGCCGTAAAACACTTACAAATATCCATAAGCTAAATGAACGGACAGATCATGTTAGTGCATATGCACGTGCCGTGGAAAAAGCTGTTGGGATGCGTTGTAAAAACGCTGTAAAGACAAAAAATAAACCTTGCTGGAAAATGACGAGGGACATATTATACTGAATTGTATTATTACTATTCTTCTTCTTCTTCTTCTTCCTTCTTCTTCTTATTATTTTTATTATAATTATTATTAAGAAATGGGCAGCGGAATACTGGGTCTTACGAGGTGTTCCAAAACACAAACTGGTCATTGGCATGGCAACATATGGTCGGACATTCAGTCTCACGGACGCTGGGCAAAACGGCATGGGGGCATTAACCAGTGGACCCGGGCCTGCAGGGTCATATACTAGAGAAGATGGATTTCTGTCGTATAACGAGGTATGATGTAAAAGGTTCTTTAGTCGATTATCAATTATGTTTTAGAGTTTTAAAGGTATGAAAATTAAAACTAACTTTCATTCAGGTCTGATAAACCAGCGCGAAGTTTTTGAATTGATGTTTCAAAACCACACTTAGACATGTTTAATTTAACCGCTCTCGTATTCTGTCTTTAGATTATTATTGATCTTGATATAGATCTGCAGCATGCAGGATAGCGGTCATGGAGAGACAAGATGGGACGACGAACAAAAGGTTCCATACTACATTAACGGAAACCTCTGGGTCGGCTTCGACAACGTTAACAGCATCACAGAAAAGGTACAGGCATGAAGGTTATTGTGTCACCTACAAGTAGCAATGACCTTGAAGATCTAGACATATTTCACTTTGGTGTAACATATTAGTAAGTCATATAACACAACGGCATTTGTGAATTTTTACTTTTCTGATTCGAATTTTTTTTTCAATTGTATAAACATCTGAATTGTCTGCAGGGGCGCATACAGAGAGGTTTAATGGTGTTGTTCGAACCCTTTTTGGGACATCAATATTTATTTACATCGGGATTTTGGCCAGAAAGTTATAAATTATTGTGTAACTACCCTAATACTGTGTAACTACCCTAATACTGTGTAACTACCCTAATACTGCCCCAAACGAACCCCCTTTCTGGAAATCTTGCGTTCGACCTTTATTGTTTGCGGTACATCTAATATCAAATCGTTTTATAAATAAAAGATCTACCACTAGTAACACTAACGACGCACTCGCTATCCTGTGTTTCAGGTACGCTGGTTGATGAGTGAGGAATATGGCGGTGCTATGATTTGGGCGCTGGACCTGGATGATTTTCGTAACGTATGTCATTCTTCCGGTCGCCCTTATCCGTTGCTCAGTACGATATTTGACCATCTCACCTCAGAATATCCGACTTCAGTTCCCTCGAGGGCGACATCTATCGGTGTGGATGGAATAACCGTGAAAATGCCAAAGTCTACAACTATGCTCTGTTTACTGAATATTTTCATTATTATTACCTACTGTGAATAGAAAGTGCATTTTACCGTTAACTCTTTATAATTGACAGGAACAGTTTTGAGCGAGTTATCCTTCATTATTCAAAAAAAAAATTGCAATTTAAGGTCATGCGGTAAAACACTATTTTGCATGTTTAACAAACAACCCTCGTTAGGAAGAAAAAACATAAAACCTCATTAATCATCATCATTTTCCTTGTAATCAATTCGTTTTAAAGTATGCAGTTTTATAATTATCTGCTTTTCAATAAAAGACTGCTCTAATTTTCAGCCTGCGATGTTAGTTAATGGTCTTGGATTAATTTAAGAAAAGATCAAATAGACATTTAATAATCGAATCCTTGACAACCAGTATTTTCAAACGCTCTCTCCCGACACAGGGAAGAAAAGAAACTTCCATATATTGTAAACATATACAACTGATGCCCAATGAGGACTTTGAGCCTGTCACAGATTTAGTTGTGCGGAGAGCCAGTGTTTAAAAAATGTGACTTTATTCACTATCGTAAAACAACTAATCAATACAAAAAGGTAAGTTTTATATATCACAGAAATCGGGTCATAAGATGATTCTCGGCAATGCGTACTTGTAGTCTTGTTATTGTTAGTTTAATTTATGCTCCCATAATGCTCTACTCCCTCCACATTGTGATGTTACTAGGCTCTGTATATAGGGTATCATTCTCGTCATCTGTTGAACTGTTTGTATTAGTATCCGTAAATATATCATCCGGCACCAAGTCTATATGACGCCGTTTAGATTTCCTCCATGTACGCTTGCTGGATGTTCTCCAGCTGTCTGTTCTGAATGACGTATACTGATAATCGTAATCAAGTTCATCCGAATCAACAGACGACCCGGATGTCACGTGATCGCTGTCGTCTGACGCTGCCGACGCTTCCGACAGATGGCGTTGCCGGCGTTTGGTATAACGCCGCTGTCGCTTAGGACTTGTGTCAGAAGAAAATGATTCATCTATTCTCTGGAAAGTTCTCTCTCCATTCTTTTTACACCCATAAGAGGATCTTGTGGGACAATATCGCCCTGGTGAGTGTTTGAGATGTAAATTGCTTTTTGGCTGCACGTTTTCTAAACTAGCGGGAATGTGCTTGGACCAGTAACTGTTTTGACGTACACGGACAGCGAAGTTGCTTTTATCGTTTATTAGTGATCTTGTACAGTACCTGTGATTTACATTTGTTGCTGAGTTATTGGTATTATTCAAAGCATTACTGTTGCTATCCAAATCCATTTCTCTGCCTACACCTCCAAATTTTGCTCGAATACCGGCCATAACTTGACTGGGACGTCGGGCGTGCTGTAGAGCGGAGATTTTCTTTTGCCTGGCCTGTTTCTGTGCCAGCTTAAGCAACTTTTCTCGCTCATCTATGCTGGAGTCCCTGTCCACAAAAATAAACCATACACGAATAAATATAGTCAAGCTATCAAAGCACTGATTGGTAAAACAAATACAAGTATTGTTGTTTTTTTGTTGAAATTCTGATTATAACTGTCACTATATTGTACTAATTTACTAACTTTTAACAAAATGCTCAGTAGGAAGCCCCTTATCTCGAACGCCCGTGGGCCAACTGCATAAATCAAATGATGTATGAATGTTTAGATTTCATAATCATTTACAATTAGAATCCCGTGCGCATTGTGCAATCAGTTGCAGAACAACACGCCGAATGTTCTCAGCGCACGCTTATTAGTATGAATCCTCGTTGGTTTACATTATTTTTTAAATGAATAATTTGACTAAAAAGTAAAAAAAACATCACTAACACTTCTTCGCTGCCCTCAGGTCCTTGCAGTTCTATGGCGTTGTTACACACCGCACACACGTTGTTCAGGTCGGCATAACAATCCACGCAATATATGGCTGAAACAGATATGTAAACTGGCTCAACATCGCGAAAACTGATCGACAGAAACTGAAATTAGTCAGGAGTTTAGAGGCTGCTATCCAATTCAATTTTATTAACTATAACACCATATTTATCACTCATCACATCAACGAATCAAAATACTTGCTCGTATAAGAAAATTATCGGTGACTTTTTTAGTTGAAAGCAATTCGATATTAATAAAATTAAGTCGATCTGATAAGAAAAAAACAACAACAGCACACTAATGTTTTTTTATCAGTACACGCTTTACAAGAAACACCAAAGAAGTGTTTGAAGTATGAAAGGGACATAAGTCTGAAATAAAAATATCACAAGTTATGGGACAGTGTGTGTTATGGTAATGAGTGATGGCGACCACTTATGTACAGTTTAATCTTTAAACCAGATTTACTTTCGCAAACCGGTGAAAATAGAAAACATACCGTCACAGTCAAAGAATTCGCAGTGTATAAAATTGACGTAGTCATCAGGTTTACCCTCTCTGCCACAATATAAACATGACTTTACATCCCAGCCAAAACACTTCAAGATCTTCTCACAAAGAGGAAAACTGAAATAACATAGAACAACACTGAACATATCCGAGTATCACTTTTTAGTCTTAATCCTAATCTACACATACAAGCCACTGTCATTAAAATTATACACTCGATCTGTATTTGATACGTTATACAAGATAGATATCTGTGTGGCTATGTTATACAACATAGATATAGGGTCTGACTACATATTGACACAGAGGATCTGACTGACCCATTCCCAGTCTGTAATTTGTTGCATGTAACCGAAACAACAAGAAAAAACAAGAAAAAGACGTCGCCACGCGCCGAAAACCAGGTTTTCATTTAATGCTAAATATACTTTTGTAAAGAAAATATCTGATATGAAGAATCTGAAATTCTATTTTAATCAACAGTGACCTTGATCTTGATCACAGACCTATGAGTAGCAATCCCGAGTTGCGTCTTGGTATAAGCTACCCAAAGAAAGTTTGGTGTCAATAAGTCACAGCTAACTCAAGTAATAAGGAGAAACCTGAATTTCTATTTTTAGCAAAAGTGACACTGACCTTTATCACAGACACCTGTGTTGCAATCTTAAGTAGTGTCTTTATATATGCTACCCACAAACCAAGTTTGGTGTCAATAGGCCAAAGCAAACTCAAGCTATTGAGCAGAAACTGAATTTCTATTTTTAACAAAAGTGAACTTGAGCTTTATAATAGGCGCCTGGGTGGCAATCTCAAGCTGCATCTTGATATTAGATACCAACACTAAGTTTGGCGTCAATATACCAAAGCAAACACAAGTAATTGAGGGAAAACTGAATTTCTATTTTTAGCAACAGTGACATTGACCTTGATCACAGATATCTTGGTGGCAATCCCAAGCTGATTTTGATATCAGCTACTCATATACTAAGTTTGGCATCAATAGGTAAAAGCAAACTCAAGTTATTAAGGGTAAGCTGAATTTCTATTTTTAGCAACAGTGACCTTGACCTTTATCACTGACACCTGGGTAGCAATCCCAAGCTGCCTGTTGATATAAGCTACCCACAAACCAAGCTAAGTGTCAACAGGCAATTTGGCATCAACAGATAACATTCACAAAATACTTAACAAAAATCTAAGTTAAAAAGGGGCATAACTTTGGCAAAACACAGTCAGGGGTTATGAAACTTGATCTGATAATTGGTACTGTGATGTCAAACAATTATGTTAAGTTTCAAAGCTATACCTTGAATGGTAACTGAGAAAAAGACATCTTTCACATAAAAATTAACACAATTTCTAAGGTAAAAAAGGGGTATAACTTTGTAAAAATAAAGTCAGGGATTATGAAACTTGTCTTGGTTTTTGGTATCGAGATGTCAGACAACTATGTAAAGTTTCAAAGTTGTATTTTAAACGGTTACTGAGAAAAACACAACTTTAACAAACAACTTAACAAAATTTCTAAGTGAAAAAGGGGCATAAATTGGTCAAAATAGAGTCAGGGATTATGAAACTTGTCCTGATAATTGGTATTGAGATGTCAGACAACTGTTTTAAGTTTCATAGTTGTATCTAAAACGGTTACTGAGAAAAACACAACTTTCACAAAATACATAACAAAATGTTGACGCCCGCCCGCCCAGCCGCCCGCCCGTCCAACGACATACCCCAATCTAATAACCAGGATTTTTTCTAAAGAAAACCTGGTTAACAAACGCCGTTAGGTGATACACTGTTTAAAATGTCGTAATACACTTCTCAATGAGTACCCGCCGTTTTCCTTTACAATGCATTTAGCTTCTTATGTTTGATATGTTTGTGTGTGCTTTTGCATGCAACATTGACAAGCTGATGGGCGGGTTGGAGTTTTTTCACCAAGACAACTTGTACTTGTTTGTTCATATGAGAGCCTGTTGGGGGGCAAGTGTGAGGTTGATGCACCCGAGAATCTGGTTTACACCCTCAGTTCCAAGGCGGTAACCCCTCGGGTTCTCACTTCTCCTCTATGCTTTTTGCCTGTGTGGAGAGGCTGTGTCTGCTGGATGTAGCCATTCCTGATACGCTGCTTTCACTTTTTTAAAATAAAAATCAACTTTAATATAAAATGGAGATTAACTTTTTGTGAAAAGTCTATACAAAATTGCTGTGTAATAGAAATACTTAGCAGCCAGGCGTCCTTTAATGCTGATATGCTCCGTATCAATTTCTCCTTTCTTTCCCTTCATTCGCTGACGTGCTTTATCTAGTACTCCTCCGCGAGTTTTCAGAATGTGATTAAACAACCAAATTGCGCGTTTGCGTTCACGCTTCGGAAAGTAACACGCCATAATTTGGTGACGCAACCGCAGTCCATAAGCCTCAGTGATTGTAAGAATTAGGCAAACAAAATAGATCAGAGCTGCAAAGAAATACAACAAAAATGAAGACAATAAAATTATTTTATACACATCGCCAATATTCAACTTTTACAGTTTTATTTAATATTTAAAATATGAATGAGATATACCCGTATATATATAACGTAGCGCAGATGTTAAAACTGTCATTTATTACACAGTGTATAATAATGTCGCTATTCATACAATATGAAAGAGATATTTTAAGTATTAAGTATAATGATTATGTCACCATTAATTGGGCGACAAATTTTAGTGTATACCTATGGTTTTGTAAACACCCCAGTCTGGTACCGATGGATGAGGAACACACGGGGCGATATTTACACTGCCTTTGGTTCCTTGGGTCAGAGGTTCGAACATTCCAATCACCGAGCGATACATGTCAGCCATGGGACCCGAACCAGCCACGTGCATCTTCGTGTGAGCTGGAACTACATGCAGAGTCGTACGTGAGGACGCAAGTTTAATTGTCAACGTGTCTCTATATACTTCTATACTAACATGTAATGAAGTAGGTATAAGAATCGGTGTCGTTATATATACAACTTGATGTAAAAAATATCCTACCAAACACGAGACCTCCATGCATGTCATACCAAGTTTTAAAATCTTTGCAGTTGTTTATCCGTTCGAAATCCACAATATCACTGAAACTGTTGATCTTGTTAAAAAAACAAGCACAACATACCAATATCCGTTTAAGAATATTGTTAAAGCTAAACACGAGGCGAGACGAGTGTATTTAACGCAAATTATTGTGTAAACTGTATGCTGGATGTGGCAATTCCTGATATGCATATTTCATTTTTCGGCGTTAGCTGTCTAAGCTCACCTTTGACCTAGTTTAAGACCAATGAAATGTTGTAAATAATACTCGTATTCTATTATTATGTGGCGGGAAAATGAAATAAACTATTTCGCTTGGCAGCTATTTACATCAGAGAGGCATCTAGCAGGGTGGAGAGGTATCTAGTGGGATTTTTATTATTATGCAGCGGGAAAATCAAATAGATTATTTCGATTTGTTGTTAGTGGGTGTTGTTTACGATTACCGTGAAGATTGTTATATTTTGTGTAAGTATTTATTCCTGGCACTTACATGTTCGAGCATTTTCGTTTTTATAAGCGATAATTGTATTAGAGAAAAACATTTTACGATTTAAATAACCAGTTAAGTCAATATTGATGGCTTAAATACAATTTTATATGGAATATGGAATATTCTTTGGTGTCAGGTAAACACTTGCGTACAATACACAGTGTAAAACGAAAGTGCAGATATTTCTAGTTCTTACTGTTTCCTTTCTAGTTTCTTTGATACTGATTGTTAATTTCAAAGCTAAAAACCAAGCTCTCTGTAGTGTAGTGGATAACTCTCTCGCCTCTCAAGCGGATGCCCCGGGTTCAATCCTCAGGAGGGACACTTTTTTAAATTTAATTTACGTAAAAGTTGGTAGATTTCGCTCTTGTAACAAACTGTTATTATTTGTATTTATTAAATTTCAAGGACATTTATTCATCTTGAGTTCTAACTCTACAAGAGGTATTTTATTGAAACTGAATAAATGTTGATCAAGACATTGCTTCTTTATTATCACCGTATGAAATTGTTGCAACAGCTTCAACTTTTTTTTTTGAAAGACACGTTCAATGAATTTGAGTTGTCATGATTCGGTAGCTTAATCTCTAGGTCATACTAAGAAGGCAGAAGGGTTCGTCAACAGCTATACCAAGTAAATTTAAATACCTAAACTGTGTCTGCTTCACCTCTCTATATTTCTTTCTTTCTTATCTTTTTTAAAGATAGTTCTTGTTTATTATAACGGTTGTGTTCAGTGTTCACACACTTCATGCATTATCAATGTAAAAATTCAAATTATTTAAACGCAATATAAACGTTTACATGTGATTAAATTATGAAATTATCCCCACCCATCCCCAACACACCAATAAACCCTTTTGATGTGATTACAGCGAGATAACTGGAATATACTACAGTATAAACTAATAGAGACATCTCTCTTACCTGGTGGTGTGGACACGGCACCGAAGCCGACCTCTATGACACTTAAAGCCGAGTACAGACCATAGTCGCAGAACAGGTAGAAAGCCGCGTTAAAAAAGCTCATTATAAATACAATTAAACCAAACGACATCTTCTTTGCTTCATTCGCCGTCATTTGACGAGATTCTAAAAATAAACACATATTCAACAGATAAAATATTCGTACAAAAATAACGCACACTCGTTGCAATGTTAAAGATCATAATCTCTACGATTAGTAGATGTCGTGATTTGTTGAAAATAATGTTTACAGACATTTAAATAACCAACACTCTTAATCGATGCAAGTGATCACCAAGCGTCCGACAGCAACACGTTTGTCATTTGTGAACATTCAGCCTAATCCTAACTACAGCCTTACTGACCAGGGCTAAAGGTTATAAAAATTGAGCATAGAAACCAGTCTCAAATCTCAAGCATCTGATTGGCTGAAATGGCGACCAGTCGCCATTTCAGCCAATCAGATGCTTGAGATTTGAGACTGGTTTCCATGCTCAGTTTTATAACCTTGGGCACTGATCACTTATTGTAATGCTTGTGTAAATAGATGGAATAAGGAACTTTGAAAGCCACGGAACACGACAATTATAAAAATATTGCAGGCTGGGTTTCCTTGAGCCTGGGCAGTAATAAAAATGTTAGATGTATTACAAAACGTCACCGTATACCGAGTTCACTATTGTACGATAAATAATAATGTCGATAACGGGTATTACCACTAGGGATGTATTTCAGGCTTTCTTCGAAGATTAGGGGCAGTATTCCCGACTTTCTCTTCTCCTTTCTTCTCTCGTCCAGATCTCGCACTGTGAACGTGATGTATATGTTGTCGTAACGATCGTCGGACAACCATCTGCTACGATAAATAAGGGCTCTGAAAACACGGAGTACAGACTACATTATGGCGCCACCGCAAACAACGTCAGCAAGACTAGACAGGGGCCCAAAGTGGACGAACCTGTGTGGGAGAATCATAAACACAGATTGTAGAATTGCACCATATCTGAAACAATCGACTTCTAGAAAGCCAATTTATAAATTGACCACGCAGTTAAAGACCCTAAAAGTGCTTTGCTCTGGCTTTCTCTACACATATACACAGAATAAATCAAGTCACGTGACGTGAATGGCTTCAGTCTGGCAACAACCCAGATAATTTAAATTATAGCCTGGTGTCCATGCGATGATAAATGTTCTAGCGTAAAAACACCAAACCCATAAAACCGGCTAGTCTGCAGATTTCTTTCAGTATCATACAGCCATCCTTTACTCATTGTTAACGTCAGGTATAGACTTGCTTTATAAGAATACCAGATGGGTATTCAGTTGAACACACGAGAATTTTGCATCATTAATTTATTATGGTCGTGTTGTCACAAGCAATAAATTTGAAAGTTTGATGAAGAAATATTAAGAAATGGCAAAGTTTTAGTTAAGTTGTAAAGATTTTGTGACGGACTAACGGACCGATTGACGGACAAAGCGTTCCCGATGTATCGCCTTTTCTTCAAAAATGCGACACAAACACTGTGTTATAAAAACAAAGAAATCCATTATCGGATTAGTGAATAGTCTACTGTTAATTTTACTTGATAAGAACGAAGCCCACAGTGATAACGGTGATGTTCCGGAAGACCCTGATAACAGTGAGGAAATTGTCCATATAGGACGCAATCTCCTTCGTGATGTCGTTCCGGATGTCCGAGTAGTTCTTCGACTGGCTCATCGTGTAATTGAAATTGTACTTGATAGACACATTGAAATAGAACATCTCCTTCGCGGCTTTCAGCGTTTTTTGAACGGCTGCAATACATAGTTGTTCCAAATTAAAAGCTTTTTCCGAGAACAAAAAATACCGAATATAAAATGATCTTTAATAAAATGCAAAATTTAGCGAACGTTTGATTTCTTTCCTTAGCATCAGAGATGCTCGAAAATTGTTTATTGTTTTGGAAACAGACACAATGTTAAGTTTTAGCAAAAATCGCGACTTACATTTTAAAATCAAACCACTGATGAAGGATAAAGAAAAAGATTCTACAGGAATACATACGTTGATCTACAGTATTTTCAATGAGATTTTTGATGGCATCCACAACCAGACACAGCAATTCCCCAACTGTAAATCAAACACAGTACATAAATACATTCCCAGACATTACCGTTGGATGGACAGCACCGAGGCAAAGTGCTTTACTCTGGGTATGGCTTATAACCCATCTGCGACCAGTGTTATCTGATCAGGATCGACAGCGGCATTTGTATGGTTAAAAATAACCTAATTAATCTAAAAGCGAGTTGTGAAGATCCAGATTAGACTGCATGAATGTCCAGGCTGAGATCTACACTGGTTTCACTTGGAATAAAAGCCGTATCAGTGGAATGTTATGATTATCTCTGGCCTCGTGTTCAGAAGTCAAATCGACGAATGAATAATGGGAACCGTAGTGGTGAGAGAAGACGGACACGTCTGCATACGTATTGACTGTCTTCTCAAGTATTTTATATTCTACGACATGTTAATGATGTTAGTTTCTCATAGAACCAAACATCAATATTCCAATTATAAGCCCACGCCGCATTACGCCGAGCCCCTACCTATTGATCTTAAGCTTTGTATTTAAATATATGCAGTAAACATAATGCTTGCTCATTTCTTTGTGGTCAAAGGATCTATACACTTTCATTTTTTTTTTACAGAAATGTGATTTTAAATATTTTAAGGTATTTTAGTAGACACTTAAGTAGAAATTGAACTCATCTGTTAATTTGTTAAAGTGCTACGATTTTCTGGGCCCAAAATCATAAAACTAAGTTTTGAGATCAGTCTCAAATCTCAAGGATCTGATTGGCTGAAATGGTCGCCATTTCAGCCAATCAGATGCTTGAGATTTGAGACTGATCTCCAGATTTAGTTTTATGATCTTGAGCACTGGTCTAACGGGATACCAAGACTTTTATTTTATCGACCTGTTTCCATAATGGGAAGTCAAGTAAATACAGCACAATACTTTTTTTCCATTTTACCAAATCCTGAAATTCCAAAACGTTACTCAGTTAAAACAGAACTTGATGCAGGAAGTGTTTTATCCACATTTTTTCTTCTTTTCCAGTAACTTAAACAAATTATTTTATGAGTGGCATGAAACAGAATTTCCTTGCCAGTTCGGACAGATCGAGTACAATGCGATATTTTAGATACCAGTACTTTAAACAACGGATAAAATAAGCACTGCAGTGTAACAAAGAGACAGCTAGGCAACATATTATAGTTATATAGTCAATTTGCAGTCCGTCAAAAAGCGAATAAATTGAAATGAGCAGTACATTTGTCAACATTTAGGTAGAAACATTATATCAATTGAAGATCTTTTTTTTTCAGCCTGGACATTTATACAACCGTTATGTCAGGTTTGTAAATAGTGTGTTGTGTCCATTGTTTTTCTCACTTGGTCAGTGGTTTTATGCCTTAAAAACGTAGATTCTATCCTAAAATTTATAATTTTCACTGTCAGTGCCAATCATCTGCCCGGCATTTAGGACAAGATATTATCAGAAAGCAGAAAACTCACCGATAAAAATGGTGTGTCTTGCCTTCTGGCAGCGGGTTTAGAGAATATTTCTAGTTTGATTATTTAATCTCCATGAATTTGTGACATAAAGCTTTACTTACCTCTGACAATGTGACAAAGGAAATCAAACCCGGAAACGACTTCGCATATTAAATCCACCTTACCAAGTGCATCCCTAAAGCGAAGAAATTCTTGAATTGCATGGCAAAGCGGGATACTGATCTGACTTCTTGAGCCAAATCAAAATAAAATTCCTACAATGTATTGGTTGCCTAAAATGCACAAGTAACCTTATAAAGCAAGATTTATCGCCAACTCCAACAGTTTTTGCACAACTACTAAATTATCCGTACTCCTAACCTCTTGTCTTACAGCCATTAAAGAACACGTATTAAGGTATTGCGAAAAGATTTTTGAAACCAACAGTTAATACAAACATGACCTACCGACAATCATTCAATGCTTCATCGAACGCTTCCTGGCACTTTTTGTATGGGCCGCCCATTTTGTCGTTGCACCGATCTACAATACTAGCCAACCATTGTCCAATCCGTTTTATGATAGCACCTACAACATCTCATAACGCTGAGATCCTTGTTACAGTGTAAAATGTAAGTTATGTTTAAACATTGCTACAACTCATTTCATGCTGTGACGATTTTCGGTATAAAATATCTCAAAATAAACATTATGTTAATGAAATAATGTGCACATGCCTTTATTACTGAGAACATTTTATTAGAATTCCGACTCAAAATTTTATCAACTACCTCATGAACATTATTCTTTTTTTATTTTATGATTAATCGCTTATCGGCTTATGTGAAGTTCAGTTTAAATCGTGGTTTAGAGTCACCTGCAAACCCACTAGTGTTAATAAAAGCAGCAGCGGCGGTAGCAGCATAAGAATCAGTAGCAGATCATAGGAATATTTTATGAATTACTCACCGATTTCCATGACTGTCTGTTTGAGAAGGTTGTAAGTTCTCTTCATCGTGTTAGCGAAATCCACCAACTTTTCCAGTACGTCTTTAATGCTCTCCAAAACACCTGTAAATACAACAAACAATAAACTAAATGATTTTAAACGTTTGTCGACTTCTTTGTATGCTTTTATTATCTTTGTTGTTTGTAAAAGCCAAAAAGGCCTATAGATTCTTTTTTTTTTCGACGGCAGAGTTGATGTTTTTAACCAAATCTTAACAATATCGTTATTAACTGGAAATGCTGTATTCATCTGCATTTGAAAATTGTAAAATCAACGGTGATTATGCTGCTCGGGCTTTGATGATCAAATTTACGTCCCTGACTTTTTTTTATTCAGGGAAGGACTTTAAATGATTTTAATGATATCAAAAAATGAACGGGGAGCCGAAAAAAAATCACCAAAAACTCGGATGAGTTTGAAACATCAGCAACTCCACGGAATATTAGGCTATTTGAGCCGTTTATACATGTCATGTCATACCGTTTTAGTTATGGATTTAACTCATGGTTCTCTGCACAGCAAGAGGGGCTTCAATCATAGATCAAAAGTGTGTCGATATTTCACGGAATTGCATTTTAATTTAATTTCTAGAATTCATAGTATCCAGTGCTAATTATCAATACCTAGTTTTAAACATATTCTTTTTAGAGTGTACGGGGTTCATTAAAAACACACTTGTTTCAAGGCTTCTCGGCATCAAATTATAAAGGAGCAGGTTCACGAAGGCCTAATAATGGCCTAAAAATATTAAAAATTTAAGTTTTGTTACTTTTCACAAATTTTAATACCTTTGAAAAAATAAATTGTTGTACTTTCGATATCTTATAGTTTTATATCAAACACTATTAATGCAGTTGGATAACGGGTCTTCGAAATTGCTTAAAATGAGAAAAATATCTATAAATTAATATTTTTTTCCATTTTCAGAGCAGATTTTAGAGGACTTCAATATGGTACACTTCTCGACCAAAACCAAATTTTGACCATGAATTAAGCATGTGTTACTACAAATAAAATTCATTAAATTATTTTGGTCGAGGCCTGTGCCCAATATGAAAATCACCAAAATATGTTGAAAATTTAACAGAAATATGCATATTTTGCAACATTTTCATATTTTAGAACACATTTGACACACTTCATTTTTCATTTTGGTTAATAAGTTTGTCTTCCTTTACAATATGTCCAAGGAAACAATCATTATAGATTATAAAAAAGCTAACTTTCTGCGATGTAAATGCCATTTGACATTTTTAGATATTTTAGGCCACTTTGAGCCTTCGTGAATCTACCCTTTTACCAGTAGGCTACAATTCGATTTTGTTTTTCTATGTATAAAAATGTGTCCATGTTTATCAAATATGGCACACATTTTATATAAATATACCACTGTGACATTCCGTCATGCATTTAATTAAATCATAAACAAATAATTATAATTGTTATAAATAAATATTTGAGCATGACGGTCAAAGATTTTTCTGAAAAATCATTAAAAGTCCTTCCCTGGATAAAAAAACAGCCGGAGGACGTAAATTTTAAATAAAAAAGTCCGAGTAGCTTAACCACCGTAAAATCATTCGCTTAAAGAATTCAAGACGTCTTTCGTTTTCGTCCAAATTTATTTCGTGAATACGTTAAGACGATATTTATAAAGTGATTTTTGAAATCATTTCCGTGATTTGCCGAAAATGTGTAATTAACTAGATTTACGAATGAATCGAACAGCCCTTTTCAAATGTGATACTAGAATGCCACACTGTACTTTGCATCGGTGCTACTGCAGTCTTGATGAGTTCTTTGGTCCCATTAATGGCCATTTCCTGTCCACAGGTGGCGCTCTGTGCCATCACCCCAATGTTGATCCGAACGTTGTTCATAGGATGATTCATGGCAAGAAACAATGCGTAAAACAACAACAACATGCGTCCTTTACCTAAATAAAAAATTAGGCAACTGGTGAGAAATAACAGCAGACATTTAATCAAACACAACACATGAAACGGCATTTTATAAACAGTAACACAAACAATTCAATCTTATTCAATTTGCGTTTCTATAAATATTCTACTGCGCATCATCTGACAAAAAGTTAATGACCACATCTTTAGTGTTTTGAGGACATGGCTTTACAAATTAAGTAAATACTGCATTGATAGCAAATAAAAAGGCGATCATAACGAAGATCAGGACAGAACTTGTCGGGAAATGGATATTTCGATTTGAGTTTAGCTCGTTTCAATTTTCAATATTTACACCTTTGATTTACTTAAGTATCTAGTTAAGTTTTACTTTTTATGAATACACAGGCTCGAAAAGCACCAGCTTTTATGGTATAAATGTCGCTTTCATAATAACGTTTGATATTGTAATGTAAAAAGAAATACATTATTTAATGATTCCAATTTTCAGAACAATCAACTACTAGCTCGACCTACTCATTGTAAACCTATAGACTCGATTTATTAATACTTTTCTTACAAGGTGTAAAGAAAACATGCAGCATAACACATCTCACAACACCTGTTTTTTTAAGATTTCTATCTTCCATGGCTCAAGATAATAAAACTAAGATTGGCATCTGCAAATCTCAAGCATCTGCTTGGCTAAATGGTGACTGGTCTGGACTGCTTGGATGACCTCTATGACAAAATGACGGGAACTTAAACAAGCGATAAATACAACACTTAGTCCAAGCACGGATGAAACCTGACCTTGTTGTCCGTACGGTTTCCTGGTGGTCTCGATCGACAGGTGGAACAGCGATAGCATAAACGTAACATCGTACGTCCCGGCTGCCCTGCGGTCGTTCTGTAACACTTGCACTAAATATAATATTTACCTGAAAAGAACTGTGGCAACATAAGCAGGACAAGGCAACGAATATTTTCTGAGAATGCCATTGTGAGAGTGAGCGCAAACCCGGTAATCACACATACAGCAAAAGCGACCTCTGGCGGGGCATCCAGCTGGTAGATTATCAAGAGAAACAATACAGACGTCAACACCACACCTCCCAGGAAACCTACAATATAAGACATCTTGTCATTACAACCCAATCCGATGATAGTTCACACTAATCAGGATTAGACCTATATTTGTTGAGTAGTCATACAATTTTGTGGTTGTATTATGAATTTTGTATGTTTCTCAAACATGCTAATCCCCTCCCCCGCCCCAAAAAACGCCACCCACCCCTGATTTCCGACTTTCATATTCCATCAATTCTAGTTATTTATCGCTTGCTTGAAAACAACAACCAAAAACATGAAACAGCTAGAATCCTGTACTCCCGCACCTCCCCAAATTGATAAAAGTTACTGTTATATAATTTTCAAAATTTGATCGGGATCGCTTTTTAATTCATATATTTCTCCGTAATGTTAAACCAAAAATAAGTGATTTTGGATACATTTTGATTATTCTAATGGCATACCTGGCACAAAGCTGATGTCAAATCAACAAATTTTCAGAATCACAATCACGCGCCAAATATTTTAACGTTTCAACTTTATGCGAGAAATAAAAAAACGCAATCTAATAAGTAATCCCTATCAAGTTTTGAGTAGTATATAAACTGACCTTCCGGCCATACCTACGAACTCTTTGAATGTAGGACTCGTCCAGCAAGATGGTCGCAGTTTTACTCGGTTCCTGTCGTACACACAGCAAGGACAGGCCGTCTGACATATCTTTTCCTTCACACATGTCATTATTGCTGATGTGCACTCTTCATACCTTATTAAAATGTGCCCAAGGTTATAAAGCTGAGCATGGAAATCAGTCTCAAATCTCAAGCATCTGATTGGCTGAAATGGCGACATGTCGCCATTTCAGCCAATCAGATGCTTGAGATTTGAGACTGGTTTCCAAACTCAGCTTTATAACCTTCAGCCCATATGATGTATAGTCATGCTTTATAATGTTTTGATAATATGTGGTCGTGAGTGACAAACATTGGACTTTAAAGGAAAAACTAGAGCTATCACTGAAGGTGATTAATACCCCCGTAATACTGCTTTGTCAGATTATACAGAAATGATGTTTGCATCTTTCATGGGTGAAAGTTGAAAAATAATTGAAATCCTGAAAATTTGCTGCAAAAGTTGTGTTTAAAAATAGCAAGTTGGGTTTTCACCGGATGTAAACAAAACTGTAAAAGTAGTTGACGTCAGGTTTTGTTGAATCGTGCTCCCCTTCTAAAAAATAATGGACTGATCCAAATGAAAAAAAATATGTTATGCAAATCTAATCACGAACGTATGTTAAAAGTTTGAAAACTGGAGAAGTAGTTTGTGTCATAAGATTTTGTTAAATAATGCTCCCCTCAAACCAAAAATGGACTGATCCATAAGAAATATGTCACTAACATGCGCACTTCATGCAGAACATATGATTTCAGTTTCAAGTCGATATCTTGAAAACTGTAGAAGTTTGCATAACACGATTTTGTTAAATCATGTCCCCTGCAAAAATAATGGACTGATCCACACGAAAAATATGCATCAAGTTTCAAGTCAATATCATAAAAACTGTAGAAGTAGTTCGCGTCACAAGATTTTGTTAAATCGTGCTCCCCTCCGAAAAATAATGGACTGATCCACATGAGAAAAAATATAGTTCGCGCAAATGTCCTCACGAACATATGGTTAAAGTTTCAAGTCGATATCTTGAAAACTGTTGACGCTGTAAGTGCCACAGACACACCGGGACAACCAACCAACCAACCAACCAACCAACCAACCAACCGGATGATGACTCCTATATACCCCCTATACTTCGTATACGGGGGTATAATAAATATTATTTTCTTTTATTTTTGTGTATGAAAATTGACCATGAAGTTTAAATCATGCTTAAATGGTTATTCAGAAAAGGTGTTCTTTTAAGAAACAAGAGGCTGAGCTGTCTGAAGAGATAGTTCATCTGAATCATACCGTTGATAATAAATGCAATTTTGAAATAAATGTGTTTATTTCTTTCCATAATTTATTTTAAGATAAAAGTTAATTCATTTCGAAATTAAAATTAACAAATACATGTATTGCTAAACATTCATACAAAAAAAAAACAGAAACAATATCAAAAAGTCAATAAACTGGTTTTGAAAGGGTAAATTGGATATGAAGTCAAGTTTTTGGATATGAAATCAAGTTGGTCATGATGTTGGATGTTAAAGGGAGATGTGCAGAATTGATGAATGGAACAGATATGCAAAAACGGTTATTAATCAGTTGAATATCATTATTTGAAGCTCAAATATTGATTTACAACCGAAATATTTCAAACCAATATTTTATAAAAAAAGATATATAAATGGTGTTTCCTATCCTATGCGACGCGCATAGGTTAGCTACTTTTGTATTACCCGCGTAAAGCCGCGGTGGTTTTGGGGATTGTCACGTGATCACTTCAACCAAAATACGCAATCGGCGTACCTTGCCGACTATCGAAGTCGCCATTTGATTAAAAATGCCTGGGCCACCACGAATAACCTCAGCGGAAACGTTCCCATGATCGCTAAACATAGAATGTATTTTTGTATAGGGATTTCTTCAGCGGATTGTTTTCAGGTCCGGTAAAATGGTAAAATTAACCAAAAACTTCCTCCTGGAGGGTTTGAAATGTAGAGTTTAGTGAAAAGTACACGTAAGTGTTACATAGATCGATCTGTTTACGATTTTACCGAATGTACCTGCTCGATCCTGCACATCTCCCTTTAATTTTAAGTTCCATATAAAGCTCTTAAGGAATATTTAAAATATTCTGCGTCATTACTTGTAAAAAAGTGAAAAGCATGCATAGCTGTGAAATTCGTTTTTGGAAGAGTTATTTAAGATAAAGAGAAATATGTTGTTTTTTCTTTGAAAACGGGAATATTTTGTCTTCTGAGTGATTGAAGTTGCATCTAGTGATACAGATCGCTCATTTATTAGCTGAAATTGTCCAAACTTGATACTAGAGCTCTGTTTTTAAGGTGGAATGCGCCGATTTTTCAACTTTCGAGTATTTTAATGAAAATTTGCATGCAGTTAATTGACCATATTTCCGATATGGAACCGAATATTTTGTAAAAGTATTTTATTTTGTCTCAAAGATACAGGTCTTCAAAGATGGCCACTGACGGCAGTTTTTGAACATGACGTGAAAAGAACCATAACTGAATGTTTTCTGCTGTAACTTTGATGTATTTCGAATGTTCTGTTTTCTGTTTTAATAAGATTGTACAGAATCAAATTCTCTTTCCACTGATGTACCTTTCATGAGTTTTCACCCAAGATTTACGCGTGACGTCGCCGAAAAGCGCCGTTTCGACCTGAAAAATGACGTGGAGTTTTACTAAATTTTCGTCGCTTGTTTCGGAATTGCGAAAAATCTGATAAATAAAATTTTGATTTTTTTTGCATATTTCGTTTGTAAATTTTATTTTGAAATTATTTGACAAATAAAAAAGGGGGGTCACCGACTTTGTTTTTGCGATATTACGCTCACCTTTACCCCTATCCCTTATGCAAACGTTGGCGTAAATCGCATCATAAAAGGAATTTGGCGGCGAACAAATAATATTTATTCTGACAGTATTTAATTTGATTAATATATTCCAGCACAATATGATAATTGTTTTCATTTGGAAAAAAATACGTATTTGATTGAAACTACCGATTCTGCTTCAATCAAGGTTTCTTATGAAGGTTCAAACACGACTTAAAAACTTGTATTTTACATGGCTTCGTCCATTGTTATGATACTTAAAGGTGCAAATACCGTTTTACTTTTAAAAACGGAATGCAAGTTTTTGACTTAAGTACAGCAATTAAACCAACACGCCCCTTGCAGCTAACCCTTTACTCAATGAGATATAGCTTTAATGCCATGGGCGTACAATGTAGATCCAGATCAGCTGGCACATCCGTACGCTGCCGTCTGATCAAGATCTACACTGTTCGCTTTTAGGTTCAGTAGGTTATTTCTGAATGCGACCAGTGTAGATCAATATCAGACGACAAGAATTTCCCAGCTTACTGGTGCTACACTGGTCGCACACGCGATAAAACCCGTACCGGTGTATTTATGTATATAGGGAGTAAAATGTTCAGGAAGGAGGGGGTGGGGGTTAAGCGCTGCAACTTTAATTTATGTCTCGCCCTCTCTATAAGCGCGCATAGTTGTGCACTTCCTTTTACTTATAGTTTTTAAATAAGTACTGTCTTACAGTGATAGACATTTGTTTTACATGGAATGTTATTCTCATGTCGGCAGTATGGCGAAGTAAACTAGGCGAACATAATTCAAAACCTTATATTGCGCCGTTGTTGAAAAACTTGTTTTAACAAATAGACAGAAACACAAATAAATGAAATGCTATTTCTCTTGTATCTTAGGAAAGAGGACATAATATAATGAACCAAACATCTTATACAACAGCGCAGAATATTATATGAACTTTGTTATGGTGCGAAATTAAAAAAAGTAGGAAAATTAAGCGTTGCGTTGAAAGTTTAGTATATAACCGACACAAAGAAAAAAAAAAACAGCAGCTTACGGAATTAAAAATACTTTGTTGACGCGTTTGATCAGTCTTAATGAAATGACTAGTTTTCAGCTATTTCGTATATGCTGGTTCTTGCCTTTTTCTAACGCTTCTTTTTCTCGCATTATGTCGGAACATTTGGTGGTTTTATACAGAAAAAAAAATCTCGTGTAATGCTAACCTTTTCGGACAGTGACCGCCATAAATATTTAGACCACATTTTGAGATCAGCGAAACAAAAATTGTTGCTAGCGAGAGTACTGAAATTTAGCGAGTTGATTTCTATTGTCGAACAATTAGAAATCAAGAAATCAAAAGTAAAATTCTTTAATAATGGAAAATACTTTTTGTATTTTGTATTTAGTTAAACGTATGTTAAACAAAAGTAAGAAAGCAGATTTTTCACAAATCAGCTTGAAGACTTATGAATTTGTGATTGAAATAAAAATTGAACTTGTTTAAAACATGTGCGAGCTTTTTAATTTTTCTGGTACGTGAAACCAATGTTTTGCTGTTAATTTAATGTGGGTTCAAATAAAAAGATTGTGTTTATGTATCAAATAGTTCTGGAAAGTTAAAAACTGCCGGTTTTCATTTTTTGTTGAGTATATTTGATTACCTATTGAAGTAACGGAGAAATTGATAATGAATTCATTTCTTTATAAAAAATGTCACACATTGCGTAGCTCACCTTTTTAAAGGGAACGGAAGCACACGCAACTTCTCGGGCTGTTCAACGGAAACCGGTCAAGCTTTTAAACTTCAACTATGTTCAGTCATAGACTGATTAGTAAGTCTTTCCTCTTGATTCACTGTGTTATATTTTGCGGAATATTTATTTATAAAAGCAAACTTCAGAAAAGCATCAATACTGTTCTCATTGATTACATGTACCTACAGGAGCATATAAGTCCAGACCGGCGAAAGAATAAAGATAAAAATTTTCGAATGTGTAAATGTGTTGTGCCGTTGTCTAACTACATTATGGGTGTTTTTAAAAATGTGCGTCAACTTACCAAAATCTCTGTTTTATGCTCCATTGTTTTGATTTGATATCCTGATATCTGTAATTAAAATTAGTGTCATTTGCGTCGTAAGGGGCCTCAAAATGATTTGTATTCGATTTTCAATGCATACATTTGATCTACTTTCAGTTTGAAAACCTTACGTAAAATTTAGAGCAACTTCAAACAACAAATTATAACACTTCAATAGATTTTATTGCTTAATGTTATAATTTGATTATTCATGACTTCTTATGTAGTTCGTGTAGAATTACTAGAATCTTAAACTGTAGTTTAAGCAAAAGTATGGTTCTTGATATGAAAAAAACTTTTACAAAACTATAATTTTAATATGTTTAATTTTTAACCAACATTATTATAGTTCTGAAGTATGACGCGAAATGGAAAGGTTTTACTGTGTCGTTAAAATTAGGGGGATAGGGGTAAAGGTGAACGTAATAACGCAAAAACGAAGTCGGTGACCCCCCTTTTTATTTGTCAAATATTTTCAAAATAAAATTTACAAACGAAATATGCAAAAAAATCAAAATTTTATTGATCAGATTTTTCGCAATTCCGAAACAAGCGACGAAAATTTAGTAAAACTCCACGTCATTTTTCAGGTCGAAACGGCGCTTTTCGGCGACGTCACGCGTAAATCTTGGGTGAAAACTCATGAAAGTTACATCAGTGGAAAGAGAATTTGATTCTGTACAATCTTATTAAAACAGAAAACGGAACATTCGAAATACATCAAAGTTACAGCAGAAAACATTCAGTTATGGTTCTTTTTTACGTCATGTCCAAAAACTGCCGTCAGTGGCCATCTTTGAAGACCTGTATCTGTGAGACAAAATAAAGTATTTTTACAAAATAGTCGGTTCCATATCGGAAATATGGTCAATTAACTGCATGCAAATTTTCATTAAAATACTCGAAAGTTGAAAAATCGGCGCATTCCACCTTAAAAGCCTATATAGCTCTACTGACATACTGGCCAGGACCTCTTAACAGGTATCTGTGAGGCCGAGCCTATGTTGGAAAAAAAGAACAAAATATGCATATCAGGAATCGCCACACTCAAAAAACACAGCCTCCCCACGCAGCGAAAAAGAAGAGAGGAAGAGAGAGAGCGCATGTTTTATATAAGTATGTCAATTAAAATAGGACGCCATAAACAATTAACGAAGAACAGAACCTTTGGGGATATCGCCTTGGAACGGTCAGTGGCAAAACGAATTGCCACTGGGGGGTTTAAACCAGGTTCTAGGGTGCACCAACCTCACACTTGCCCCAACAGGAAGCGTAAAGTTAATATTATGCACAAGTAATTATTTGTTTATTCATTCATGATTATGCGTGAATAAAGGCCTGTAGCTAATTCCCTTAAGATTAATTAGCGAATTTGGTTTTGAAATGTTTTTAAAATATTGTAAAAGTGGAAGAAATCTTACCAGCTTATTTTCGGTGGAAGGCCCATCAAATCTCTGAGTGCATTTTCTTTTGCTACAGACAGACGATTCAACAACATTTTCACCTTGATTGCTGTAATCACTTTGTCGACGTAGGCCATTTTTCTGTTGTCACTTGACTCAAGAAATGTACAGAAACGCTATAAACCACTATGTGACGTCATTAACAACACAAATGTGACGTCATTAAATGACGTGAGATAATTTAATGACGTCAGTACACGAAGACGTCTTTTTATGAGGACGACGTTTAGAAGAAATGCCACATGATTCTAGCACATCAAGCGAGTCAGTTATTATCGACGTAGGCAAATCAAAGAAACTACCCAAAACAAACAAATGTATGTAGCTTTCTTATTAAGTGAGAAAATAATGAATTTTAGAGTGTATTTTGATATGGATAGATCTACATGTTGACTTTGACACGCTTTAATTATGGAGCTTTTGTTGGCATACCAACGGCATTTGCTAGAACCGGTTTACGCTGTGGTAGGGCCTACCGTCGTTTCTCTCTAAAGGTATTTTTAGGACTTGCTAACCTTCCTTCAATGAACGCTAGGTAATTTTCATCAATCGACTATAGGCCTAGTATGTATGGCCTACCCAGGTTTGTGTTTTTGTGTGTAAGTTTTAATAAACATTCTTACGTTTCATAAAAATGAGACGTTCGTTTAACCACATTACGCCCTGTTTTGCGAAAAAAAATATTGATGAATAGTGCTTTTCTACGAATTAAAAATAACAAACACAGTCAGATTAAATTTGCAAGTTATATGTGTTATATGTTGCAGGTTTGAGCTGTGTGTTCGGACCTGTCGTGAAGTTTTTCACATCGGAGCCGGAGCAGTACAGTTCGTTAAAGATGTTTCTCGGCTTTCCGTTCGGGGCTTTGATTGGTTATGGTCAGTAAAAACATTATTTAAATAACAAAAAGAAAAGACCATACCCCATTATCAAATAAATATGAAATATGTTTATCAGGTATTGCCACATTAAGAATAAATAGCCTCCCCGCAGATCGAGAGAGAAGAAGAGGGAAAGAGAGCACGGGTTCATAAAATGATAAATTATAATAATTTGCATGCCCAATTATATTTCAACTTCCAGCTTTTCTTTTACCATTAAGCACGTGTTAAACACGTTGAAAATCTGAACACGTACCAAAAATTCTTAACCTCTGTAACTGCGCGGCAATATTATGAAGCCGAATGTGAAAACACGCAATCTCACTAAGTCAGATCTAATAAAGCGGTTTTCAGGAAATTATTTTAATCAGATTGGAAAAAACGAGCATTAACGTAAAAGGCGCTGATTATCGTGCACATTTCCGAATGTGACACTTACTGCCGAACAAAGTATGCAACTGCAAGCTCTATTTTCTGTTGCTCCTACATCCTAGTTCGTTTCTTGCAACCATCTGTAGAGCTGTCTTAACGAAACAGAAGTCTTATTCTAAAATTAAACAGAAAATTCTTGATACATGTATTGACGTAGTGAGTAGATCTCATCGCCTTTTATCATTTCACTATTTTAATTTTCGTCTACAACATTTAGTTTTATATTTATCACCCGATATTCATAGCACTTGGCTTTTATCTTTGCTTGCGCCTATCTTGAAACATTATTTTCATAAAATAAGCGAGATCGGCTAATTTTATTTTGTTGCCATCTAGGTCTGTATAACTTGGTGATTTTACCTATGGACCTAGGAGAGGATACCCGGAATTTGCTGGGAGCACTGCTTGTGTTTGGGATGTCCGCTGGTTACTCGCTGTCCGCAAAATTCCGCTGTTTTTGTATACTTCTGGTTCCTACTTTCATGGGAAAGGCCGGACGATCCTACATTGGAACATTTGCCATTGCTTACCTGATTGCAGGTAAATAAATACCAATTATTATTACGATTGTAAAAGTAACAAATACTAGAAATTATAAACTTTTTCATTACAAAAATACGTAAGTGAAAGTTGTAAAAAGTTTTAATTTCCATGCCAGCCAATCAATAAATTTTCATAAAGGATACGTGCGGTTATACGTAAATAGGTAAAGTTGCATTTAGTTATTAACTTAAAATCAATTTACTAAGATGATGGTTATTCCTTATATGCCTGTTTCACTTTTTTGTTAATTCGACAACGCATTTTAACTTTAAAAGCACTTTGATACGTTTTATCAACACTTTTAACGCTACGCTTTATTACCGCTTCTAAACCGGAACTACCCTATCAGCAAGGGAAACCACTCTCAATTGGAGGTAACTGTGTATATCGGTAGGCCCCCATTTCAAGAACAACATGAAAAGGATGAAAGCAGAAAAATTTAAATGATAAATTTTAACAAAAGTAATATAACAAAAGATTCATTACACAAACAATGAGAATTTTTTAACATGTTTTTTAAATGCTTTTACTGATTTGCATGTTTTTACAATCAGGGAAAGAGAGTTCCATAAATTTGGAGCAACAACTGAAAATGATTTACTGTATAAAAGAGTGTTAAATTTTGGAACTAATAGATTCCCATTTGAAAAAGATCTTAATTGCCTGTCATTGCTATATGTTAGTTCTTTAAACATCGAAGTTATATACACTGGAGCTAAGTTATGTCATGCTTTGTAGGTAAGTAACAGAATACTGTATTTTATACGACATCGGATTGGCAGCTAGCTTAAATTTTTAAACATGATTGATGAAGGCGTAGTGAGCCCTGTCTTAAGAATATTTCGCTATTTTAATCGCATAATACCATTTCTTAGGAGTTTATATTTGCATAATAAGGTTTAAAATGTACATATTTGTACCTGGTGCAAGTTGTCAAAGTCAGTTAACGTATCTTACCTAAGATTTTGGGACACTGGCGATTGATTCGTAATTTTAACAAACTTGAAATTCTACTATTGGTATGTTATTTTTTCATTGAGTTAGGCTTAATAGCCACTGGTTTAGGTGAAATATGCTGCACATACCATACCTCATGAGCAATATCTCGTAGTAAATACTAGAACCCAGTTCAAAGACAACACAAAATCTGCCTTTTTTGTCCTTTTTCATCCAAATAAAAAGTCAGGAATAGATGTTCACAGGCGGAAAAAGGTCATTTAGAGGTACATTGAGGTTTGAAATATCGTCTTATGACAAAATATCTCAATTATTATTTGTTTCTAGAAAATTGGGGCCTAGGGACAGTGAAAATCTGAAAATGTCCACTTAACTGACATTGAGTGATAAACATCTTCAAGCTTCATGAGAAGTTTATTGTGCATGTATACAAATATTATTTACCTGCATCATTCTTTACAGACATCAAACACGGAATGTATGTATCATTCAAACCGGAAACAAAAAATATAAATTATATCCTCACAATCAGCAAACACGTGTTTTATTCTGGCTTTGATGTCTGCTAGAATATAAAATATTTTATAATGTCGAAGGCCATTATATTGTGCTGTTCATCCACATTTATTTTAATTTTTAGCTGCTTTGTTCTGCATACAATTAACATTTCAATACCCGTATTCTAACCGTTTCTGCAGGCCCCATTGAGAATTTGGTAGACAATGCCCAGGACATTACCCGATCTCTGACATGTTCCGCCGTGCTTGTTGCCAACCAAACTGCCGCCAAGTGGAAGTTCCGGCTACAGCCCGTCGGTAACGTGTTCCAGGACATGGCTGTAGGTAGCTTAATCTTTGTTGAGGCATTATTACCTTACCTGACTTTAAAGGATTGTATTATTTGATTACAAGATTGATCCCTCAATGATGAACACTTTGCGGGTTTACAGATACAAATAAAATTATTATTTCTTTTTCAGGACGAAGGCTGGATGCTTAATAACATTGGCAAAAAAGTAAACAAAGCGTTCGTACCAGTTAAATCAGAGGTAAGCTACACGGCGTGATAACTCTATCTGATGGTTGAAAAAATTTATATCGACTGTACAGTTGGATTTGCATATATATGTGTACTAAAATTACGCTCTTTGTCAGTTTGTGCAAAAAAACTTTAAAGGAGAGCTCATCTTCACAAGGATTAATGAATCTGTTAGTTCTCCACATAACTGCATTATGCACGTTGTAAGACCATGTAAAGAGCTTTCTTTCGAATACATACAGCTCATGATGGTCACGGACCTCTGTGGTTACTTGGAGTTAATCTACAAAGGAAGTTTTTATTGTCTAGGTTTTTTTTTAGAGAATCTGGTAGGAACAGTTTGAGGTTGTAGAACTTTAGACAGTGGTTAATGTGATAAGTGGCACAGCCATTCCAAGGCGGTAATCAACGCAGATTATCTGCTTTGTTCTGTGTGATGCGTTTTTTCAATATTTGGTTGTATTATAAACATGTTTTGTAATCACTGTTAGATGTGTAGGCAGTGTATGAAGGCTTCCTAGTGAGACTGTGTAAGGCTGTGTAAGGAGACTGTATAGGATAGCCGCTAATGCTGTGTAGGGAGGCCTTGTATGTAGGCTCTGTAGGCGGGCCATGTAGACTGTGAAGAGAGGCCGTGTAGGCTGTGTAGGGAGGCCTTGTATGTAGGCTCTGTAGGCGGGCCATGTAGACTGTGAAGAGAGGCCGTGTAGGCTGTGTAGGGAGGCCTTGTATGAAGATAATGTAGGCTGGTTAGACAGGCCGTGTAGACTGTGTAGGGAGGCCTTGTATGTAGGCTCTGTAGGCGGGCCATGTAGACTGTGAAGAGAGGCCGTGTAGGCTGTGTAGGAAAGCCTTGTATGGAGAAAAAGTAGGCTGGTTAGAGAGGCAGTATAGGCTGTAAGTGTAGATTGGTTAGGGAGGCTGTGTACGGAGGCCTTGTATAGAGAAAGTGTAGGCTGTGTAGAGAGGTCGTGTAGGCGGTGCAGTGAGGCCTTCCTTGTATGGAGAAAGTGTAGGCTGTGTAGAGGGGTCGTGTAGGCTGTGCAGGGAGGCCTTATATGGAGAAAGTGTAGGCTGTGTAGAGAGGTCGTGTAGGCTGTGCAGGGAGGCCTTGTATGAAGAAAGTGTAGGCTGTGTAGAGAGGTCGTGTAGGCTGTGCAGGGAGACCTTGTATGGTAGAAGTGTAGGCTCTGTAGGCGGGCCGTGTAGGTTTTATAGAGTGGCCGCGAGGTCTTGTTTAGAGGTAATGTAGAGAGGTCGTCTAGGCTGTGTAGGGAGGCCTTGTATGGAAGAAGTGTAGGCTCTGTAGGCGGGCCGTGTAGATGTTTTAGAGAGGCCGTGCAGGCTGCGTAGAGAGGTCATGAAGGCTTTGTAGGGCTGCTTTGTATGAAGTCACTGTAAGGCTGTGTAGGGAGGCCGAGTAGGCTATGTATGGCTGCCTTGTATTAAGAACGTATAAGGCTGTGTAGGGAGGCCGGGTAGGCTGTGTATGGCTGCCTTGTATTAAGAACGTATAAGGCTGTGCAGGGAGGCCGGGTACGCTGTGTATGGCTGCCTTGTATTAAGAACGTATAAGGCTGTGTAGGGAGGCCGTCTAGGCTGTGTATGGCTGCCTTGTATTAAGAACGTTTAAGGCTGTGTAGGGAGGCCGGGTAGGCTGTGTATGGCTGCCTTGTATTAAGAACGTATAAGGCTGTGTAGGGAGGCCGGGTAGGCTGTGTATGGCTGCCTTGTATTAAGAACGTATAAGGCTGTGTAGGGAGGCCAAGTAGGCTGTGTATGGCTGGCTTGTATTAAGAACGTATAAGGCTGTATAGGGAGGCCGGGTTGGCTGTGTATTTCTGCCTTGTATTAAGAACGTATAAGGCTGTGTAGGGAGGCTGTGTAGGCGGTGTGGGATGCCGTAAAGGCTTCCTATGGAGGCAGAGCAGGGGGATGGTGTTTTTGTGAGTAACTGCGTGATATGATATTTAAAATTCTTTTTACTAGCAATTTCATAATCTAATATGCTTTTGAGAAAAGAGGAACTTGAATCACATCATGAGTTTAGAAGAAACAGCCTTCCAATAACGATTCAGCTTCTGCTTAGTATCATATGGACAAGATATAACAAGGAAACAAAGGTTGCAGTGATGACATAGCCCTCATAAATTCAAGAATCATTATTTTAGATTCGCGGCGACGAAGGTGTGGCAGAGATGGTTGCTCGAACAAAGGCAGAAGATGACTTGGAAGGTGGTACGATGAATCGTGCAGGCAGTATAGAGAGGAAGACCAAAACAGAACCCAACGATGACGACTCAAAGAAAATAGAGAATAAATATAAGAAAAAAGTTGAATTTGAATGCGAAGGTTTCTTTTTCTAGTTGTTTTCGTTACATACACCAATTGCATTTCGTGATCGTGTGTTCCCACAGGTTAAGATCTTAGGAGCCTTGATTTGAAAGGGGCACAACTCCATCAATTGTGTCATTGACATAATTATTTTTTTATCATCATGATTGTGTTGTAATAAGCAATATAGTTTAAAGCACCAGCCCTAAACTTAAGTAAGAATATACTATTGAAAAATCATATTTGTCCATATAGACTCCAATTTATAAACTTTCTAACGGAACACGAAAGTTCCGATCGGATTCTTTCTTATAGACGGGATTTTCAATGATATTATTAAATTATCGTTAACGAACTTTTAAGAAGCTAAATATAGTGGAGCAGGGTCTGATTAAATAGACCCTGAGTGGAGGTATATTTACCACCAATTTTTGACAAAGAGACCACTTCATCCTACTTTCGCTTTTATACGCGCGGATCAAATTAATTTTAGTAAATTAAAATTATATGAGCCCAAATTAATTCTGCAAATTTGTGCCTATAGTTCAAAGTACATGTAATTTTTCATACAAGAGCGGGTTAAATTGAAGTAATGCCGCTTTAAAAGTTTGAAGAAATATTATGTTATCTTTTGAGACAAAAATGGCGAATTTAAAATAAAACCGACTGTAACAAATAAAAGATATCAGTATAATTACAAAACAATATCTAAAAGTATTATGTGTATATATTTAGATATCTATAATAAAGGCGTGCAGGCCTGCAGGAAGGTTTTTGACAATTTAGAGAACCGGTGTAAAGACAAGATTCCGGCCCCGCTTGACAAATTCCTCTGTAAGCTCGTCAACGTTGGATTTCTCTGCAGACTTGTTGAACGTAAGTCTAACCATCACATGACTTATTTGCCCAAGGTTATAAAACTGAGCATGGAAACCAGTCTCAAATCTCAAGCATCTGATTGGCTGAAACTGGTTTCTATGCTCAGTTTTATAACCTTCAGCCATTAAAATATTACTTGTAATGAATATAATTTTCTTTAAATTAGGTTTATTAATTACGTTACTTGTCATTGCTGGACAGAATAGAACAGAATAGAATGAAATAGAATAGAATAAAATAGTTTATTTATCAAATCAAGGATCATATACAATGACGCATGGAATCGATTTAATAAAACATAATGACATAATGGACATAAAACAGTCTGACATTGATTACAAAGGAAATATGTCTTAGTTTTATTTAATGTTTGAACATTTTATGCACTGAAAACATCTTGCAACGTTGTCATCTAGCGTTAGGTAAAGCTCTTGGCGGGGAATGCAAGCCTGACGATGTGGTTAGACCTTCGTTCGGAAAGATGTATAAGAAGTCGGAGGAAGCTACGCAAAGTATGGACGATGGGTTTGACGTACAAATGCAATACAAGGTGTGTTTGTTGACCTTCGTTCACGAAGCTATGTTGTAGATGCGGCTTTGACTGAGCTCCATTGGCTATTTAAATAACCGCATTGAACAGAAAAAGTACCTGTATTCACAGAAAATAGAGAAAAATAGCTCTCTTTTACCTTATGTTGTGATTTAATGATTTGTATCAGGTAAACTGTCGAAATTGTACTTTTTAAGGTCCTGCCATTTTTTCTTATTTTAAGAAGATGTTTGTATTTATCTGAAGACGGTAGATATTTAAATGGAATTATCGCGTTATGTCTGCCTTGAACACCACCCTTCGGTCCAGGCTGTAATGTGTGTTTGTGTAAATGTGGGGCAAGGCGGCGTTGGTTGTAATTTTAATTTCAATTACGGTACTTTCATTGAATGAGTGGGTAAGAATTTAGAACTTCCAGAAAGTATAAATACATGTAATTAAATTGAACCTGATTTTTGATTGTTGAAAATCGAGAATTGAAGAACTTTAGAAAATGCCGTTTTACATAAAAAACCACGAAAAAATCTATAAATAATAGTTTATTAATAATTATTGGCTGTTCAAATCTGCCGTTGTGGTAATACATCTTTTATATGTTGACCGCTAGGTAGTGGAGGGACAGGAGAATCTGGATTACACGTCAGTAGAAGAGATGCGGAGTGATACCATGCACCATTTTAAATATGGCCGAACATGGGTGGAGTTTATCATGCTCCTTGTTAAACGATTGCTTGGCTTTACGTTCCTCCTAGTAATTATCAGGTTTGTTTTAGTTCGCTTAAAACTTTACTTTGATTGTATTCAGGTTTTATTTTCTGGCCTTTAACTTTTACCGTGTGATCAAGAGGACCAAGAGGCGTCACTGATTGGTTGTCAAATTCAATCATCCTCCTCCTTTTTAACCATCCGTTAAGATGTTTCCTAACTTCTCCACATAATAATGTTTTTGCCTCATGTCACGTTACTCCTTTTATCAGAACTCTGTCATCATCAGATTGTATTCACTCTCTGGAAAACTTCCTTGCCTTGTCATTATAATCAGGCTGGCTTTTCCGTTTTCTCTTCATTTTTAATATGATTCAGCATCTTCCTTGTTATTGTCACTAATGCTTGTGCATTTATGGTCATAATTAGGTTAGCTTTTGCATTATTTTTGTCATTGTCAGATTGATATTCCCGTTTCCCTGTCATAATTAGGTTTTCTTGGCCATCTTCCTTTCCATTATCCGTTTGTCATTCTTTATCATATTCAGATGTCGTAGTATATTGTTACACTTAACCGTTCTACTATCAGGTTGGTTTGAAGACCATTCTTTGTCTCCATAAGATCGACATTCCCATTTCCAAGTCATAATTAGTTGGAAATGCCCAGGTTTAGTTTCATGATCTTGGCTTCGTTATCTTCATAGGACGGATTGGGTATTTTTCTTGTCATTATCAGGTTTGTTTAACTTTCCTTCTTTTCCCGATGTTGTTTTTTTTTAATTCCGGATATGCTTATACACCTATCTGTTGTTTTCTTTTTCACTATTAATAATATTTTTAGCTTTAAATATTTTATCATTACCAGTTATGACTGCCTTGTCATCCTCAGATTAGATATAGAAGTTTCCTTGTCATTATCAGGTGGGCTGCCCTTTATTTTTATCAGAAAACCCCCTGGTTCTCTTTTTCGTTAATTGTTTGTTCTTTTTTAATTGATCACTTACAAGCAAATGCTCTCTTTTGCTCTGTACTTTTGGCTTTGTGCGCAGGCAGTGTTTTATGAGTGCGGCCATTCCTAATCATAAGGTTGGCATAACCATTTCCTTAACACGACGTTTTCTCTTTTGAGTGTTACATTGGCTTCACTAGATTTCTTCTCAGTCAGGGTCCTGACAAGACTTGGTGTTTTCTGGTGTCTTTGTTTTAAAGAACCACAGTTCATACTCTTATCGTCCTGATTATTTTCATTTACATTTGTGTTTGCATACGAAGTATCATACAGACAGAAAAGGGACTTAAAAGGAGAAATCATCGATAAAGAGTTTTTAACTCTGATTCTATCAAGTAATGAATTCATTTGCTCAATTACAGATTTTGTAACAAACCGTTTTGGCAATTGACCATTTTGCACTCACAAAATTTGAAAAGGGAACTTTGAAAGCCATTCAGCAAAATTGCATTGTCCGGCAATAATCGTTATGTTAAATAACATCGCAAAGAAATACACCATGACTTTTGTGAACATTTTCAACGTCCATAACCAATTTGATATACTGTGCTAGAACAATGAAGATTCTAGAATGTAATTTTCATGTTTGCAATTTAACATTAGCTTATTTGTCAATTTCAGCGCTTACAAGTACTGCAAGAGTTATGTAACCGACATACGTTTTGATAACATGTATATCTCAAGTTACTTCAGGAAAATTGATGCCCGGAGAAAATTAAAGGTATTTGAATTTCTCTCATAAATATATTTATATTATATGCATATTAACGATATAATAAGATTTTAAGTGAAATATGCATATCCGGAACCGCCAGCCTCAGAAACAAAGCCTCTTACACAGCAAAAAACGTAGTGAGAAAGAGAGTATAGGTTTATAAACATTCAATTTCAAATCAGACACCACAACACAAACAATACCAAAAATGAGGACCTTTAGAGTTACCGCCTTCGAACTTTGGGCTTTTCGCCAATTTGCGACTGGGCGTTTAACCGACGTTCTAGGGTGCTCTTACCTCAAAATAGTCTCGACAGGTTCTCAATATGAACAAACAAAAGTTGACTTGGTGAAATAAATATAACCCACCCATCAACTCAATAATTGTGTATGCAAAGGCAGTGTAGCATATAAAACTTAAGAAGCAAATAGCATTGAAATGCACAAGGGCAGGTACTCAATTACCTAACCGAGATCAGAGCCCCTGGAATGAAATGCTATAAACTTCCTATGTCTAACACGTTCGTTTGTTTTGAGTCTAAAATGGTAGAGTTGGTTGGTGGTTTGGATTTAATTCACAAAGAGAATTTGTATTTGTTTGTTCATTTGAGAACTTGCGCAAATGTGTGGTTGATGCGTCTTAGAACCTAGTTTAAGCCACAGTGGCAAAACGTTTTGCCATGGAAGATTTCAAGCTAGTAACCCCTCAGTTTCTCATTTCCGTTATTTTTTTCTCTTTTTATAAATCCATGCTTTTTTGCCTGTGCCTTTTGCCTGTGTGGAGAGGGTGTATTTCATGAATTTGTCTATTCCTGATATACGTATTTTAACTTTTTTTCCCGTTCAATTTAATTGCAGCATTTTCACTTAACTTTCGTTGTAGTTGTCAACATGAATAAACTATGAGCTGAGTAATGGAAGTAGAACACATGATAGATATTTTGAATATAACACCTTAAATCTGTTAACATATCAAATGAAAAGCAGTGTTTGATTGAATTTCTTATTCTAATTAGAAAGTTTTGATAAACGTGTGTCCGTAATTGTTTGGAATTTGCATGTATGTAGTTTGTTTGTTTTTATTTTTTTTCATGTTTTATTTGTATTTTCATGTATACCTTTCCTCTGTTCAAACATGTGTTATTTATTAAAATATAGGAAAAGAAGGTTTTACTGCCGCTGAAGAAGATTGAGAAGAACACCGTTATTTTTCCGACCAGTTTAAAGCTTATGAAGGCAGAACGTAAAAAGCTGGTAAAACTTGCTTTTATATATTTATCGTTTATTTATATTTTATGCGTTTATAAAATTATTTGTTTTAATTTAATGTCTTAAAGCACATAAACTGTGGTATACATATGCGGATCATATTGGTAAATATAACCACAAACATTATTAAATTATTTTAGCAATACCATAACAAAAGGTCATCGCAATTATAATGGTGCAAAACATACAAATTGATATTGTTCCTTCTGAGATGCAAACCCATCGACAACAGCACCAAGGCATAAACTGAACTTCGAACATCTTGTCTTGTCGTTAACAGGGCAAGGGTTCTGTACTTGTGTTTACTCGAGCTTTCCTCTCGGGGCTGGTATTCCTTGTGGCAAACCTGTTTTATACTGTTCTTGACATAATACGTACACAGAGCAGGGTGGACTACAGACAAACTGGTATGCTTTTTCTGCTTTTAAATTCATGTCCATAAAAGAGTTGTAAGAAGTGTAAGAAGTGAGTTTGTCCCATATCTTATACGCTCAATATAATGTAAGTCAGATTCTTTTTTTAAAAAAGGGAAACATGCATATCATGAGATGCCACACTCAGAAAACCCAGTCTCCTCACACAGCCAAAAACATATAAAAAACAGCATGGGTTTATTAAATGATAAATTTCAAGTCAGACCCTAAAACAACAAACAGAAGAACCTGAAGGGTTACAGGCTCGGGACAGCCAGTGGAAAACAAAGGTACTAGCCTCGCACATGCACCAGCTGATATGGGGCGCGTCACGGGAAAAGGTACCTTCGGTCATATTTTGTGACATTTTAGTTGTTACTATATTTAGAAAGAACTTACAACTATCTTTCAATTGCGCATAACTAACAAGTGCTTTTCTTACACATCTTGACAATAAAATGACATTTTTAACGCTAAATGCATAATAATCAATGTCGTCTGCTCAACTTTGTGACGTAATTTCAATGATTGACGTCAATTGTCCGAAGGTACCTTTTCCCGCGACGCGCCCCATATGAAAAAGTACAAGTTATCTTTGCTCCAGCTCTAATTCGTTGCGTAGAACATAAAAAAGCTATTCAGATACAAAAATATTTAAAAAAAATGTTTAAAAACTACTTTCCAGGATTGAACTCAATCGATGTTAAAGTTGGAGGAACTGGATTCATGAGTACCATAGTGAGATTGTTCCTCAATGGACTTAACACGAAAAGTAAACTTGACAGAGTTTCTTCCAACCTTGGTAAGTTGTTTGACCGTGAAACACAGCGATTATTTCTTATGTTATTGAGTTCATCCTGACATCTGTGTCATCACTTTTGTTACATATGCTTTGAAAAATAGGGAACAGAATGGCTAAACAATGATCCTAAAGGTGAAACATTGGAGTTAAATTTATGCCAGAAATCAAATCACAGGCCATGAGATACGTAGACACGACGCGCAAACCATGTTGTTATTTTTGCATGGTTTTTAGAAAATAGTTAATAAATTATTAAAAATCTTTGATACAATACGTTACAGCTAATGGAAAAGTGGAACACATTCAAATTCTTATAAAATACCTTTTCATTTCTTTAAATTGTAATTATTATGTTAAGCATCTATGTTTGACGTCATTTTTGTCAATATTTCTGTAACATGTTCTAGAACTGTTTTAAATGTTTCGACATTTCAGAATGTCTTCCCCGTCCGGTAAAAGTTGATCCTATGTATTATCTGTACGTGTTTGGGGTCTTCTTTATCGTCTGGTCTCTGATCTTAATGGATGCCTACGCCCTCAGACTCCGAGCAATCATAGCGGGATTTTTCTTTCGGAAAGTATGTACTAGTTTATACAAATAATTAAACTTTAATGCGTTAAAGAAAAAATGAAAAATTCACATCTGGTATCGCCACACACAGAAAACACAGCCTCTCCACGCAGTTAAAAGATAGACAGAAAAAGAGAGCATGGATTGAAAAGAATATCAGTTTCAAATAAGACACCACAAACGATTAACGAAAACGAGAGCCTTTGGGGTTTACGCCTTGGAATGGCCAGTAAAGGATATGATAGTATGGGTATAGTTGGACAATCTAAGTTTCTTAGAAAAGCTATTAAACGGTGTTTGAAGATTTAATTAATAAACTTAAGAAGACAAAATGCAATGTTAGTTTCTCCCGGTTATTCGTAAAAACCATCTGTAAATTTGAAAAGAAAGGTTACCAACATTATGTTTTTCAGCGCTGTGCGGGCCTGGTGATTAACTTATCTACAGTTGATAATTATGCTTTCCTCTTTGGATGCACGACGGTGGCAGGGGTTTAAGAGTTTATGACGGTTTATGGGGAAATCTTTTCTTAAAAGAACATAAAAGCTCGATTTGTTTCTTTTATTCCTGTCATCGTGTTCTTGCTGATTTTGCCATTGAGTACCCGCCCTTTGGCTTTGCAATGCTATTGGCTTCTTATGTTTAATATGTTTGTGTGCTTTTGCATGCAACATTGTTGAGCTGATGGGTGGGTTGGAGTTATTTATTAAACCTAAGAACCTGGTTTAAACCCCCAACGGCAATTTGTTTTGCCACTGACCGTTCCAAGGCGGTAACCCCTCTGGTTCTCATTTTCGTTATTTGTTTGTGGCGTCCATTTTGAAATTGATCATTGTAATACCATGCTCTCTTTTCCTCTCAACTTTTTGGCTGTGTGGGGAGGCTGTGTATGCTGGATGTGGCCTTTCCTGATATGCATATTTCATTTTTTGTGTAAACAAATGTATGAATGGTTGAGTGGGTAGATACTTTTACAAATACATTGAATTTAGTCTTGATTATGCAATGGCGTTTAAATTATATTCAACACAGCGAGAGAAGCAGAGAATACTGCATCTATACAACACAATGATGAAAAGAAGAAAGTTCTTCCTAAAAGACATGAGACGAAAGGTGAAGAGAAGGGCAAAGAAACTCCAGCTCTCTGTAAGTCAGGCGTTTACTTACAAAGGGAATATATAATTACGGGTACTGAATAAAAATGAAAATTCTGCACCACCTTCTAACACTGAACCGTTTGTCCTTCTATTAATTTTGTGATTTCCAGTTTTACACCGACTAACAGTCACTGGACTAGGTAGATAGTTTTTTCTTGGAAGAAAGATGTTTTCAAGATGAAAGTTTAATGTCACGAAACGTCAATTGAACATTAGTTTTCCTTCAATAAATGAAGATCGTTTAAACCCACTAGGCTGTCAACGGTCAAATGTAAACGTCACCAGGGTGACCTTCCGCTCCAATTAGTTATTTAAGAATGGTTAGACGTACAGTCAGAGATTGTTCACGGTCAGTAGTTTTCCCTGATTGATTTTGCTTAAAAATTGCCGTGGTGATGCGCTTGTTAAATAGGTATTTTTAATGGTTTTTGTTCTTAGAGTCGACTCCTACATGTATGCATATATCTATATTTCTATATTATTTTATACTAGGAGAAGAGCGGAGTGTTGTTCTCATTAAGCAAACAGTTTCCGAGGTTGTGTGCGTGTCTGAAGCATACAGAGGCAGGGAAGGATAAATGTTTAATCTGCGAGGAGAAAGAAAAGGCGGATTTTGAAACATGTGAAACAGAAGCCTGCAAGTTTATATATTGCCCAGAGTGTTGGGAAGATTTAAACGTAAGTAACAATACTGTTAATGTGTCGTTTATGGTTATATCTTGTAAAAGGATAACTGTACACAAAAGCAAAGTTTTTTTTACTGATCTTTTTATAATAGTTGAAAAGAGCTTTGAAAGCCACTGAAAACGACAAATATGAAAGTATTACAAGCTCGGTTTGATAGAGCCTGTTTATATGATGAAGTGGAAATGCATATTACTGCCCACGCCGCCTAGTCCCGGGTTGAGCGCAACTCAATATTTATAAATGGATGAAAAAGGAACTTTAAATGCCACCAAAAATGACAAAGATCTAAATATTGCAAGCTCGATTTGGAAGTGCACAGTACTGTGTGCACCGCCTAGCAGCCCCGGGTTGAGTGTCACTCAACATTTACACAAGTATCTTGCTCATCGGCCTTTAAAGGGCTATACAATGAATAAAAACACTGAATGAATGTGCGGGGAGACTTTTTCAGTTAAATGTCAAATGTATTAAAAGTAAAAAAAATATAAAATATCTGATCAATAGAATATGCAATGAATTTACGTGTTGATAGACCATCATGTACCAATAGATTTGAATGAACATGAATGTTTCTCGTGTTTGAGTGGTACTTTGCCTGTTAATGTTATAAATATGTTGAATATGAATGATTCTCGTGTTTGAGTGGTACTTTGCCTGTTAATTTTATAAATATGTTGAATATGAATGATTCTCGTGTTTGAGTGGTACTTTGCCTGTTAATGTTATAAATATGTTGAATATGAATGATTTTTAGTAGGAAACTTTTGGAAGATGTTCCTCTACATGAATAATCAATATTGACATTTGTGAGATGTTTACATTTTGTTTTAGGAGAAATGTTATGCTTGTCTTCCACTGGAGGAGTTTAGCTCCACCGACAGCGACAGTATGACCGGAAGTGAAGGAGATGATGACATTTGATGCAATCATTCACGGGTTTGACGACTCTTCGTGCAAGTTTCGATGAACATTTGATTAGCGGTCTGAAGATTGCTGCATACACGGTGTTGTTTGTTTCTAAGCCTAAAAGCAAAACTAGCAAGGATCTTATTCTTTTGAACCGTGCATCAACATACATCAATTAACGCTAAAGAAAGACAAGCATTGTATCATCAGTATTATTATAGAAACTATTAAAAACCTCATCAAGTGTATTACTTAGATGTCATTTAAAGGAAACAATGTAATAAGGATTTTATTGAAACAGGTCCGCCATTATTAAATAACAATGTCGGGCCACTTTCACTTTTGCTTTCTATTAAAAGAATAGGAACGTCAAATATATCCCTCAAACTTTTATTTCTTCAAATAATAAATACACATTGAAATGTACTCATATTCTGTAAACATCTGTAAACATGATAATTTACAACCTTAGACATTCATTCTGCTTTGATATTCCTAAAAATGGAATGGTTTCTTACCTGCAGGTGACTTTAGTTCAATGACGCTTTTTTCATTCTAAATGTTGACATAAAAATCTGTCCATGTTTTGGATATTTTGGAACATAAAAAACGTCTGACAACTTTTCGTCACCAAATTTGAATTAATTTTATAACTATATTTAACTTGCTTTACATCATACTGAAAAACAAGACTGAAGGAGTGCGATGTATCTACCCAGCATAATCACGTCTTTTGTTAAAATTGAGATTTTGTGCAATTGTAAAACTATTGAAACTATAATTGTATTTTTGATATAATATACAATATTATAAGAGAATGTGAAACTAACTCTGAAACAGACGCGCTCATTACCATTGAAACAAGAAAATTTGCCCCTTTTCACAAACGTTACAGTCCCGCGAAAACATATTGCGTGGCCATTATGAGCAAGCTAGTTTGATAAATAAAATGTATTATGTGTTTGCGTGCAAAAAGGAAGAAAGAAAATGATGCTTGAAATAGTATTCTATCGTCAAAAATTAAAAAGCAAGGTATATCTACAATACCCAGATTTATAATGGCGGAGATATTGAAACCAACTACATACAAAACTGGCCGAAATAGTGAATCACATAAGAACTATTAACCAAATTAATATAATTATCGTGTTCAATAAACGTGCAATCACAGGTTTTAATTGCAACAAAACTGACTGAATGTACAGAGAGAGATTATAGCCAGATACGTACACCTTGTAGCGTTTAAAAGAACACCGAAAACAGACTTGTTGTCAGCTGATTTCTTTCTGATTTTAAGCTGTACACACGCTTACAATCGTTTCATGATTATTTATACATTGCTAATATACATGCTTTTATTAAGATTGACAATAATTGGCTGGCGATGTGTTTTTTTACAATATTGATGTCTTAAACATGTTAAACATTTAGTACATATCTTTAATGGGTGAAAAACACACAGGCATTCCTGTCACATTTTGGGTTATGTTTGATAAGGTTTACACACTGGTGGCTTCCACTACTTTCAGTGCTTCGATTATGTCCATGAAATCTTATTATTCTGTTATTGTATGATCATTTCAGAAAAAGTGTGGCTGCATTATCGTTTAGTTTTATGATATTCACAGCCAATTATGAATGAAATGAACGCTGTAAAGAAATAGTTCATCCATTTATAAAAAAGACTTGATACTTTTTCACCAATACGTCGATTTACATGTTATCAGACGGTCGTCATGTTTACATCGCCATTAACCTGTGCCGTTTGCTATGCAGAAAATCGGCAAGCTCGGTTAGCTCATTCTGGTCCTTTCCTTCGAGAATGTCAATATTTGTGTTGAAGAAGTCCTTTTGTCGCCCGAGCCTCAAAGTGTGTTCAAGCTCCCTCATCGTGTTGATTACGCATACATCACGGTTTTCCTTTTGCCAGTATTCCGGAGAGTCCGCATGGTGTTCGCAGGACCACAACACCTGTGTCTTAAATAAACAAATAAATTGCTAACTTTGAATGAGCACAAACCCATAAATGGTGTAAGACAACAGTCTTACACAGATGTTAGAAACTATCTCCCTGCCTTTAAACTCGGCATTAAAATGGCTGATAACATTCATGCAACTGTTGTTTTTAACAAAAGACCATGTCGCTTGAAGTTTTTTTCCATCGGGCTTAGCAGAGTTTAAACTATGGGACATTGCTACAACCAAACATTTGATACATAACAATGGGGTATTCTCTATGCGGGACATGTGTAGCTTCCGAGAAGAGGTTTTTTAATAAACCTATGGCCAAGCAATTTTGATACATGTCAAATTACATCAATATTATTTCTACTGAAACTATAACTACAAAATATATCTAAATCGTTGACCCTGTGACATCTTGAGCGAAAGTTGAACCTTAACGTTGGCTCTAACTTTACCATTTCTTAATATTTCTTCATCAAACTTTCAAATTATGTCGCTTATGACAACACAGAGATGATGATATTTTTTTGGGTCCAGGTCACATTTGATGGAGTTATTTTTGTACTTGGATTTATTATTCTGACAAAGTTCTCAAGGGTGACACAAGTGTTCAACTGAACACCCATCTAGTTTGAAATAAAGATTATTAAGAGTATTAGGTTTCAAAATTTACAACACCTTCATTGTTTAAATATTCGTTTGCCTGCTAAACTTATCAAAATTGTCTCAAAACTTTCCGAACAACCCTCGTATTTAAAATCATTGTATGATTTGATATGATTATGACATAAAAACAACAACGAAGAAATGGGTGTGATTTGAAATAAATAGAACAATGTTATGTTACAATTTGAATGAAACGAATTGTATTTTTGCACATATCTGTTTTCGGTATTTTCAATACCATAATAATATATCATAAAACCAAAAACTAAGAAGAACGGATGTTTCCTTTGATATGAAAATGACACTCGAGTGTTTAATATTTATTTTACTAGTATGTTATTGGCAAGCTGTTCGATTTCAGTCAACTTTAAGTTGAATTGTCTGAAATAAACTACGAATGACTGTCGTGGTAACTTATAAATTATTGTCTCCCAACAAAAATGAGGATATTCTACAGCATATTTAATAAAATGAAAAAAAAACATGTCGTTAGTGAATGCTTTTTACTCAGGTTATTTATTTCTACAAATATCTGTTGGTTATGTTACCATGATAACGTAAAGGATAAATATATTTTCCCATTTAAATAATCTATTTTCGACATGTTTTTAAAACTTGGACATCCGGCAATCTGCTAGTTACATTTTTTTTAAATAAAAAAAAAAGCATTTCAGTTGCCTTGACAACTGATTTTAAATCAATTATTTTTGTATAAAACAATATACTCTTTTCGACAACACAGTTTTGGTTACTTTTATATTGGACACAGACGTCTACAGTTTTTAAACAAACTACGCGTATGATAAATAAAATACCGTGTGATAAATCACTGTAACTTCAATGGGAAAAACGTCGAGTCGTGTTACAGTTAGAATTCGTATTGCAATTTTTGGTCGGTTTATTTAGTTGTCCTTACGAAAGCTTAAAACAGACTTTAAATATGATGTATCAAAATGCATTACCGTTTGTTATCTGTATAAAAATTTGAAATTTAACCATTTTATGCCTATATAAGTTCTTTGTTAACCTTCATTTATGAAATTTTGTATTTCTCGGCTCATTACTATGATCGTTTGGTGAATAAAACATCGTAAACCGATATCATTTGATAATATTACGTGCTACATCTGATTTAACTCCCGGTGCTCTGATCGCAGTACATGTATAATCACTAAGTGCAACAATGTTTTTGGGGTTTTTCGTTTGTTTTGCATATCAGCATTTACGAGTATGTGCGTAGGTTGGATTTGAAATGATTCAACAAGGCACTTGTGTATTGTTTAAATCCCTCTTTCAGTGATAATTAGGTTTAACTTATGCGTTGCCTGAGAAAATTTTGATCGCCCTTTTATCCAGTAAAATATGTAACTTACTTTAATGATATGCGTTGAGATGCCAGGGAGACCGTTTTTGGAGCGCGATTGGCATATACTGAAGTACTTTTTCAGGATCTTCAATACATATTTTCGATAGCCATAGTCTCTATCTACTCCAGACAGTAGGGTTCTTTCGGCTTTCGAAAATGACACAGCCCAAAACAAATCTTTCTTCGGGACAAGATGAATTCCCTTGTCAATCGTTTCTTCCACCAATCTTTTGCCGAATGCCTTCTTTGAAGCCGATCTGGGCCACCCGAATGTTTTCAATGGAATATCGCATTTGACTGATGCGGTAATGTCAACGCTTATATCATGTTCCAGTTCAGGATAACAATCGGCTGAAATGGTGAAGGTTATTGCAGGGCCATGTGACACCTGGCTTATTTCCACACCTGCAAAAATAAATGTTTTTTATCTGCTAAGTCGCACAAAAAATTTCATGAACAATCTACATATTATTACTCCAAGAAAAAGTCTATAATTCAAAAGTATGATTACAAAAAAGTTAGCTAACCTAAAAGATTTACAGATTTTAATAAGATCTGTAAAACTATTATTCCTATAATTAAGCCTGATACTGTGAAGTATGAGATAGTTGTCCAATGCGCTTATTCTTCTCGAACATAACGTTGACACTTGATCAATGTTATTTGATTTAAATAAGCAACTAATGTTGAGGTTTATATAATATCATATCTCCTAGGAATTGACTCAATCAACAAACGTCTACAATTTCAAGATCGGATCATATTCTCATATTCTCATTACGTTAAGTATTTTACATATAGTATTAAACATACAGAAGTCTGTAGAGAATATGATCCCAGATACTTGCGACCTAGAAAAATTGCCTGGTATTAATATTATAAAGAGTATATGTATATTATTTTATGATACTGGAGATCATGGAACAAGACAGGATTGGACAGAATTTGGGTGTGTTCTTTTGGTTTAATACTCGGCCTCGTTTACAAAATCAAACATTTTACAGCAATTGTGAAATATCATTTACATTACTAACCTGTGTGGTCGTTTGCTGCTGATAGCTTTTCATACAGATCTTCCTTGACATCTAAAGGAATAAGGTCGATATTTCCGGACTGACGACTTTGGTTTATTGGTTCCCTGAACAAAGACAAGTTAACATAACGATGTCGCCCATGTCTAAACTTAAGTGGTATATCTGACATGTTCCTTACAGATGACAAGTCACCATAACCTTTATATAATAAAGTTACTATTTCAGGAACGTTATCCTCCACTTCAATGACCGCATACCCGGTCGGTATAGCGGTTCCAAGGAAACTTTTCATGAGTCGTGGAACGCAATAAAGAAAGTATCCATGCACCAATCGATAACGAAAACGGTCCTAAAATAAGCAATGAAAGTTTAAACGATTTGTGCTGTTAAAACACAATCGTGATATGACTTAAATCCATTTCATGAGCATAATGACATAACGTAAAGAATTACTTAAAAATTTACAAACTACAAAATACAAATATATACGATAGTATATACATATTTTGAAACCAAACAGCTTCGGTGAGTTCAAATGAAATTTTTATACTGACTGCAAATGAAAACGCAACACTTTTTTTAGAATTTTTAACGTGTATAACAGTATAATATCGTTAAAAATACAAGTATTACACAAAACTGCAGAGCTGCAAAACCAGTTGCTATTGAACTACTTTTTTATGATTAGGCAAATCTTGCTTTCTTCCAGCAAATGTATTTCGCTTTGAAATTTTGAACTGTATTAGAACTTTTAACATATTCTGGTAGAGAATTCCAGATGTGTGTTCGTGTGTAAATAAATGTTTTGCGTACGAGTTCAATGTTTGGTTAAGGTGAATAGAACTGGGGAGATGAAACTGACCGAAAGTGTTTTAAATGCATGTCGGATGTGAATGGTTAATAGTTTTTCAAATAAGATGAAACTTGGTGATTGAAAACTTTGAACATGAGTATAGCCTTTTGATTATTTACCCGTTCAGGAAAAGTCATCCAATTTAATTGTAAGAAAAGATCCGCAAAAGAAGTCGCAAAGTCTTTATTAAGAATTATCCTGGCTGCCCGCTTTTGAAATTTTACTAATCTATCCTCAAGACTACGTGTACAATTTCTCCAAATTATACAACTGTAATCAAAATGTGGTAAAAAGCACGAAGCTTTCGTTTTGACATGTACACATGCATGAATAACATCAAAACGAGTCCATTTGGTAACATATACTTACGGCTACACAAATTCCATCTTCAGTTTTCAAGTTTTACTATATACAATTGTGATAATGGCAAACAGCGACATGAGGTTTTGGGCATGATCCAAGGAGGGTTGTCTCGTCAGATGCATTTTCACCGTCGGCATTTACTCGCTTGGACCAACAACCTCTTACTGATTTTAAACTCAATTTATAATACTTTTACACACATCAAAAGTATTCCTAAAGAAAAAGAGTTGCATTTTCAATGGCAGTCAGTATATTTAATTAATTTCGATTTCAGTTAGATTTTGGCTTGCAACCAAAACATCAAACGCGCGGCAGGGCGACTGAAAATTGAGAAGAGGGAAAGTTTAATTAAGACAGGCCGCTTTTCTTTATAATTATTTACGCCTTAAGGTTACTTCTCTTTAACCCTCACCTTGTGATATTGATTCCTTTTGTTATTGATTCAGTGCTATCAATGCTTCCGTTCAAATCTTTAGAAAACGAATTTTTTTAGTTCAACATTCGCATAAGTAAAAAAAAGTAAAATATGCATATCAGGAATCGCCACACTTACAAAACACCGCCTCCCCACGCAGCGAAAAGAAAGAGAGGAAGAGAGAACATGTTTGTTAGAAGTATGTCAATTCAAAGGAGTGGCGAAAAAGAGAACCATTGGGGTTTCCGCCTTAGAACGGTCAGTGGCAAAACAAAATTGCCTCTTGGGGCTTTAACCAGGTTATAGGGTGCACCAACCTCACACTTGCCCCAACAGGTTTTCATATCACAAAACAAGTACAAGTTGTCTTGTTGAAATAATTAAAACCCACCCATCAGCTCAACAATGTTTCATGCAAAAGCACACACACATATATAACATGAGAAGCTAATAACATTGAAAAGACAAAGGGACGGGTACTCAATGATATTACCGAGACCGGAGCACCCGGAGTTAAATCAGCAAAAGCACGATGACAGGGATAAATGAAACCAATTGAGCTTCTAGATAATTTTTTAAAAAGGTGTCTCTATAAACCATCATTAACTCTTAAATCCGTGCCACCGTCGTGGTACCTGTATTTTTGAATTAAATCTGGGTATCGGCAAAAAAAAAAGGTTTTCCTAATTTGAAGATAATTTAACCTTGCTTTAAAAGTTTTTCTGTTATGCAAAGATCACGTTCATTGAAAGCATTAACATCATTGCAAGCTTGTTCGCTTTTCTAGAGCTTGCAATGATGTTTAATGCTTTCAATGAACGTAATCTTTGCATAACAGAAAACAATCATCTCTTTTATTATATATTTTAGTAGTGACGTATCCATTTTCAATAGAAAGATTAAGATAAAGAAAGTTTGCTTGTTTATCTGAAGTGTTTGCTTTATAAAGTTGTAGTTCATTACGATATTTTTAACCAGAGCTGAAAAATGGTTATTATCTATATTCAACATATCATCAAGGTACCTCGAGGTGTTAAAGGCTGTAATAATGTCATCATGATGTTAGGTAGAAAGAGACGACATAAAATCTCTTTTATAACAGTATAAACACAGATCAGCAACAAGGGGTGCACAATAAGTACGCATTTAAAAGCCTATTACTTGTTTATAAATAGAGGTACGAAATCTCACATAAATAATATCCAATAAAAATGTGAGCGCCTCAATGTCTTGACAGGTCCATGAAATATAAATATCATAAAAACCATCTGTAAAAAATGCCCAAATGTTCATAACAAGTGATAAATGTTTTATTTTCTCTAACAAACGGGTTTTCAATGAGACTGGTTAGTTTCTCTCTTATTAAATTATGAGGGAAAGAAGTAGATAGAGTAGAGAAATCATAAGTAGACAAACAGAACGCCCGAAAATTATTTGATTTTAGCTTCTTTAAACCGTCATTTGAATTTTTATAGACCAAAATAAATTTTTGCCAGTGGTTTCAAAAACTTTTTCGCAATACCTAATTACATGTTCTTTTACAGCTGTAAGAAAAGATGTTAAGAGCACGGACAATTTAGTTGTTATACAAGAACAAGAGTTTGCAATAAATCAATGCTTTGTACTGTGTTTTTCGTACATTTTAGGCATTTTTAATTTTCTTGTTTCGGCTGAACACTGATTCTAAATTTTGTAATTTGTAGAGTGCGTGCAGTAACAATATGACTCTCAGATGAAGAAGTCAGTGTATAAGCATTCGTGCTATTAAGCTCTTCAGTTTTAACATTACTCCACAGTGACAAAAATTTGATAGGCAGAAAAAACTGATTAGGAAGTAGAACGCGTCTTCTGCTTGGAGCGGAATTTCTAACAGTAGTCTTATGACAAAAACACCATTTACATGTTGCGAAGTGTTGCAGTGCCACAGACGTCTGCGGAGGTCGCAGCTGGGTCAATTTCTAATTGAAATCGAAACTTGTAGTGAAAATACACTTACTGATTGGTTTTCTAAGCATTTGTAGTAAACATTTCCTGACAGACGAACGACTACTGGATCAATGTTTAGGGGTATGTGTACGTCAAACTCATCAGCTTTTCCAATCTTTGCTTTAATTGGATGACTCCCTGCTTCTACGTAAATCTCCTTATAGATATGGCCTCCTTCTTGAGTGCACACATTCTGCAACATGTCTTTTAAAACACAATGTACAACTTTTTTAGACGCTTTCTTGTCCTCTTTATCGACAGTAATTTTCTGATGCATCTTATCAAGAAATGTTTTCCTAGCATCTTTTGCAGTATTTATGACTGGTTTTGCAGAAGTTTTGACGTACTTTTTCTTACTGTGCCCACGTTCGGTAAATGCGTCAGCAACTCGTTTTCTGTTATTGGTTTTCATTATTTTTGTTCCGCAGCAAGACTGAAACATAATCAGATATTTCCACAATTTATTAACAAATTTTTTAATTTAAATGTTCTGTATAACGTAATTTACAGGCAAAATTGGGAACAATTGCTGTTCGTACTAATGATAATCTGGGATGACAAGAGTAAAGTCGGTGCAACCTAGAATCAAGAAACTAAGAAATATGTTTTGCCCAACTAACCATTTAAAAGACGTTGTTTTGTTTGCAGAGTAAAGCTTTATCTGTTATTTTATTCATGTCACAATGCTCTTTCTGATTTCACTCCATGTTCTCTGATCTCAGTAAGTTCATTGCGTACTCATCCATTTTGCTTAGAATTAGAAAATATTGGGGTGCACTTAACGTGGGGCAAGGCGGCTGGACAATAATTTGCATTTCCATTACTGCTCATGAACAGACTCAATCAAATAGAGTCTGCAATATTTTGCGATGTCGTGTTTAATGGCTTTCATTGTTCCTTTTTATCTATTTAATTATCACAGAAGCGTTGTTTGTGCCGCGTCGAGGCCGTACAAAGTCGCCCCGTACATTCAGTACGGTTTTCAGTTACTTCATTTGAAAAAAAAAGTGAAAATCGCATATCAGGAATGAACACATTCAGAAGACTCAAAGAAAGAGAGAGAGAGAGAGAGAGAGAGAGAGAGAGAGAGAGAGAGAGAGCATGGTTTATAAAATAATTGATTAGAAAACAAAAACCCACGACAATTAACAAAAGAATTTGCCATTGGGGGTTAAAACCAGGTTCTAGAGTGCACCAATCTTACATTTGCCCCAACAGCTTCTCATATGAACAAACAAGTACAAGTTGTCTTGGTGAAAAATCTCCAGCCCACTCATCAACTCGGCAATGTTGCATGCAAAAGCAAACACATATAAAACATAAAAGGTTAATAGCCTTGTCAAGCAAAACGGCGAATACTCAATGATCTTACCGAGATCAGAGCCCTTTGAGTCAAATCAGCAAGAGCACGATGACAAGAATAAAAGAAAGAGACTGAGCTTCTAGGTTTAAATTCTTTTCTGTTTAGTTCCGCCCATTGTTATCTCGTTTAGGGAAAACCCATTCTTTTATCTGCGGACCATACGCCGCTGAACATGGAATGGTATTAATCTGAAAATACCACATTGAAGGTTCCATGTCCACCGTCATATGCACATCATCGTTTGGGATGGTCAAAATTGTATTGTGTAAATAGTTGCGCTCACTGTTATGAGCAGACTTAGAAAGTAAAACCCTTACTGGCAAAACTTAATGTAATTCCAACATGAAAAGTTGTAATATGTATAAATAAATTTCGATTTACCTCCTATTTAAAACGAAAGTTGGAAAATACACACTGACACAGCTGTTTTCTGAGAATGAATACATGCGCATTTTGCGGTAAAAAAGATATAATACTCTGTAAATAAAATAACCTGACACTTTTTTTAACTTTGAATGAGAGATACATACAGAAAACTGACTAAGAGATGCACGTACAGAACTGAAATAAGCACACAGAAAATAGTCAAGTCTAGAAAAAGCAGATTCTCAACAGCAAAAACATAAAAACAACTCTCATAATTTAGGCCTACTCTAATGTCAGATCATGGGTTAAAATTGAGGTTAAAATGGGAAATGTATTACTTGTATAAGCAAAGATTTGGAAAGTAAAATCTTCACTGGCAAAATTAAATGTGATTACAAAAGCAAAAGTTGTAATTGCAATAAATAAACTTATTTTTATTAGCCCCTTTTTAACGCTACAAACAAATGGTTACAATGAAAATTACACTCAGCAACTAAAGAAACTTGATATTAAATAAAAGATACATATACAAAACTGACTATGAGATACATATATTACAAAATTGAGATGTGTACATCAGGAATAGCCAACCCTGAAAAAAGCCTCCCTACGCAGCCAAACATTAAAACACCGTCAAAGATGGCCGATGCTCCCCGAATGTGCACTTTGTCACAAAAATAGTTAGTTGTATACCTACTAAGGGGAATTTTGAAAATGGAGTAGTACTATAAAATCAGTCATAATCAAACCTGCACCTGAAGGTTGAAGGGAATGATTTTATGGGTGATTCAGGATTAGAACTTCCTAGTGATTGTAAATTGACTAGTCTAGTGTGGAGTTACGTTCCACTAACACTTCTTAGTATAATGCAGTAAAGTACGCACAGAGCCAAACAATTTGCAAGATAGCGACCCAAATGTCGCGCGTGACACGTCTTCTCGATATGGTGATCATTTCTGTGAAATGATTTTAAAACCCGAGAAAATATAACGAAGTTATGGACCGGACACGATTTTGCTCCCGGACACGATTTTGCTCCCGGACACGATTTTGCTCCAAGGTCATGCTGTGACCTTGACCTTCAAGGTAGCGACCCAAATGTTTCTCGGGACACGTCATCTCATTATGGTGACCATATCTGTGAAATAATGTTAAAATCCGACATCCAATAAAAAAGTTATGGACTGAACCCGATTTTGCTACAAGATCACGCTGTGACCTTGACTTCAAGGTAGCGACCCGAAGCTGCGCGCGACACGTCGTCTCATTATGGTGATCATTTCTGTGAAATAATTTTAAAATAGTATATGAATCGCTAATATGTGCAAAGACTTATAAATTCAAACCTTAACTGGAAAAACCTTATGTAATGACAACATTGTAATATTTATAAATTAATTTTGATTTACCTCCTTTTAAGCCTTTCAAAGCGAAAGTTTGAAAAACTCTCTGACTCAGCTGTTAACTGAAAATGGATACATGCAAAATTAACACTTAAATCATAATTATACTCATCAAATTAAGAAATCTGACACTTAATAACTTTAAATGGGAGATAAAAATGCCAAATATATTTAAAGATACCTATAAAAATTGAATGCGTACGTCAGGAATAGTCAAGCCTAGAACAGCCTCCCCGCACTGCCACACATTTTGAAAGACATAATTTAGGTTTCTCTAATGTCAGACAATGGGTGAAAATATGGGTTAAATTAGGAAATGAATCACCAGTATAGGCAAAGAAAGTTAAACATTCACTGGCACAACTAAATGAAATGATAGCAATTAAAGATGTTTTTTAAACAATTTAGATTTACCTTCTTCTAAGCCTTTCAAAGCGAAAGTAGGAAAATACAATCTGACAAGGCTGTTATCTGAAATTAGAGACACATGCGCAGTTTACAGTGGTAAAGATCAATATACTCAACAAATAAAGAAACGTGACACTATTTAACTTTGAATAAGAGATACATATGCCACATATGCCACATTGACTATAATATCAGGAATTGCCACATTCAGAAGAAACAGCATCCCCATACAGCAAAGAAAAATAAGAGAGAGAGAGAGAGAGAGAGAGAGCATAGTAAATAGCGAAATAGACACCTCAAACAACTAACAGAAATGAGAACCGGAGGGGTTACCGCCTTAGAACGGTCTGTGGCAAAACAATTTGCCGCTGGGGATTTAAACCACATTCTTAGTTGTTATGAAGGTTTATGGGGTAAACCTCGATTTCTTTCTTTTACCCATGTCATTGTGTTCTTGATGATTTGACTTTAGGCGCTCTGGTCTCGTTAAGATCATTGAGTACCCGCCTTTTTGCTTTGCAATGCTATTACATGTAGCTTCTCATGTTTTATATGTTTGTGTGCTTTTGCACGCAACAGTATCTTGCTGAAGGGTGGGTTGGAGTTATTTCACCAGGAGAACTTGTACTTGTTTGTTCATTTTGAGGTTCTGTTGGAGCATGTGTGAGGTTGGTGAACCCTAGAACCTGGTTTAAACCCCCGTGGCAAATTATTTTGACAATTACCATTCCAAGGCGTTAACCCTAAGGGTTCTCATTTCGTTTCTGTGGTGTGTTATTTGAATTCGACATATTTATAAACATGTACTCTCTTTTTCTCTTTTCTTTTTCGCTGCGCGGGGAGACTGTGTTTTGTGAATGTGGCGATTCCTGATATGCATATGTATTTCACTTTTTCTAGGAAAGCGAACAAGCTGTAGGATATAAATATATAAATCCCGCAAGATGTCGCACGAGTAACATCTCCGTCCAAAAACGGAAAATTTACTATGTTAAAATTAAAGTAATCTCTTTTATCATATATTTTAGAAGTGACGTATCCATTTTCAATAGAAACATTAAGATTAAGAGAGTTTGCTTGTTTACCTGAAGTATTTGCTTTATTAAGTTGTAGTTCATTAGGATAATCAGAGATGGAAAATGGTTATTATCTATATTCAACAAAACATCAAGGTCGTGGTGTTTGTTTTAAGGCTGTAATAATATCATCTTGATGTTTGGTAGAACGAGATAACACAAAATCTCCTTCATAACAGTATAAAACAGATCAGCAACAAGGGGTGCACAATTCGTACCCATTAGAATGCATTAAACTTGTTTATAAATTGTCAATGGGGGTTTAAACATGTTCTATGGTGCACCAACCTCACTCTTGTCCCAACAGGTTCTCATATCAACACACTACTACAAGTTGACTTGATAAAAAATCTCTAGAGCTTGCAATGATGTTAATGATTTCAATGAAATTAATCTTTGCATAAATAAAAACTTCAGAACAAGGTTATCGGTATCATATATTAAGGAAAACCTTTAGCAAGTTTTATCGCCGATACCCAGATTTAATTCAAAAATACAGATGCAGTTTAAGGGCTTACCTCACTCCTTCAAATCCTAATCATCTATAAAAAGAAAATTATCAAAATCTCAATAACGGCAAAATGCCGTTAAATGAAACTTTGCACAAATGTATGTTATTACTGTATCTTTATTTACAGATGGTAAGACACGTTAGAACAGTAAAGTAAATAGCGAGGTCTAAAAATTCCCTCAACTTCTATTTCCATACATTCTCAAAACTAAACAACACAAAACTTCATTTTAAATGCCCATATGAGTAATATGATACAAACAACAATTTATTGTGTCCTCGTGACTTACATATGTAAACTTTACAAGATATTAGTAACAGTGTGTTTGACCTTCTATTTTCTGGTCGCTTTCTTGTCGCGTAAACGGATGACAATCACTGATTTCTCTTTTAGCAGTTGAACTTATTTTACAAAGTACACAACATTTTCTTGTCAGTAACATTGATCTCATGTGGGAATTTAAAATTATGTTTTGTATCGCTTAGTTTTTGTGAATTTAAGTTAACAGAATTTTAAGGAATTTTAAAGTCTAGCTTGGTTTACTTACTATTCTAACGTGTCTTGCAGTATGCAAAATCAGTAGTAACATTAATTTGCGCAAAGTTTCATTGAACGGCATTTTGAAATTATTGAGATTTTGATAATTTTCTTTTTATCGATAAACAGGATAGGGAGGAGTGTGGCAAGCCCTTAAATTTACTGTTGCAACAAGGTATTTCACAGCCAGTTTTTTATTGTGATTTTTATTTAAACTAAGGCAAATAAAAGGCAATGTTAATTTCTCTCGGTTTTTATAAAAACCATATGCAAATTCAAAATAAAAGGTAACCAAGAAGGTATTCTACAGCGCTCTGCATGCCTGGTGATCAACCCATCTACAGTTGATGATTATGATTACCTCTATGATTACCTCTTTGGTTGCACGACGGTGGCAGGGGTTTAAGAGTTTATGAAGGTTTATGGGGAATTTTATTTTAAAAAACCTAGAAGCTCGATTTGTTTCTTTCATCCCTGTCATCGTGTTCTTGCTGATTTGACTCCAGGTGTTCTGGGCTCAGTAAAATCATTGAGTACCTTTTGGCTTTGCAATGCTATAAACTTCTTATGTTTTATATGTTTGTGTGCTTTTGCAACATTATTTAGCTGATGGTTGGAGTTATTTCACCAAGACAATTTGTACTTATTTGTTGATATGATAACTTGTTGAGGCAAGTGTGGAATGTACATCATTTGTATAAGCAAAGATTTGGAAAGTAAAACCTTCACTGGAAAAAATCACAGCAGCAAAAGTTGTATTTGTAATAAACTCATTTTTATGAACCTCATTTTTAACGTTCAAAACAAATCTCGGAATAAAATTCTGATACAAGCGTTATCTGAAAATGGACATATGCGCGGTTTGCAGTGAAAAAAAAGGAAATTACACTAGGCAAATAAACAAATCTGAAAATAAGCTTTAAGTAAAAGATAGATATACAAAACTAACTTTGACATACATATACAAAATTGACATGTGTACATCCGGAAAAGCCAAGCATAGAAATAAACAGCCTCTTCACACAGCACAATATTAAAAAATACTTATAACTTAGATCTACTCTTATGTCAGACAATAGTTAAAATTGCGGTTGAAATAGGAAATAAATCAAAAGAATAAGCAAAGACATAAAGAAGCTTGGAGAACCTTCTTGGCAAAACCTGATGTAATGATAACAATAACAATTGTATTTTTTATAAAATAGTTTTGATTTACCTTTTTTTAAACCTTCCAAAGCGAAAGTTGGAAAATACACTCAGATATTGGGCACATGCGCAGTTTACAGTGGTAAAGATCAATATACTCAGCAAATAAAGAAACCTGACGCTTACTTTAAATAAGAGATATTTATATACAATTGACTTTAAAATAGATGAAAAGGGAACTTTATTAGCAACCGAAGACGACCAATATAAACCTATCGCAGGCTCGGTTTAATTGAGCCTGTTTAGGGGCAGTAATGAAAATGCATATCACGGTCTACGGCGCCTAGTCCAGGGTTAAATGCGACTCACTATTTACACTTATAGACACTACAATGTTATACATATGAATAATTGAAAAGTGCAGGAAAGGCAGCCAAAAAAAGCTAGGAGGAAAAGAGAACATGGGATTATAAAGTGATAAATTTCAAATAAGACACCATAATCAATATTGTTACACCTACCAATATAAACTATAAAAATAACGACTATAAATACATCTAAAATATCATTTTGTACAGATACATTAAAAACGCTTGATGTGTTCTTTTTATTCCATTAACCGTGTTCTTGCTCCAAGTTCTCTGGTCTCGGTAAGGTCAATAAGTACCCGCTCTTCTGCTTCACAATACTATTAACTTCTAAGTTTTTATATGTTTGTGTGCTTTGGAATGAAACATTGCCGACTTGATGGTATGTGTTAGAGTTATTTCACTAAGACAACTTGTTTGATCACGTGAAAAAGTGTTGGGGCAAGTGTGAGGTTGGTGTACCCTAGAACCTGGTAAATCCTCAGTGGGCTTTTTTTAAAGGCGGTAACCCCAAAGGTTCTCTTTGTTCGTTAATTTTTGTGGTGCCTTTTTTGAAATTGATCTTCTTATTAACCCATGCTTTCTTTTTTCTCAGAATACGCCGCTGATCATGCAATAGTGATACACCGAAAATAGCGCATGGAAGTTTTTATTCACCGCCATATGCATTCCATCGTTATAGATAGATCAAAAGTGTTGTGTTTTCTAGAGTAAATATTGAGTTGCGCTTTTTACTGCCCATGAACAGGCTCGACTAAACCGAGCCTGCAGTATTTTCATATTTGTCGTGTTCAGTGGCTTTCAAAGTTATCTATTTTTTATTTCTGATATGCATGATAAAAATTAATCTTAGTAATATAAGTATTTTAAGATACAGTACATGAATTGACACTGAAAATCGTATGTGGAAGATTTTTTTAAATGAAACTGTGTTTATTCTACAAGAAGAAAGACCGGCAACAGGATATTCTGTAGCGCCAAGCACTGTTCAAATGATATACCTATCTAAATTGATTCTTATAATTAATGTTTGGTTTACGATGGTCGTAGTAGATAAAACTTTATACTCATTTTCGAGGGAATTCGTGAAAAAGAAAAGGGGCTTTCGAATACTTTCTTTAGCCTCGCTGAATTATATGCATGTAATCTGGTTAAGTATCCGTGAGTTTGACTCGAAAATACCGCAATTATCTGTTTTATCTACTTCCAGTAGACACAACCTCCCCACACAGACAAAAGAAAGAGAGGAGAAGAGAGCATAGTTATAAACTAACCAATTTAAAAATTATGATGGAGTAAATGAACTTAAGAAATATGTATGTCTTTGCAATCACCAGACCATGCGGGGAAGTGTAAAGTGTTTCAAACTAGAACCGTATACCAATGGTGATACAAGTTTGACCCTTGCAGTACAGCAGCTACTGGTCTGTTATTTCTGTTCCAAGCGTTAACCCCAAATGTCTTAATTATATCGTGGTGTATTAATTGAGTTTTTCTTCTTTTCCTCTCTACTTTTTGACTGTGTTTTTTGGGTGTGACAATTACTTATATTTCACTGCTTTATGAATTGGTCATTAATTTTATTAATTAGCTCTGATAAAAAACTGAACATCATATTATTACTTCTTCAAAACAATAAAACAATGACATTATTTTCTTTGTTTATTAGAATCAAACAAATTCATTGGTAAATCTTTATATTTGCAACAATTAAAATTTTATAATTTTCATTTAAACACTCATTTCACCACACATCCGGCCCGTTGTCATTATTGACCAAATGGCTGAAAAAAATATGTTTCACATTGTGGTACAAATCCTACATTGCATTTCCCTTTATTGTCTCCCATGAACAGGCTCAATCAAACTGAGCCTGCAATATTTTCATATTTATCGTATTCGATGGTCTTCAAAGTTCCCTTTTCATCTATTTTAATATATTCAATGCTTTTCAAAGGACTACCTACAAATGTCATTGAAATATTTTAAGAACAAAGAACAGCTTTGATCACCATAAACACATGCCAAAAATGACATTTCCTCTTTTTCAGTAAAAATATCGGCTCTTAATAATGTGAATACCAAAACTGACTTTCTCCCCACTAGTGAACCAGTAAGTTTTGGTAATCTCCAGTTACAACCAATGCTTCGCTGAAACAGTCACATACAATAATATTATGTACATTTCATGAGAAAGCAGACATACTAGTATGTTTTTTTCTTTTTCCACATTGCCACAGTGTCTATCATAAAATGACTATTACACAGATTTGTAATATACAACACCACATTTGACATTGGATAGACAATCTCTGTGCTTTGCCTCTCATTTATCTTTTCGTTCTCATTAGGTATTGCGAAAAAGTTTTTGAAACCACTGGCAAAAATTGATATTGGTCTATAAAAATTCAAATGACGTTTCGAAGAAGCTTAAATTAAATATTTTCAGGCGTTCTTTTTGTCTACTTATGATTTTATAACTCTGTATACTTCTCTCCCTCATAATTAAATAAGAGACAAGCTAACCAGTCTCATTGAAAAAAACCTGTGCTTGGAAAAATAAAACATTTATTATGGATTAGTTCTTTTATCGCACCACTTATCAGTTTTTAAATTCAAAAAATTTGGGTCAGCGATCAAAATTTATCTTTCATTTAATTTGTTGTATTTGCACAAATCTGGACATTTGATAAAGCAGGACTTGTTATTTTTTCATAGAGGTCAAGGTTATTTCCTCCTTTCTGAATTATGATGAACTCGCTAATTTTTAAAATAAAAGTCTCAAACAGAATAACGTCATTTGAATTTCAAATTTAGAAGTTTAGGCAAGCACAGAAGAAAAAAATAATCTTTAAAGCCCACTGACCCCTTTTTATTAAAGAAAGAACAAAATCCAACGCATAATTTTCCACAACCACGTATTTTTTTCTTTTTTTTTCTTAAAAAAAACACCCTGATAAACTGGACCCTCAACTTCCAAGAGAAACTGTTATGTTACTATGTCTCTATGATGTGGAGATAATGATAAGAACTACAGGTTGTGTTCTAACTATGATTTAATATAGATCTTTATTCTTAGAGTGTGGGTACTAACTGACCCTGTGATAAGGCATGCACAGCTTCTTATATGTGATAGGGTAGACAACTCTGTACTACCAGATACCATTACATCTCCCTTCTTTTAAATGCAAACATAATTTATTTTATTACATATATAAACATATTCTGATTGATTAAACCAAATGGTAAATGTGTGGTTTCTCAAGATTTTCAGTTCCTTCATGTTGACTAGGTGGAACTAATGTAAACACCTTTAAATAACACCTGAGAGTAATATGTTATACAATTACTATAATTAATGAGGCACTTTTATCACTATCAATGTGCTATGGAAATTATCACTCTGGTAATGTCCATTTTGATTGACAGCACAATTAGAGCTACATTGATTGAATCACCTTTGGTTTCACAGATCTTCCTGATCTTGTTACATAAAGATTTAAATTTGGGCTTGGGGAGGATGTTGCAGGTACTTGTGAAGTAATTTGCTCTTTGATTTCAGACTCCAAAGCTGTTTCCTGTTCATTTAACAAAGATGGTATTTCAGGATCTAAGGGCTCATTGTTCTGAATGGACTCATTGGTTTTTAGCAAATCTCTTCTGTTACGTCTGTATATTACACCATCAGGTGTTTGAACAGAGTATGATCTTTCATCATGCTTGTCAACAACAACAGCTGGCTGCCATGTTTTGTCAGACTTTTGTATCCTGGCAGATTGACCTATCTGAAGGGGTTCTAGGGGTTTGGACTGCCTATCATAATAGCCTTTTCCCTTCATTTTTTCTTGCCTAATACTTTACAAAACCAAATGAGATGGAATTGTTTTAGGTTTCAGATTTTCTGCAGTTGTTGGAAGAATAGATCGCAACTGCCTGCCCATACTTAATTGAGCTGGGGAATAACCTGACTTTAGAGGTGTGTTCCTGTATTCTAGAATACCTATGAGGGGATCTCTTTTGTCTTCTTTGGCTTTTGTTAAGATTTTCTTACATATGGAGACATATTTCTCTGCCAACCCATTTGTCTGATTATGATAGGGACTGATTGTGTGGTGTTTAAAATCCCATTCCCTTGCAAAATCAGCAAATTCTTGTGACTTGTAACAAGGACCACCATCAGAGATAATCTTCTCAAAAATACCCCATCTGGCCATTATGCCTTTCATTCTGTTAATGACTGTGGCACTTCTCATGTTTGGGAGTTCTTTGACCTCAAAGTATCTACTGTAATAATCAACAACTATTAAGTAGTTCTTGTTTTCCCAGGTGAATAAATCAGTGCCTATAATTTGCCATGGATATTCAGGGATCTCAGTGGGAATTAATGGCTCTTTGGGATTGGAATTACGGTGTGTCAAACAGATGTTACAATTAAGCACCATTGTGGTTATGTCTGCAGAAATTCCTGGCCAAAACATAACATCACGTGCTCTACTTAGACATTTCTCTACACCCATATGACCTGAATGAACTAATTCCAGCATTTTTTACCTAATTACCTTTGGTATTATGATTTTACTGCCCTTCATGATTAACCCATGAATACTGGTTAATTCATCTCTATAGTTCCAGTAAGCCAAAATCTGGGATGGACATTGATGTCTGGCTTCTGGCCAACCCTTGAGTATTGTCTTTTTCAATAAGACCAACTGATCATCTTGCTCAGTCAAGGTTTTGATTCCTTGTAATTTTCTGTCAGAGACAGGTAAACTGGAAATAACCATGTGGACTTGCAAATCCATTCCCTCAGATAACTCTGGGAATGTGTCATTAAGGTGATTCCTACTTAATGTATCTGCAACTGGGATTTGCTTGCCTGGGTAATGCTTGGGATAGATATCATATCTCTGCAACTGGAGAAGCATGCGTTGCAGTCGTGCAGGGGCGGAACTGAGGGGTTTCTTGAAAATAGATATTAATGGCAAATGATCAGTTTGCACATCAACTTTTCGCCCATACACGAAATGGTGAAACCTCCTGCACCCGAAAAGAATGGCATACATTTCCTTTTCGATCTGTGCATAGTTAACCGCTGATTTGGTTAAGGACTTTGATGCATATGCTATAGGCCTGCCCTCCTGCAAGAGAGTGGCTCCAAGCCCATTTTTACTGGTATCAACTTGCAAGATAAGGGGTTTCTTGTGATCATAATATGATAACACTTGACCTGGCTGAGTGATGATCTCTTTAACTTTTTGAAATGCATCACTTTGGGGCTTTTCCCAGCAAAACTCAATATCTTTTGACATTAACTGTCGCATGGGGGCGGTAATCTCGGAAAGATTCGGTGCAAAGCGTGACAGATAATTGATCATACCGAATAAGGTTTCAAGCTCAGCCTTATTGGTTGGGGGTTGCATTTCTTTAACTGCCTTGACCTTGGCTGGGTCGGGTTTGAGTCCCTCTGAAGTTAACAAGTGACCAAAGTACTCTACTTCAGATACTCCTACTACGAGCTTATCCTCGTTAAAGCAAACACCCTTCTCTCGTGACCTTTGTAAGACTGCCCTGAGATTCTCATCATGCTCCGCCCTTGTTTGACCATAGACCAGAAGGTCATCTACAATCTGGACTATACCGTTTAAACCTTCATAACATTCATCAATGTTTTGCATGAATAAATCTCCACTACATACCAAACCAAATGGTAATCGAAGATAACGGTACCGGCCATACATTGTATTGAAAGTTGTAAGGAATGAAGCGTCCTTATCAAGCTTCAAGGCCCAATATCCCGATTTAGCGTCCAATTTTGTGAAAAACTTGGCGCCATTGAGCTGTGGCAGGATATCATCTATAGTTCTCATAGGGTAATGGGGGCGCTGGATAGCTCTATTTAGGTCCCGGGGATCAAGACATATCCTAATATTACCGTTGCTTTTCTCGGCAACGACCAAAGAGTTAACCCATTGTGTTGGCTCACTTACTTTGGTAATGACACCTAATGTCTCCATACGGGCCAGCTCATCTTTCACCTTTGAATGTAGAGCTACAGGGACTCTCCTAGGTGGATGTACCACAGGTGTGACTGAGGGGTCTACATGAATTGAACACTCCCCTGGAAATAGCCCTATCTCTTTAAAGACGTCGGAATACTCCTCTAAAATAGACGGCTTCGTCAGAGGTGTTTGAGGAGATTCAGACTCTACTGAATAAGTGAACTCAATCAAGCCAAAATCAATACATGATTGAAGTCCAAGTAATGGTGTAGACCTAGTATCTACCACATGATACCGTACATTTCTTACTTGACCAGTCCCAAGGTGATTACTTCGAAGCGTAATGCATCCCTTCAAATCTAGCTCATTTCCGTTGTAAGCTGACAACTTTGTCCTAGACTTCTCCAGAACAGACTGGACCCTTAGACTCTGAAATACCCTATATGGTAAAATATTGACTTGGCTCCCTGTATCAATTTTGAATTTGACATGTGTCTTAGAAGGACCTACCTCAAAATCTGCAAAAACCTGCCCATTTGTAACCCTTGACTCTACACTATCAATGAAAATATTATCCTGATTTGAATTTCCAACATCCTCACTTTGAATTTCATTTACACTCGATTTGCACATAAATCCAAAATGGCTCCATCGTTTGCACTTAAAACACTGCTTTCCTTTTGCTGTGCAGAGCTGTGCCTTGTTATGCGGCTTTCCACATTTCTGACAGTTTCTGTCATCCCGATGAACGCTGCCGTTTGCCTCTGTCTCTGTGCGTTTTGAAGCCCTATTCTTGCCCTGGTCTGAGGTGTTATGACCAGACTGGCCTGAGGTGTTATGACCAGTATTCTTCTTCCTCGGTTGCGTGTTTGATCCTCGCCGCTGAACAGCATTTACTGAACTAGCTGCTTGATTCATTTCTCGCAGCTGCTCCTGAGCGTATTCAAAAGATTGACAAATTTGAATTGCTCTGTCTAATGTAAGTTTGTCACCTTCGTTTATAAGCTTTTCTCTGATTTTCTGTGATTTCACGCCAAATACTAGTCTATCTCTAATCATTTCATCTTTGTCTGCGAAATTGCAATCAACTGCTAGAAGACGTAGCTTGGTGAGAAATTGTTCAAATGATTGTTCATTTTGAATTTCATTGTTGAACTTATATCTCGAAAATATGTGATTCACTTTAGGTTGAAGGTGATTTTTGACTGCTTGGTAAATTGTGTCAAGTTTCTTCCTCTGATCGGCTGACAACCCAAGTGTCCCATATATATCACGTCCTTGTTCTCCCATCCATAGTAACAAATAAGTTATCTTCACACTCTCTTCCTTCCCTTCTAATGGACCATTTAAGATCAAATCACAATGTTCTTGAAACTTTCTCCAGGCCTCAGGAAGGTTTGAACTTGACCAGTTCATTGATGGTGTGGGTACACCATGTAAATCCATTGTGAAATATGAAATTCAGCACTGATGTCTTATATTAAGAATCCTCTACCTTGAATGTTCAAATTCACACAATAAATTCCAAAGTTGTTGTGAGTTCAATAACTCCTTTATTCTGACACCATGTTATGTTACTATGTCTCTATGATGTGGAGATAATGATAAGAACTACAGGTTGTGTTCTAACTATGATTTAATATAGATCTTTATTCTTAGAGTGTGGGTACTAACTGACCCTGTGATAAGGCATGCACAGCTTCTTATATGTGATAGGGTAGACAACTCTGTACTACCAGATACCATTACAGAAACATATTGGTGATCAATTTTCTCCAGATATTTGCATTCACTTCCCTTCATTTATGTAAAAGAAGTTTTCCATGTTATTTTTGTCAAGTTTTCCTTTTGGTTCAGTTTATTAAAAAGCGTTAAGTTTGGGTTTAACAAAGACATTTAAAATCATTGCATTAATTAAAGTGGTTATTCATTCTCATTCAAAAGAAAATTATTTATGATTTGTCTTATTAGAGTTGGAAAATATTACAAAAGGAGCAAATCGAAAATTAATTTAGATTTACCATATTTATATGTGCACATATTTAATTAAACAACAAAAGTCTATTTGTCTATTTGCATAAAAACAATGTTTTATTGTAGTTGGCACATGAAGCCGCTATTTTTAAAATAGTTTAAAAAAAGAAGAAATACTTAATTGAATGTTCCAGGATCAACATCATATACACACACCATCGTTTTAGATATACCAACATTATGAAGTGTACACGTATGCAAGTTAATATTGTGCATTGCATTAATATTACTGTCCATGAACAGGTTAACTAACTGTAATAGCAATATTTCATATTTGTTATTTGTGAGTCGAATTTTCATTTTCATCAATCTGATATTAAAATTGCAAGTACCTATTATATAAAAGCATTAACTAGTTAACATGTTTGAAGATAATTTAGGAAGAGTCGCATGAAAAGCTTCTTCAAACGTTCGTGTATTGCTTACAAAAGATTTAACTTGCTGTATTCGCTTTGGAGGAAAGTAGCAAGCTCTTTTAGCACCGCTGTGTCTTTTCCCTCCAGTATATCTATGCTCGTGTTGAAATAGTCCAACTGACTGCCGGACAACAATGTCAGCTCTAGTTCCCTCATTGTGTCCATGACGCACACGTCGCGGTTGTTCTGTTGCCAATAGTGTGGAACCTTTGCATGATTCTCGCACGACCACAGCACCTGTGTCTATTAAGAAATAAATTGCCAAGTAAGTGGCTTCAGATCTTACAAAACATGTAATGAAGACATCAAAGGGGCAACACGATCTAACTGCTTTGAATAATGTAAAATACTAGTGTATAATTTTATAAATCTATGGGAATTGTAGGTGCTGCTTTCACAAGATTTATACATGACTGATAATATGCACCATCGTTTGTTGAAAGCCTCAAACCAGTCAATTTTACTAACAAGTAAACTACTGACATTACATTTTGATATCTGTGGCGAAATATGACGGTCTTAAAAAGACAATTTTGATGTCGATTAGTTTCTTTTCTTCCTTTATGGCGTTCTTTCTGATCAATTGCAAGGTGTTCTGGACTTAATAAGGTGGTCATCGATTACCCATTTCGCATAACAGTGGTATTAAAGGTTGGTGTTAATTCATCAAGACTTGTATTTGTTTGTTCATATGAGAACCTGCAGGGAAAAGTTTGAGGTATTCGCATTTTAAAACCTGGGTTAAAATGCTCTTGTGCTGACGGTTCATATGTAATGCATAGGGTTCTCTTCCGTGTAAATTGTTTGCAGTGTCTTTTTAGAAATTGATCATATTCTAAACTACTGTAATCTCATTTTATATTTACGTTTTAATTGTAATGAGTGGCAGGTTATGAATGTGGTTATTCCTAGTATGCAGAGTTCTCAATTCGCATGCTGCGAAGAATATTTTGCACACAGTGACAGTGTTAAAAACACCCATTTCGGTAAACAGTACTTTGTTGTTTTTTAGGGGAAAATTCAGTACGTTGGTATGCAGTAAGCAGAACGCAAACTTTGCATATAAATGTGTAAAGCGCGCAGATTTAATTTAGTAGTCCAAGTTTAAGGTGTATCGAGTATAAACGGAGGCTAAAGGTCTGCCTTAAAATGGCAGACACAAGAGAACTTTTCGGGCAAAATTTACAACAAAGCACGCTTCATCTTTTCTTTTTCCTTAATTACTATTCTGCAGAAATTGTGATTTCATCGGTTAATTACATTTTAATTTATAAAACGTTTTCAAAACTTAACAATTTGTAAGAATACAAAACAGGAAAACTATTTTTCAATAAAGAGCATTGGTGTTAAAATTAATTTTAATATTTTGTCAACCGTAACACTGATTTTGCTTAAGGTGATAGATAGGCAAGTATATTCGAGATTACCATTTACAAGGTTCCATAAAGTCCTCAATTTTTGACTAAATGAACTTTTCAGGACTGGTAGACAAAAGGTCATGCTAACAGAAGGAATTCATACATGTATATAGTGTGTACAGTTATCGGTATGAAAACGGAAATAGCAGTTACATTACACATCGTCATGGCATACATTTGTGCCTTTATTGTTTTATTTTAACACTTATATACATGTACTTAAGGTGGTATCGTTTGTCGTGGAAGAGTTGATGTTGGTTGGGGCTTGATTTATCATTTATAGAGCACAAAGCTGTTAACTGTCATGCAAAAGTCAAAATAAAAGAGAAATATGAAGCATTTTTTTTTACTTTGAAACAGACTTTCTATCGGAGTCCAAACTTCCTATACTTCCACTGTTGTAAACAATAACTGCCACAGGAAGACAGTCCGTAACAAGGTCAACAGTGTCTTAGAAGATAATCCATTAAACAACAATAGAAATGTACAAAAACAGCTCTCTCCAATTGACTGTACTTACATGTTTACATCCATATTTGTTTACAAGTTTATAAAGTAGGACTTCCCATAATGCAGAGTATGGTGTACAATATAAGACATTACTTTTGAGGTTCTGTTAACATTCCAAATAATAATTACAAGTATTAGAATTGTTCTGAACTGCTTGAAAAGAACAGCTGTTTCAAAATTTGTGAAATTAGCAACACAGTTTAACATAAATGTGACTATTAACTGTATTATTCAAAAACGTAATGCAAGTATCTTGAAAAAGATAGATGATTGGTAACCAAATGTTCGAAATCTATGCACTTCTTAACATGTCGGTAATGACGTCATAATAACAATGGGCTGAACACATGTAACTGCCAGTGCTGTTAAAAATTCACAATATTTTGTATGTTCAGTTCAGTTTGTCAATTGTGGAATATTTAAAATTGTGCTGACAGAATTGTGTGTAGAATTCAGCCATTCATGCGGACCAAATGTCCTGCCAAGATAGCAGCTTCAATTTTAAAATTAGTACATTTAAATCTATACCAGTGCCCAAGGTTATAAAACTGAGCATGGAAACCAGTCTCAAATCTCAAGCATCTGATTGGTTGAAATGGCGACCAGTCGCCATTTCAGCCAATCAGATCATTGAGATTTGAGACTGGTTACTAATCTCAGCTTTATAACCTTGGGACCAAGTGTGTACATGTTCGATATCAAGATAGGCGATCGTGATTCTTATCCAAAGAGGCTCAAGAAAGTAGGAAGGCCAATTTTATCAGCTACTGATAGCTCTATCGCATTTGATCGTGTTTCGTATATTTAATGTTGAACAGACTAAATGTTTAATGACAAAAATCATTTATAGAAGTCGGTTTTAAGATTAAAGTTTGAAAGATCGTATTGAAAAGAATGCCGAGTATTGCACATAGACAGCGATTTATGTTATATTTTTGCTTTCAACTTGTCCTATTTTTTCAATACTAATTAAGGGATTATCCGTGGTCAGATTTTGTCCACATTTGAATATGTTGCTGTTTATACAAAATGTGATGAGTGCTGAAAATTTCATTTCTTTTGCAATTTTGTTTGGTTTGACGTTGTTTTGTTTTTCGTAATGTGACTGTGCTAGGGGTTTAAGAAGGTTTATAGGGAAATCTTTTTTTAAGAACTTAGAAGCTCGATTTGTTTTTTCCTTCATCCCTGTCACCGTGTTCTTGCTGATTTGACTCCAGGTGCTCTGGTCTCAGTAAGATCATTGAGTACCCGCCTTTTGCTTTGCAATGCTATTAGCTTCTTAGGTTTTATATGTTTGTGTGCGTTTGCATGCAACATTGTTAAGCTGATTGGTGGGTTGAAGTTATTTCACTAAGACAACTTGTGCTTGTTTTGTAATATGAGAACCTGTTGGGGCAAGTGGGGAGGCTGTGTTTTTTGTGAGTGTTGCGATTCCTGATAATGCATATTTCACTCTTTTTCAAAAGGCTGATAATTCCACAATAACATTGAATTATACGCTATATTGTACACCATACCTTGCATTTTGAGAAACTGGTTAATAAACATGGATGCCGAATTATAGTGTGTAGTCACTTTGCAAATTTTGTTTTTGTACATTTCTGCTATTGCTTAGTGGATAATATTCTAATGATAGTGCCTCTAGCTGGGAGCGAACCCGCACCGTCACGTCGAAAGCGCCTAGCCCTGCAATTCCTGCGACGCAACCGATTGAGCTAACCGGGACAACCCCCAAAAAGGTTGATCGGATAGCCCTGATATACGTAACAATCACTGCAGCATGACATCGGTAAGACATGTTTATCCTTATTGTGGACTGTCTTCCTATTGCAGTAATTGTTGACAAAGCGGAAGTATAGGAAGATTCACTTTTATTTTTTAATGACATAATATTATATCACTTATATGCTAAATAAAAGAAGAAAGACGAAGCAAGAAGAAGTTTACAAGTCAGAAAACTAATGAAATGATTTTTATAAAATCACGATTTCACACACCCAACCCAGATCAGCTCTTTGATACCTCCTTAATTTATATTCAAGATTTTAGTTCGGAAAGGAAGTGAGACATTTAGAGTACATTAGATAACAGCAAAATGTGTATCAATAGCTAATATTTAAAGAGACATGTGTTTACATTACAAAACATATATCATCGTTTATGGTACTTGTAATAACTCTAAACAAATACATGGAGATTGATGTTGGACAAAAACAAGTGTATGACAATAAAAAAATCTTAACAACTGATTTAAGACTAAAATTTGCATCGACAGTAATATGAACAGAAAAGAAAAACTTTTCTAATATTTTAAGACGAATTCGTGCTTTTAGAAAAAAAAATGCTAGTCTTAAGTTTTGACAGCCGACGAAGCCAACACTGAATTGTAAAATGGCATCACATCAGAGACACGAACGGTACCATTCAACACATACCTTAATTATGTGCGACGAGATCCCAGGGAGACCACTTCTGGAGCGTGACTGGCAGGTTCGCACGTATTTCTTCAGTATTTTATACACATACTTCCGGCAACCATTATCCCTATCAACTCCAGACAGAAGGGTTCTCTCGGCTTTCGAGAACGACACCGCCCAAAACAAATCTTTCTTCGGTACAAGATGGACTCCCGTTTGAATTGTTGCCTCCACTAATTGTGTTCCGAATGCATCGGAAGAAGCTTGTCTTGGCCAACCGAAGTCTTTCAGTAGAATTGTGCAACTGACTGAGGCTGTCACGTCTACACTTATATTATGCTTGACTTGAGAATTTCTTCCGGGTAAAATTTGGAAGGTTATAGCTGGACCGTGCATTGCTTTGCTTATCTTCACATCTGCCAATAAACAAATATATTAACGGATAAATTAAAAAAGGAAGTACGTATATCCTTGGGTTAATTGAACAATTTCAAAAAGTTAAATGCTCAGTTTGTTTGTTTTTGGGCAATAATTGAAATTGCATATTACTGTACATGCCACCTACCCCGGGTTGAGCGCAACCAAATAATTACATTAGTAAACAGTACCAATTTTGATCCATTCCAAACGATGGTATGAATATGAAGGTATATATAGAACCTTAAATTCTGTATTTTCAGATTAATGACATTCCATGATCAGCAGCATACGGTCCTAAATAAAATATGGGTTATTAAATTTTTTTGTTGCCAAAATATGCTAAAACATACATGTAATTATACACCAAAGATATTTAAATCGGAAAAGAGTAACAAATCCCAGATAAACTCAACTTTTATACGTATTTAATTTATATTAAAGTTATATTTTCTACTAGTAATACTAATAGTATAATTATCAGTAGCTATCTGATGGTTATCTTCATTTAATTTTTGTGTTTATTACTATGTAACAATGAAATAGACTACATTTATCAAATCAGACAATATGTTTCAGTATTTTTTAGGTTAATGCATTCAGCGAGAATTATATTTCAGAGGATTATACATGTAAATATAAGAGTATGAAATGCCAACTCACTTAAAAATCCTGAGAATTCTGATAATTCAAATTGAAAATATTTCGAGAAGAAACTTAACATGTTTTATATATCGTGCAACAAAAAAGCAGAAAACATTCATGGGTATGATTAAGCCAACTCACCAAGACAAATTGTACTTATTTGTTCATTTCAGAGCAATTGTGAGGTTGGTGTATTCTAGAACCAAGTTTAAATCCGCAGTGACGAATTGCTCTCCAAGGCGGTATTCCCTTAGATAGTCTTTTTGGTTATTTTTAGAAACTAACGCGGCCATAAATTTCGGAAAATGAAAAAAAATTGTTGTCGAAAAAACGAACATTTACGAGATAGTTTGATGTGTATGTATTACCATAACACATTACTTGTGTGTTGGGTGCTACGTATTTTGCTGTCGGTGTTATACGCTATTTTTTTTTATATGTGATTGCATTCTAATACATGAAACACTGTGGGTAAGTTAAAGACATCAAACCAAATGTTTAATGTTTGTTATTTGGAACCTTGCCAGTATGGAAGATGCATCATAGCACTTAAATCAAACATCCAGTGGCTAATATTTGCCACTGACTGTTTGAAAACGGTATCCCCTGGCATTTTTTTGTCTTTTTGTGATGTCTTGTCTTCAAGATTGATCTCATTATAAAGACGCTATATCGCCCTTTCCATTATTTTCATTGTCTGTAAAAATCAGAATTACTAACCTTTACGGTAGTTTGCCCATGATAGCTTTTCATAAAGATCTGTTTTCACGTCAAAGGGAATGAGGTCAATATTTCCTTGAGTTTGACTTGAGTTAATCGGATTGCTGAACTTCAAAGACAGTCCTCTAATATCTCGACCGTGCCTAAACTTATCTGGTATGCGACAGTTTGCTAACCGCCCCTGTTGAAATCCCTGTGGCAAAGCACTCGTGTTCAATCGTCGGTATGATATATCCATTAGTGATGCGGAAGATGGAATTTCAAATTTTTTCGCGGTGGCCCCTGAAACCTTGTGATATACAGTGTCATACGTTAGAAATGATGGTGGGGTTCTTGCATACAAAAGGGTTCCAATTCTTCTTTCAATACCAAATCCATTTTGGGGAGTGTTATCTTTGACTTCAAGGACCGCATATCCCCGAGGAATAGTGCATCCCGCGTTTGTCTGTACAAGACTCTTATTCTCCATTTGTGACGCTTTCGTGTAAGGGTTTCTAACCTGCCCATGCCATAATCCACGATATAAAGGAACCTGATAGAGAAGAACCTAGATGTATTGCCGTAACACGGTATGACCCCGCTCCTGTTCATCTCACCAGCGGCATTATATAATAAGACTTCTATCAGTGGTTTTAAGAGGAATAACAAGATGGTACAGGGTGTTTCATAATATCTGTTACCATTTTGCATCTTTATTACATTTCAATTATTAAATACATATTAAAATAAAGGATACAATGTAAAAATAGACACAATAAAGTTTAATTTGACATATAACAATAGTATATTTGCATGAAACATTTACACTAATTAAGTCTCACACAAATAGAACACTTTTACAAAACGTGTTCGAGATGACATCCTTCATATCCCAAAACGACGTCAATGCATTTTTTTGAAGTTTGCAATTACAGACATGCACGTATCCAATGAAATATTTCGGATTTCACGACAGATTGATGTTTTAAATTCTTCGAGGGATGTTGGGGCAGGGTTATAGACTCTGTCTTTGAGATATCCCCAAAGAAAAAAAGTCAAGCGGACTCAGATCTGGAGAGTGCGGATGCCACACTTAATCTGTCCTGTAGGAAATGTATTGTGTCCCAAATGATTTCTGAAGCCAGCCGATAACGTTCCTCGAAGTGTGAGGCGTAGCACCATCTTGCTGGAACCAATAATATGAAAGTTGGCACATATGCGCCTTAATGCTGGAACAAATTTCTTCTTTAATATCTCCAGATAGCACACTATTTATTGTCTCAGTGTCACCATTTTCGTCCTAAAAAAAGGCCCAATTATTCCTGATAAACTTAAGGCTACCCACACTGTTAACTTGTCAGAATGAAATGATCTTTCCATGCAAACGTCTGGGTTTTCTGTGCCCCAGAAACTACAGTTACGTTTTTTCACCTGGGCATTTTAGTAGAAATGCGCTTTATCGGAAAACCAAGTATGGTCTACAATATCTGGTCGAGTTTTCATCCATTCGGCTATTTGGTGTATTTTATCTTAAAAACTGACCAAATTTGATGACGTCATATTATTATCGTAACGTCTAAATTTTTCCGTATTTATTATCCCCAGCCGATGAAATCGGGAGGGGGATATTGTTTTGGCGTTGTCCGTCCGTCACGGTGTCACGTCGTCACGGTGTCCGTCCGAATTTCGTTTCCGGGCTATTTCTCTGCAACCACTGGATGGATTTCAACGAAACTCTGTGGGCAGTATCAGTACTGAGAGGAGATGCGCATGTCGTCGTCTTGTTCCGGTCAGACGATTTAACACAGAGTTATGGCCCTTTGATAACTTATGCATTATGTATATAGGGCAGTATTCGTTTCCGGGCTATTTCTCTGCAACCACTGGATGGATTTCAACGAAACTCTGTGGGAAGTATCAGTACCAAGAGGAGATGCGCATATCGTCGTCTTGTTCTGGTCAGACGATTTAACACAGAGTTATGGCCCTTTGATAACTTATGCATTATGTATATAGGGCAGTATTCGTTTCCGGGCTATTTCTCTGCAACCACTGGATGGATTTCAACGAAACTCTGTGGGAAGTATCAGTACTGAGAGGAGATGCGCACATCATCGTCTTGTTCTGGTCAGACCATTTAACACAGAGTTATGGCTCTTTGATAACTTATGCATTATGTATATAGGGCGGTATTCGTTTCTGCGCTATTTCTCTGCAACTACTGAATGGATTTCAACGAAACTCTGTAGGAAGTATCAGTACCAAGAGGAGATGCGCATATCGTCGTCTTGTTCCGGTCAGACCATTTAACACAGAGTTATGGCCCTTTGATAACCTATGCATTATGTATAAAGGGCAGTATTCGTTTCCACGTTATTTCTCTGCAACTACTGAATGGATTTCAATGAAACTTGCTGCAAACTATCTATACCAAGAGGAGATGCGCATATCGTTGTCTTGTTTCGGTCAGACCATTTAACACAGAGTTATGGCCCTTTGATAACTTATGCATTATGTATATAGGGCAGTATTCGTTTCCGAGCTATTTCTCTGCAACCACTGGATGGATTTCAACGAATCTTTCTGAGAACCATCAATACCAAGAGGAGATGCGCATATCGTTGTCTTGTTCCAGTCAGACCATTTAACACAGAGTTATTGCCGTTTGATAACTTATGCATTATGCATATAGAGCAGTGTTCGTTTCCGCGCTATTTCTCTGCAACTACTGAATGGATTTCAATGAAACTTGCTGAAAACCATCTATACAAAGAGGAGTTGCGCATATCTTTGTCTTGTTTCGGTCAGACCATTTAACACAGAGTTATTGCCCTTCATTAACTTATGCATTATGCATATAGAGCAGTATTTGTTCCGCGCTATTTCTCTGTAACTAGCGGATGGGTTTCAATGAAACTTGCTGAAAACCATCTATACCAAGAGGAGATGCGCATATCATTGTCTTGTTTCGGTCAGATCATTTAACACAGAGTTATTGCCCTTTGATTACTTATGCATTATGCATATAGAGCAGTATTCGTTTCCGCGCTATTTCTCTGTAACTAGCGGATGGGTTTCAATGAATCTTTCTGAGAACCATTAATACCATGAGGAGATGCGCATATTGTCGTTTTGTTCCAGTCAGACTGTTGAACACAGAGTTATGGCCCTTTGATAACTTATGCATTATGCATATATAGCAGTATTCATTTCCATGCTATTGCTCTGCAACTACTGAATGGATTTCAATGAAACTTTCTGGAAAACATCAATACCAAGAAGAGATGCGCATGTCATGGTCTTGTTCCAGTCAGACTGTTTAACACAGAGTTATTGCCCTTTGATAACTTATGCATTATGCATATATAGCAGTATTTATTTCCGCGCTATTTCTCTGCAACTTTTGGATGGATTTCAATGAAACTTTCTTGAAACCATCTATACCAAGAGGAAATGTGCATATCATCCTGTTGTTCCTGTCAGACTATTTAACACAGTTATGGCCCTTTGATAACTTATGCATTATGCATATTATAGAACAGTATTCTTTTCCTCTATTTCTCTGCAACTACTGGATGGATTTCAATTAATCTTTCTGAGAACCATCAATACCAAGAAGAGATGTGTATATTGTTGTCTTGTTCCAGTCAGACTGTTTAACACAGAGTTATTGCCCTTTGATGACTTATGCATAATAGAGCAGTATTTGTTTCCGCTCTATTTCTTTTCAACTTCTCGATGGATTGAAATGAAACTTTCTGGGAAACATCAATACTGAGACGAGATGCCCATTTTGTCATCTTGTTCCGGTCAGACTGTTTAACACAGAGTTATTGCCCTTTGATAACTTATACCTTATGCAAATAGAGCAGAATTTGTTTCCACGCTATTTCTCTGCAACTACTGGATGGATTTTAATGAAACTTTCTGGGAACCATCAATACCAAGAGGAGACGCACATATTGTCATCTTGATTCAATCAGATCCTTTAACACAGAGTTATAGCCCTTTGATAAGTTATGCATTTTGCTTGTAGAGCAGTATTTGTTTCCTTGCTATTTCTCAGCAGGAATCTATGGAAACCATCAATACCAAGACAAGATGCCCATATTGTTGTCCTGTTCTGGTCTGACCGTTTAACACAGAGTTATGGCCCTTTGATAAGTTATGCACTATGCATATAGAGTAGTATTCGTTTATATGCTACTTCTATGCAACTTCTGCATAGATTTCTTTTAAATACAGCACTATATTTTTACTACTGCATTCTTCATTTCAACAACTTGAAGACTTTTTGTCTCATTTTTATATTCTGGTGAGCTGCCCAACCCTTTTCACCATCTGAAGTTTTTTTTTCACCTTTTTTGCCATCCATAATAAATATCTAAATAAAGCCCTATGACTTCAGTTGTTGTGTTAGTAATAACCAGTACTCGGCGGGGGATATAAATTCAACGAATTTGCTTGTTGTATTACATAAAATTTTAGTCTGTAACCTTCAGAAACATGTATAACATCTAAGATTTATTTTAATGGAAACATAAGTTTGAATTTCAAATTAATGCTTACAGTTACTACTTACAAATGGGTTTGTGTCGACATATGCATATCGAACTTGTCCACTCAAACGGACATTTACTGGGTCAATCGCCATCGGAATATTCACGTCGAACTCATCCGCTTTTCCAATCTTCGCTTTTATTGGGTAACTCCCTGCGTCTACGTACAACTGTTTATAAATTTGGCCGTCATTTGCATTACATACTGTTTGCAACATATCTCTTAACACACGATTTACGAGAGCTTTGGAATCGGTCTTGTCTTTTTTGTCCAGTGTAATTTGCTCATTTATTTCATCTAAAAACCGTTTCCTCGCGTCTCTTGATGGATCCATGAAGTTGCCTGTATTCTTGGGTGGTATAATGCACTGTCTCTTGTGATTTACAGGATAGTCCCAGGTACCCGATGACCGTTTCCTCCCATATATTTCCATTACCTACAATAACGTAAAGCATGCCAAAACGGAAATGTTTCCAGAAGACATAATGCCACCGCTAGAAAAACATTTTGTGAAAAGGGATTTAGTCAAATATGACATAGAATCGAGGATGATGTTGTTAGCTTGATTAGAGGCGTGATAATGTTGATCAATAAAAACCGAAAAAGATGGTTGTTGTCAATAAGCCATGCACGTTGTTGTTAGACAGTTGTTTACACTAAGGAAAATTACTGTTTTAGTAAGAAAAGTAACTTAAACCAATATTTTTCAAAAGTTGTTGTTAGTGAAAATCCCACACACTTACATCAAAAGGCATAATTACAATATGATTGTATCAGTAAGGAAGAAAACGAGAAAAAAAAAGAAAAATGCTTCTAACACAATTCAATTGATTTTGTATATTATATGTAGCTGAGTTTGTTAGATTATACAACTTTAAATTAATATACAACTTTAAATTAATAAATAAAAATAATGGCCGATTGGTGGTATTGTTAAATCTTTTCTTGTGCTAGTGTTATTTTGCTTTTTACACTAAATGGCCACATGTGCAAGTTACAGAAAAAACCGTAATGTTATGGCCTCGTAGTCGGATAGAGACACATGCCTGATTATATACTACTCAAAATTTGATAGGGATCGCTTTCCGTTTTATCCCGAACTATTTCCTCTACCAAGTTTCAACCGCTGTTTTGCTTCAACAGTTTGTCGGCTCATTTCATTTTTGGCACAAAGCTGATGTCAAATGACCAAATTTTCAGAATCACAGCAAATATGTTATGGCTTCAACCTTATGTAAAGAATAAACACAATCTTTTAAGTGATCCTTATCAAATTTTGAGTAGTATATAAACACATTTGTTATCAGATTATCTTATGTAGATATACTAGCAAATGTATTGTAGTTGAGACAGCGAAACTACCAATTGAACTTGAGAACTATTTACAACAAAACCCCAAACAACTTATCGTTCATTATCGGCCATTACAGACCCAACTTTTGCATAAGTATGTCAATCTAATGCTATCAGCTTTTACCGATTAAGATGGCGTAAACTATATTGTGTAAATTATGAAATGGCCGGGTTTGATGGATTGGGCTAAAATTGCTTTTGTACAGTCCCATTCAAACTGTGCCTGCAATAAAGTCCTTTTCCATGATTCCGTCTTTATTAAGTCTTTTTGATTTTTTTTATAAGAAATATATTGAGGTAATTAAATTTATTCTTAAAATGAGTTTGTTGTTTGACTCGGATATGTAATTAAGCATTTTGTGATAGGTTTCCAGACAACAAGTATGAAACAAAGAGTGTCTGCTTAATTTTTTTTTTCATTAACACGATCGCTGCACACTTCAAACACCCAACAATTTAAGGGTTTATCGGCCGTAGAGAATGCCAAAGAACTGCTACATATTTCGAGGCAAGACGAACATTTAATACGTCGATTGACGGAAAGGAAAATCCAACTTATTCAACAATCTATCCAACCTCTGCCCGATTTTTGAAGATTTGTTTGTAAGACGAGGCGCTCTTCAATACCTTCCTCGATTCTTAATTACAATAATAATTACGGGAATTGAATTTGAAGAAACAAGTCGGTGATAGGCCTACCGTAAATAGAGTCCGTTAGCTTCCAACAACTCACAGTAAAAAACAAAATAATTACTAATATAACCAAGTAATCGAATTTAAATAAAGTATTCACTGTTACGGAAAATGTCAAAACGAAAGTTGTAATTACCCACTATCGAGTAGGCTATCTTCCCGGTTTCTATTTATTCAAAGCTGACCTGAGTGATATCAGTTTCTTGATGAAGGAAACTTGTTTGAATATATGAAAGAAAACCCCCCAAAAAAAACAAGTAAATAAAAGCATTTAAATCAAGAGTAAATATTGAAATAAGGTTATATCATTAGCATCATAAATTGATATTGTATGATGAGTATTGTACGGTGTTCCGCTGGGACCATCGTTGTTTCGCAGTCAGTCTCTTGGGCGAGACCACGGAAATACGATTCGAGGCCGGGAGAACACGATTAAAGGGTACAAGGGAGCGATATTATAACACTTTCACGTAACTTTGTAATCAATATTTCCTCTTTCAAAACTTCTTTTGTTTTAGTAATGATGATGCAGAGTGTTCACTTCATCAACATTTTCATATCGGAGGCGTTTTATTCCGAGCAAAAGATATCTCAGTAAAAGCCTCGATTACAATCTTAAAAACATCGCACTGGATCTTTTATTCTTTAAAATTTCGTCAGCATCTAACAACAATCGTTTTACTGAAATCTAAAAAAGTCAAATATCTGGATTTTGTATTCTTCCCCACAAACGTCGTTAATAACAACACAACAGAAACAAACAACAATAACAAAAACACGAATAGACATTTCGAAAGCCAGTACATTGCAGCCCATAACTGAACATTTTGTTTTATAGGGTACGTAATAATACAGGTCACCAGTATATCATCCCCAAATCGAGATAAAAAGTTAAAATGCATTTAAGAAAAAGTCAAAACTGTCTCCCCTTGCACATAAATATTCGAGAGAAATTAGTGTATCGTTAGATTAAGGTCAATTGGTTGACCCGCTCGGGCTGATAACGCATATTCTGTCGAAGACAGTGGAAAATGAAAACGACAGTTTTATTTGTCAAATAAGGAGACATATACATATTTTAGTAAAATTTTAAAAGATATTGTACTAAAATGGGGGTGCGTGAATGTTTTATGACAACGATACATAACCTAACATAAATCTCACCATTTGAGATGTTAATGGTGCTTTTCAATGTAATTCAGAAGTAAAAATACATAGGTTAGTATTATTGATCTTATCAAATGTTTTGTATTTAATAGAATATGCTAAAACTGAATAAAAATATGATTCACGTAGGACTTAAATGTAGTTGTTACAACTTATTTTTGTTGCTCTGTCGAGTTGTGTTTATCATTGTTGGGGAAATTTAAACGCCCAAAATGAAATTTCAAAAGAAAACTATAAAAGTAAGTCAAGATAATTTCTTTTCAATCTGCGACTATAAAATTTGAAAAAAAAAGTCACAATGTATGAATTTTAAGCATTCACCATTTGCATGTAAATCGAAGTCGTTGAAGAGAACAACATAAGTTGATTCACAAGTATTATCTAAGAAAAAGTCTCTCCCTCGCAAGTAGATTGTGCAATTAACAATTCCATGAAACAAACAACCATAAACGGTGCACATATAAAATTCATAATGTTGTGAAATCATAAACTACCTTTATCGTCTTTAAAAATATAAAAAGCAACATATTTTACAATATACCCGAATAGCAGAGGCTTACAATAAGGCTTAAAATTTACAAACAAGATCCGCTTGTCAGGAATTGCGAAACACCAGCCAGGAATTGCGAAACACCAGAAGAACAAGGCAGTGTTGTGGTTTAATAATAAAGTAAGTAAGAAGATAACACAACTGGAAAACCAGTTCATGTATACCACTGTGTACTATATATATATATTTAGATCAGACTATATACATTATAATATAACGAATCACTCAATCTTTTTACGTGCCTATAAATTACATAATAGATTTAAAATAAATTATTTTCAGACAATTCGGTTGTTCTTTATTATTTTCATTGTATTTAAAGTTATTTAAGAAATTGGTCAGTTGAAAATAGAGATTTATAAAATATCCATGATTAAATGTGTCATGCACAGAATTCAAATATCAAAGACATTTGTATTGAACAAATATAAATTGTCTAACATATATACCTTTTTAGAACTCAGCAATAGTAAGTGGACCGGAGGTAACTGGTTATCTATCAATGCATACACCACCCAGTTCCAACATTAGCCCACCTAATGTTTTCTTTGTGATTTCTTGTTGTAATGGCCAGCATAGTACTGTAGAATAATGAAAATGGCGATGTACTCTGCACAATCATAAAAAGGCGGCCGATATCACGACTTGTGCTTTACCCCCATTTTTAACTAGACATACACTTGTTTTTATTAAGATTATGAGTAAATGCTGGTAGTAGACTGGAGAACCACTGGCGCTTGACCAGCCGCCCCACCCCCTGCCAACCCTTACTAATACGCCCTTTTTTGTAAAAATGGTGTCAAGTCACTAATATTATTCCATTCTTTCAAAATATGCGAAAATACACCGTCAAAATTGCATTCTAATTTTTTTTTATATATTTGTAAGTATATAATTGAATAATGGTCAGGAACAGCTCTAGACCCCTCCCCCGTTCGAGAGGCTGTTTTTCCTACAATACGGCGGGTTCCAGCCTGAAAGCTGTTTGGTTCAACGCAACAGTGTCTGATCTAACAGTAAGTGTCAAAAAGTCTCACCAAAAGCTCGAAATACGCGTAATATTCAACAGAAAACGGCCTCCGAAATGCAGGTTATTTTTTCATAGATTCTTCACCCCAGTGCGACTTCCGGAAATCCCCGACGCTTCTTGTTCGGAGCGTTCTGATTGGTGGAAATATTGACGTAGTCCGGGAAATACTTTGCACACAATTGGTGCAATAAATCAAAAAATATGATGAATAACTCAATCTTTTTACCTGCCTATTAATTACATAATAGATTTAAAATAAATTCTTTTTAGACAATTCTGTTGTTCTTTATTATTTTCATTGTATTTAAAGTTATTTAAGAAATTTGTCAGTTGAAAATAGAGATTTATAAAATATCCATGATTAAATGTGTATTCAAATATCAAAAACATTTGTATTGAACAAATATAAATTGTCTAAAACATATACCTATTTAGAACGCAACAGTACTATGTGGACCGGAGGTAACTGGTTATCTATCAATGCTTACAGCACCCAGTTCCAACATTATCCCACCTTATGTTTTCTTTGTGATTTCTTGCTGAAATGGCCAGCATAGAACTGTAGAATAATGAAAAGGTGAAATATGCATATCAGGAATCGCCACATTCAGAAAAAACAGCCTCCCCACACAGTCAAGAAGAAGAGAGGGGGAGAGAGCATGGTTAATAAAATAATCAGTTTAAAAAAAGACACCACTAACAATAAACAAAAATGAGAACCCGAGGGGTTACCGCCTTGGAACGGTCAGTGGCAAATCAAATGGCGATGTGCTCTACACAATCATAACAAGGCGACCGATATCACGTAGACTTGTGCTTCACCCCCATTTTTAACTAGACATACAGTTGTTTTTATTAAGATTATGAGTAAATGTTGGTAGTAGACTGGAGAACAATATAAAAATTTAATAAAATAAACTGATTTAATAATTGGAAATTAAATAACGGATTATATAGTCTTTGAAAACATTTAGATCCTGTAAACGACATGACCGACCGTTTGATAGCAAAATTTTGAATTTGAACAGTCTTATGATATTGGTGTATTAGGGGGATATTGTTTTGGCGTTTTCATTCCGTCCCTCCGTCCACCCGGCTGTCCGAATTTCGTTTCCGCGCTATTTCCCTGTAACTGGCGGGATTTCAACGAAACTTTCTGGGAACCATCAAAACCAAGAGGAGATGCGCATAAGGTGGTTTTTCCGTTCCGACCTTTTAAGGTGGGTCGATACCTTTGACCGAAACAATAAAAGTTGTACGATCATTTTGAAATTTGGCATGTTGGTAGAGTTTGACGTCCCACGTTGCATAGCAACGTCTGTTTTCCTCTGACGTCACGTAAATCACCGTAAACGCCCGCCCTAGCGGGGTTCTTCTGGAATCATCACGCCGGTCACTTATTTGCATAAAACAACAATACATAACCTAACACAAATCTCACCATTTTAAATGTTTATGGTGCTTTTCAATGTAATTCAGAAGTAAAAATACATAGGTTAGTATTATTGATCTTATCAAATGTTTTGTATTTTAATAGAATATGCTAAAACTGAATAAAAATATGATTCACGTAAGACTTAAATGTAGTTGTTACAACTTATTTTTGTTGCTCTGTCGAGTTGTGTTTATCATTGTTGGGGAAGTTTAAACGCCCAAAATGAATTTTGCAAAAGAAAACTATAAAAGTAAGTCAAGATAATTTCTTTTCAATCTGCGACTATAAAATTTGAAAAAAAAAGTCACAATGTATGAATTTTAAGCATTCGCCATTTGCATGTAAATCAAAGTCGTTGAAGAGACCAACATAAGTTGATTCGCAAGTATTATCTAAGAAAAAATCTCTCCCTCGCAAGTAGATTGTGCAATTAACAATATCCATGAAACAAACAACCATAATCGGTGCACATATAAAATTCATAATGTCGTGAAATCGGAAACTACCGTTATCGTCTTTAAAAATATAAAAAAGCAACATATTTTACAAAATACCCGAATAGCAGAGGCTTACAATAAGGCTTAAAATTTACAAACAAGATCCGCTTGTCAGGAATTGCGAAACACCAGCAGAACAAGGCAGTGTTGTGGTTTTATAATAAAGTAAGTAAGAAGATAACACAACTGGAAAACCAGTTCATGTATACCACTGTGTACTATATATATTTAGATCAGACTATAGGCCTATCCATTATAATATAACGAATCACTCAATCTTTTTACGTGCCTATAAATTACATAATAGATTTAAAATAAATTATTTTCAGACGATTCGGTTGTTCTTTATTATTTTCATTGTATTTAAAGTTATTTAAGAAATTGGTCAGTTGAAAATAGAGATTTATAAAATATCCATGATTAAATGTGTCATGCACAGAATTTATATATCAAAGACATTTGTATTGAACAAATATAAATTGTCTAACATATATACCTTTTTAGAACTCAGCAATAGTAAGTGGACCGGAGGTAACTGGTTATCTATCAATGCATACACCACCCAGTTCCAACATTAGCCCACCTAATGTTTTCTTTGTGATTTCTTGTTGTAATGGCCAGCATAGTACTGTAGAATAATGAAAATGGCGATGTACTCTGCACAATCATAAAAAGGCGGCCGATATCACGTAGACTTGTGCTTTACCCCCATTTTTAACTAGACATACAGTTGTTTTTATTAAGATTATGAGTAAATGTTGGTAGTAGACTGGAGAACAATATAAAAATTTAATAAAATAAACTGATTTAATAATTGGAAATTAAATTACGGATTCTATAGTCTTTGATAACATTTAGACCCTGTAACGACACGACCGGCAGGTTGATAGCAAAATTTTGAATTTGAACAGTCTCACGATATAGGTGTATTAGGGGGATATTGTTTTGGCGTTTTCCGTCCGCCCCTCCGTCCACCTGTCTGTTCGAATTTCGTTTCTGCGCTATTTCTCTGCAACTGCTGGCTGGATTTCAACGGAACTTTGTGGGAACCATCAAAACCAAGAGGAGATGGGTATAAGGTCGTTTGTTCCGTTCCGACCATTTATCATAGACTTATAGCCATCTGATAAGTTATGCAGTATGCACACATAGCAGTTTTCGTTTCCGCGCTATTTCTCTGCAGCTGCTGGTTGGATATCAGGGAAACTGTGAAAAACCATCAATACCAAGAGGAGATGCGCATATCGTCATCTTGTTCCGGTCAGACCTTTTAACACAGGCTTACAGCCCTTGATAAGTTATGCAGCATATAGGGCAGTATTCATTTTTATCGCTATTTCTCTGTAACTGCTGGCTGGATTTCAACGAAAATTTGTGGGAAAAATCAATACCAAGACAAGATGCGCATTTCGTCATCTTGTTCCGGTTAGACCCTCTAACACAGTGTTATTGACCTTGATAATTTATGCAGTATGCATTTGGAGCATTATTCGTTTCCGCGCTATTTCTCCACAACTACTGGCTAGATTTCAACGAAACTTTGTCGGAACCATCAATACCAAGAGGAGTTGCGCATACCATCGTCTTGTTCTGGCCAGACCCTTCAACACATGGTTATGGCCCTTGATAAGTTATGTGTTACGCATGTAGATCAATATTTGTTTCTGCGCAACCTTTTCAAGGGCATCGATAGAAGTCATTATGTAAAATGGGTCTGTGCTTGGTGTCACATTATTAGACTCGAATAAATAAGTATATGAGCTATTTAGATGTTGGTTAGTTGTGCATGAGGATAATTCTAAAAAATATTTAACTTTGTCTGAAGATTTGGAAAAATTTCAGGATTTTTTTCTAAGATTTTGCCTTCGATTTTTTTTTCAAGTTGCGCTTTGATTGTAATTGCTTATCACAAGTTTTCTCTGGTTACTCCTAGATAGGGCCTACTACTGCTTCTGTATGATATTAAGAGAGCTCTTCCTGGCATATTTCACTTTTTATCTTCAATTCAACTGATGATTTCGAAGATATCGTCAACGAATAAATTAGATTAGATGAGTGAAATTTTGGTTTTAAACGAATTGGTAGCATTTCTGGAATGAAACACGTGTTGTCTAAATCATTTGATGTCTCGGTCAAAAGTTATCTCCCCTTATTTATATTACGCCATTCAATAGAAGATAGTCTGTCTCATAAGACTAAGAAGTATTATTTGCCTGTTTCTTTGGTCTTCATCATTTAAATATCTTAAAATATTGCTAATGTATTGGTATTGCTAATGTATTGGTTACTTCTCATGCAATAGTTTGAAGAATGACAGGAAAGGTACACATAAATTGCTATGTTCAGTTTAAATGGCCGAATTCATTAACCTGCAATAAACACTAATTTATTAATTGGATTTGTTACTGTGTAGTACAGATGGTTATTGATATAATGATACAGGTTGTGATGCAAACATCAGCAGTGTGTGAACAGCTCTGACAGAGGTCGAGTACAAGTTCAACATTTGTCAATTAGAAATGGTGGATACTTCATCCCAGGTACAACTTTAGACAAATTCATGTTGAAGTTATATTGCGATTTTTTTTTTGAATTTTGATTAACTAAAATAAGATTTTAGGATTCATGATTGTCACAATTTGTGAAAGTTTAAATGTATTGCAAAGAGTAACTGGTGGTGCCCCTGTTTTTAAGGACTGGGCTTAATCCCCAGTTATGATTGGACTCCACACTAGTTCAATACCAGAGTGCACTTGTGCTTTGAAGACTGATTGCATTTACCCACCCCCCCCTCCCAACTTAATGAGATGATCAATATTTTAGGGTTTTAGAGTATTCACTAAAACATTAGAAATACTATTTTTTTTATTTTTATTATTTAATGATGAAGAATTTGACAGCTACAATTAGGAGAGTGTAAAAAACAACAACAAAATAACTGTTTTTTTGTTCTGATCAATATATGTTTAAACATTGTTGAAATCTTTAATAAGATTCTCCATAAATGTATTGACTGACAAACTTGGTCTCTAATTTGGGTTAGGACACTATATTTTAAAGAAAACCATTGAGACTGCCAACAAGATCTGTTGCAATGCAGTAAACAAAAAATATAAGTGATTAATATTAATGAAAACGGTGATCCAAATTTTTCTTCGCAAAAAGAACTCAATAGCAAATATAGCCTAAAATCAACAAATAATTTGATTTAAATCTGGCAATATTTATACTCTCTTGCATTTTGCTGCGATGGACTGTTTTCAGTTTGCAATGAGAAACATTTGTTATGAGGCATGGTTACAGTAAAAGCTGACAAACTGTTGGACTTTGCACAAAGTATTGTCTTGTGACATTGATGGGCTAGCATAATATGTGGAAATTTGATTTGTTTTCAGTGTGGCTTTTTCAACAGTGTTTAGTACCAAAAAAACTTCACAGCTTTGGCATGCTTTAAAATCTGTTTTTAAAGAGTTTAACCACAAAGTACTTCTCAAGCAGCTTTGTTATGTAAGTGTTATTGTTCAGTATGATTTAGCATACTTAAAACATAATACAGAGATTTGTTTTCTGATCAGTGGCCACCAATTAAAGGATAAACTAAATTTGATAATATATACTTGCTCTTAAATCTTTGAAAAGATTTACTGAAAACTTGCCTACATTTAATTTACTTCTGATAAAGTGCCCGTAGAGACTTAAGATATGGCATTTGTCAATCCTACAATTACAGCAATACATGGATTCTGTGCATACATACTGCTGCTAATACCTTTGTATTTGTCAATATATCATTGCCTATAAATGAAACCACAGGTGGAAGGATCATACCTTGGTTTCCCCCCTCTGCTGACCCCCCCCCCCCCTCTGCTGACCCCCCCCCCCCCCTCTGCTGACCCCCCCCCCTAACACCCCAGTTTTAAAAATCCAGTCAACCAGACAGCAGATTGCATTGAATTTTATTATGTTCTTTTTTGAAGGAAAAGATAAAATTCAATGCAGTCTGCTGTCTGGTTGACTGGATTTTTTTAAACTGGGGTGTTGGGGGGGGGGGGTCAGCAGAGGGTGGGGGGGGGGGGAACCAAGGTATGATCCTTCCACCTGTGAATGAAACATCAAAAATTGCATGTAAATATGATATACATTTAGTAGCAGAATATGTTGGACTAAACTGCTTGACATTTGCTTTATACTGTTTACTACAATGTATTATGGGATAAGATAAGGAGAACACCCTGTCCCAATTTTGATTTTAGAGGTCATTGGATACATACTTCTGAACATTGTCTATATATCTAGCTTCCCAACAAATTATCTTAAAATGAGTTAATTATTAGTGATATGGAATGTTCTTTAAAAGAAGCAGATCCCAGATTTTATGTGGGACAAAGCATACATAACTAACCAGTGTACTGCGTTCTGAAATATAAGTATGAAAAGCTTTTTAGTTATCCATGGAAGAGCAGTTTCATTATTTCTATTGTAGGAAATTTACTGAATTATACCAATACTCAGCAAAAATAAAAAACTTCACTTTTTACCTGTAATTTTTACACAAATATAAAAAAAGGTTGTGTTGCAGCCTTTCCTGTTACAATGGTAATGTTGGAGTCTTTTTTGTTACACTGGTTGTGTTGCAGCTTTTTCTTTTACAAAGGTTGTGTTGCAGCCTTTTCTGTTACAAAGGTTGTGTTCAGCCTTTTCTGTTACAAAGGTTGTGTTGCAGCCTTTTCTGTTACAAAGGTTGTGTTGCAGCCTTTTCTGTTACACTGGTTGTGTTGCAGCCTTTTTTGTTACAATGGTTGTGTTGCAGCCTTTTCTGTTACACTGGTTGTGTTGCAGCCTTTTCTGTTACAAAGGTTGTGTTGCAGCTTTTTCAGTTACAAAGGTTGTGTTGCAGCTTTTTCTGTTACAAAGGTTGTGTTGCAGCCTTTTCTGTTACACTGGTTTTGTTGCAGCTTTTTCTGTTACAAAGGTTCTGTTGCAGCCTTTTCTGTTACACTGGTTGTGTTGCAGCTTTTTCTGTTACAAAGGTTCTGTTGCAGCCTTTTCTGTTACAATGGTTGTGTTGCAGCTTTTTCTGTTACAATGGTGTTGTTGCAGCTTTTTCTGTTACAAAGGTTGTGTTGCAGCTTTTTCTGTTACAAAGGTTGTGTTGCAGCTTTTTCTGTTACAAAGGTTGTGTTGCAGCCTTTTCTGTTACACTGGTTGTGTTTCAGCTTTTTCTGTTACAAAGGTTGTGTTGCAGCCTTTTCTGTTACAAAGGTTGTGTTGCAGCCTTTTCTGTTACACTGGTTGTGTTGCAGCTTTTTCTGTTACACTGGTTGTGTTGCAGCTTTTTCTGTTACAAAGGTTGTGTTGCAGCCTTTTCTGTTACACTGGTTGTGTTGCAGCTTTTTCTGTTACACTGGTTGTGTTGCATGCTTTTCTGTTACACTGGTTGTGTTGCAGCTTTTTCTGTTACAAAGAATGTGTTGCAGCCTTTTCTGTTACAAAGGTTGTGTTGCAGCCTTTTCTGATACACTGGTTGTGTTGCAGCCTTTTCTGTTACACTGGTTGTGTTGCAGCTTTTTCTGTTACAAAGAATGTGTTGCAGCCTTTTCTGTTACAAAGGTTGTGTTGCAGCCTTTTCTGATACACTGGTTGTGTTGCAGCCTTTTCTGTTACAAAGGTTGTGATGCAGCCTTTTCTGTTACACTGGTTGTGTTGTAGCTTTTTCTGTTACAAAGGTTGTGTTGCAGCTTTTTCTGTTACAAAGGTTGTGTTGCAGCCTTTTCTGTTACAAAGGTTGTGTTGCAGCTTTTTCTGTTACAAAGGTTGTGTTGCAGCTTTTTCTGTTACAAAGGTTGTGTTGCAGCTTTTTCTGTTAAAAAGGTTGTGTTGCTGCCTTTTCTGTTACAATGGTTGTGTTGCAGCTTTTTCTGTTACAAAGGTTGTGTTGCAGCTTTTTTCTGTTACAATGGTTGTTTTGCAGCTTTTCTGTTACAATGATTGTGATGCAGCCTTTTCTGTTACAATGGTTGTGTTCCACCTTTTTCTGTTACAATGGTTGTGTTGCAGCTTTTTCTGTGAAATTTGGTGTTGTTGCAGCCTTTTCTATTACACTGGTTGTGTTGCAGCCTTTTCTGTTACACTGGTTTTGTTGCAGCCTTTTCTGTTACAAAGGTTGTGCTGCAGCCTTTTCTGTTACACTGGTTGTGTTGCAGCCTTTTCTGTTACAAAGGTTGTGTTGCAGCCTTTTCTGTTACAATGGTTGTGTTGCAGCCTTTTCTGTTACAAAGGTTGTGTTGCAGCCTTTTCTGTTACAAAGGTTGTGTTGCAGCCTTTTCTGTTAGAAAGGTTGTGTTGCAGCCTTTTCTGTTACAAAGGTTGTGTTGCAGCCTTTTCTGTTACAATGGTTGTGTTGCAGCCTTTTCTGTTACAATGGTTTTGTTGCAGCGTTTTCTGTTACAAAGGTTGTGTTGCAGCATTTTCTGTTACAATGGTTGTGTTGCAGCTTTTTCTGTTACAAAGGTTGTGTTGCAGCCTTTTCTGTTACAATGGTTTTGTTGCACCCTTTTCTGTTACAAAGGTTGTGTTGCAGCCTTTTCTGTTACAATGGTTGTGTTGCAGCTTTTTCTGTTAGAAAGGTTGTGTTGCAGCCTTTTCTGTTACAATGATTGTGATGCAGACTTTTTTGTAACAATGATAATGTTCCAGCTTTTTCCGTTAGAATGGTTGTGTTGCAGCTTTTTCTGTTACAATTGTTTTGTTGCAGCCTTTTCTGTTACACTGGTTGTGTTGCAGCCTTTTGTGTTACAAAGGTTGTGTTGCAGCCTTTTCTGTTACACTGGTTGTGTTGCATTTTTTTTTACAATTGTTTTTTGGCAGCATTTTCTTTTTACTGTGGTTATGATGCAGACTTTTCTGTTACAATGGTTGTGCTGCAGTGTTTTTGTTACAATGGTTGTGTTGTAGACTTTACTGTAACAGCTGGGAGATTATTTTATTTTTAATACAAGCCTCCAAACAAATGATAACATTATTATTATAATGGTAAAATTATTTTTATAGGTGACAAAATGTAAAATCAAGGAATTGATTGATCCTCTAAAGATTCAACAAAGCATTTTAAAAGAGTTTCATAATCATCAGCCAGCAAATTCAAGCCTCAATCAGTATTTTAACTATTTCCTTTGCCTCTGACTTTGTATGCCATGCCTGCTTCCAAACTCTAAAATACTGTTAACAAAATATATGTGTCACCATTAAATGTTAGATGAAAATATTTAGGAAATCAACCTATAAAATTCAAATTCAGACACATTTAATTTTGAGAATAAATGTACAAATAATTTGAAAAATACTGCAATGTCACTGGCCTAAAAATAATTTCATACATTATCAAAATACAAAGATCAGAATATTTGCAGACTGCAATGAAAAAATAATAATTGTCAGTTGAATGGGTTATGTTAATTAGTTTTTTTTATTGAAGAAGTGCAGCATTTGTAATGTTAATTGATTGTTTGTTGAACAGAGTGCATTAAAGCTAATCAGACTGTCATTAACACTAAAATAGGATAACATAATCATGGAAAGCTTTAAAAACCTGAAAATCATGCCATTTGAATGCATCAGACATAATTGATGTGCAATGTAGAATGATAAATGATGTAATGAAAAATGAAGACCATGTTAATATAATCCCAATAGAACCCATTAAGAGATGATACTGTGAAATGACTGAAGATTAATGATTGACTAAACGCTGGCTTCACTGTAGGGAGAACCAAAGCCTACCTGCTGGTTGCTAAATAATATCAAATGATTGATGAAATAGGAAATTAATCTCTCTCAGTATCAAAATCCTTTTATAGACAAATTGCTAAATGCTGAATATATATTGAAATGTGACTGAAAGATTCACATATTGATGGGATGATATTATCCAGCTGAGAGGCAGGGATATTTAGTGACTTAGTTTGTAAGATTGTGGTAGGAATAAATTTGAGACCATGATCTGACGACTGTCACCAGTCCCTGATCTAAGCTATTATAACAATTGTGTGAACATCTTATTTAAGGTAAGAACTACATTATTTGATTGAATGTTTGAATGTTTGTTAAACTTGTTTAACCCTGTATTATGAAGCACTGTCAGACTGTTTGAGATTTTCTAGCTAAATAGAAGAATATTTCAGTGTGAATGTACTTGGTAAGCATTATGTGATAAGTGCATCATCATAGCACAATAAAAGAGTTTACGGGTCAATTAGCCTGCAACCTTGTTAATCTTAAATAAGGTTATTATAAATCACTGTTTAACTTATTTTATGGCCATCTGTGGTTTTCTTATTTGCATTCTGATGCACAACTTTTGTCATATCTTTTTCTAGTTTGTAACAAACAACTTGCACATTTTATTGCTATGAGCAGCATCTGTACCAGGCATGTAAAGTTACAGACATGGCTGCATAAAGTACCAGTAACTGCAGTTTCAGCTACTGGTGTGCAGATTTCCTATTAATTCATCACAATATCAAATACAATTAGATCATAACTGACATGTTTATATGTCAGTGAAATAAACAATCCCTTTTATAAAAAGTTAGTGTCCCCAAATTATTGAGGAATAAAGGAAAATGTTGTCTCATTGCACAGATGACTTTTAAAATCTTTTTAAAACTTAAATTTAAATGTGCAAATAATTAAATGATGTAACGGTTTCCAATTCCCTGTTGCAAATTTTAAAATTATTTCAGTTTCCACCCTTTTCAAATATCATAATTTTTGTCTTATTTGTATTATGTATAATGCGTATTCCCCATTTGGTGCAGTAATGATAAAGGTCGTCGAGGAGAGATTGTAATGCTGTTGGACTTTGTGCAAAAATGACTACATCATCTGCAAATAGGATCATAAATAGCTTAAGTTCGTATGATAAAAATATTCCATCAATAGGCATATTAAAATTGTTAACAATGTCATTCACGAAAAAGAGAAATAATTAACTAGAACTCGGGTCCCCTTGTTTCATCCCAATATTAGAATCAACCAAGTGTGATAACTCTGATTTGTACCTTATGCACGATTTTACTGGCTTATACATGGCTTTAAGCGATTTATTTTTTTCGAACTAATGTTTTCTGTTAAAAGTTTTTGGCACAGGTAAGTTCTGTCAATTGTATCAAAATATTTTTCATAATCTACAAAGGCGCAAAACAACTTTTTTGTTTAATTTAAAGATTTCATTATTAATGAATGAAATATAAAAATGCAATTTGTCGTTAAAATATGACGTTTTACATACAATATGAAATTACTTGAGATGCGATGACTTGACATACGTGATGACTTGATTATATTGGGCAGACCCCAAGCACTACGAGTAATTGCGATTGGACTATATACACAGTATAAAATCATTATTATATTCATTTTGGTGCAGATATAATTTCTTAAATAAATTGTATATATTATTATACAATTCCTGCATGGAGAAAAAGAATGCAAATTATAATTTTTTTCTTCCATTAACATAGTCAAATTTCCCGTCCCATGTCTGTTTTAATATTGGCTTTGAAATTTTTATTTGCCATGGAAATCTGCAATCTCAATGGATGGCTTTTTAGGCAAAACCTCCATCTCTGTTTCTCTCACTCTTTCTATCCTATCCCCAGCCCAATCCAGAGTCAAGCACTCTCAGTGTATAGATAAGATGGTAGTACACTACTAACTCTAGGTCAATCCATCCCTGCCCCACTCTGGACTGGAGGTTATAAAACTGAGATTGGAAACCAGCCTCAAATCTCAAGCATCTGATGAAATGGCGACCAGTCGCCATTTCAGCCAATCAGATGCTTGAGATTTGAGACTGGTTTCCATGCTCAGCTTTATAACCTTGGGCACTGGACTCAACTAGTTCAGGATACAGACTCCATGGCCGTACACTTCTCAGGTTAATCATGTTAAGCTGTTGTTATTTCTCTTTACTTAATTATTTGTAAGGCAATATCAAGTATATGACTTAATACCCCTTAACAATAATCCCTTTAAGTTGATCTTAAGGTTAATCACCATGCAAAGGTCATCGTTCCCAAGTCATGTTAATTTTTTAATCCACAGCAAGTAATTTGATATAACAATTGAAATTTAGCAAAATCTTTACTTTTAAATTTTATTTAAAAAATCAGTTGACACATTTTGAATGAGAGTTTTTAATTGTTATGTGGTAATGAGGTGCAACTAGATCTAGGAGTTGGCATAATCAGGTATGTCAAACAGCACAGATGTGCCGGCTGATCTGGATCTACACTGTTTGCCCATGCCATAAAAGGAGTATCGATGGAGTAAAGGGTTAATTTGAATGTTATTGTTTTCCATCGTTTTTCAGAAATTTAAGTGATGTTGCTGAATCAGTACATAAGCAGAACATTCATCAGTGTTGGATAACTGGTCATCTGGGCCATGTTCAGTGGTTTATGGAATTTGTAGCCTTTATCAGGTTAGTATGCAATGAAATAATTCTTGTATATCTCAGTTATGATGCAGATTTTAGATGGAGAGTGTCTACAATACAATGAAACTGTTAATAAAATATTCATTAGTTTAGTATGTTCATTACTGTTTTAGTCAGGCCAGATTGTGGTATCTGGACATAACTGTCCATTTCTCATTTCTAGTTTGACAAATAAGTAAATGTTTTATATGACAACATGGAGATAGTGCTGATATTAGTAAACTTTGATGTCTGTATATGTTTGCCATCATGATCTCCTCCCCTCGCGGCTAGAACCACAGCCCCTTACTGTAGCAGTTGTGACATTAACATCAAATTCAGGTATAACATCAAATTTGGTACAACACAGATTAACCCTTTCCTTCATATATACGCATATTAACGGATGTACGACCAGTTTGGATTCAATCAGCCGGTACATCTGTGCCGTCTGATCAGGATCTGCACTGGTCGCATTTTGGTCAGAAATAACCTAATGAATCAAAAGGCACGGATGTGCTGGCTGATCTGGATCTAAACTGTTTGCCCACACAATAAAGGTGTATCTATGGAGGAAAGGGTTAATTGATCATTTTTGCTGCAGTGCTCTTATTCTTCATGCTATGCCATTCATGATGACTAAATAAATGCTTCTTTATGATTTGCAAACATGTGAAAGCTTCAGTAGAAAAGTCATTTATTGTCACTTATACTAAAATTGCTGTAGACATTCTTATGGATAAGGTATACTACATCACCAAAACAAGTATTTAAGTACTCTATTGCATTTTGCAGAATAATTCCTCATAATTAGGGATTTTGTCAGTTTTATACTATATTGTTTCATCTTCATAATATTTGGTAGATTTAGAAATAGTGTATGAGCTTTTATTTTATGCTTTTCAGTGAATTATAGAATTTTCCCAGTGAAAAAAGTGGTATTTCACTGTTTTCAAACAGTGGAATATCAGTTTTATTTTCACTGAATTTTTTTACATTGGTACCCAAACGCACATGACATACCAAATGATAACGTTTAGAAAACTGGCTCAAATTGGTATATTTGATGTCATGACCTCACGTCATAAACAAGCGGTTTTGGCGCCATTTCTTGCAACTTTTCTGTCCAATTCACGCAAATTCTGCACTAAAAGCATAAAATATAAAGAAAATTTGTTTTTACCAAAGATATACATGTATATATGTTTCACTCATGAATTATGTATTTTCACGAGTGGCTTCTATATATCTGTCACCACATCATTGTCAGCAGCAGTAGCAGCAGTGGACGAAACACCAGTAGTAGCAGCATTATTTTTAGCAATAACATCATAATTGCCATGTTTATATTATTTTATGATGAATGAATCTTCATCTTCCTTTATTTTTAACTGTGAAAATTTGGACAAAGCAGAAAATTGATACATCAATATACTAAAAAAAATATGTTTCTAAATAATAACTTATCTATGAATAATGAACATGCTGGTATAGTGTCATAATAGATTGAGGACTGTCTTTACAGTGCCTTACCCTTTACTCCATAGATAAGCCTTTTTATACATGGACAACCATTTTAGATCAAGATCACCCAGGATATCTTTGCTGTCTGATCTGGGTCTACTTGGTTTGCTTCTACTGTTCAGATAAGAAGAATGTTTTTGCTGATCTGGATCTACAGTGGTCAACCATGTGATAAAAATGCATAATAATGTAGTAAATATTAAATTAACTTGTTTCACTTGTTTTTTTCAGGTATACTTGCAATGCCTCCACGAGTGAATCGGTCGAAGTCAGTGAGTCATTTAGTCATCCCGGAGGGAATCCTCGTAACATCTGTGCGATCATCAGTTAACTCTCCAGCTGTAAGCTTCAGATCTCGCTCCAAAGATGATTTGTCCTCAATGCAGGACATGCGCAGGGGCAGTGTTCCTGTTGGCATCTGGAAGGGTGGTAACCATGGCAACCAGCAGACAGGTGGTGCTCCCTACACAGGAAGACGAGGAAGTGTGCAGTTTGATCTAAGTCAGAAGAACGCCTTAATTACTAGAAAAAATTTGTAAGTAACTGTTTGAAAAGATTTGACAGTAACTTAAATAGTCCTTCATAAGAGATAATTATTTGCCTAAAATTTAACTTTTTAAATTTGTAATAGGGAAAATTGTCTTTATTTGATTGTGAAAAAAGAGGGTTTTCTGACTGTTTTTGTGTAGCCCTTTTAAAGTAAAGGTGATAGGTAATGATTGCTTTGTCTGACCAGCAGTCTGTCCATCCATAACATAACTTAACATTGGCTATAACTGTGCTTTTTATTAATATTTCAAAACAATATTGCTTATGACATCACAATCATAATGATGCCAAATTCTTTAGGTCAAGGTCACATTTGATGGAGTTTTTTTTTTCCCTTTGCTATAGTTTTGCTATTTCTTAATATTAATTTTCTTCTTCAAACTTTAAAATTATGTTGCTGATGACAATATGTGATGATGCCCAATTCTTTAACTCAAAGCGACATTTGATGGAGTAATGCCCCTTTTTGTACTTGGGTTTTTTAAACTTGTTTTACAAAGTAGCAGAGGGCTACACGAGAGTCCAACTGAACAACTATCTAGGTTTATTAAAAATGGTGAGAACTGAAAATACCTTATGAATTTATTCCCTTTTACTTTGCATTTCATCACTTTTGTGACCAGTGTAGAACCAGATCTGAGCCACCTAATCTGGATCTTAGCTGTGTGCTTTTTGGCCAGCTGATCTGGATCTACACTCATCACACATGCATTTAAATGCTTATATATGGAATAAAGGGTTAAATATTAGTGTCCAAAAATGGGTTTGAGCAACCCCACTCAATTTGAAAAATGAACCAATTTCTTCTGATTATTACTACTTTAATTGTCATTATTTAAAGGGGAGCACAAAACTAAAAATTAATATAATATCTTTTATAAAGACATTTGAATACAGACAAGATAACTGAAAGAATACTTGATATCGGGCAATTATTGAGAAAGTTGTAAAATTAATGCTCAATATAACTGCAATGTTTAAAGTTTATGATGTCTTAACACTCTAATATATTAAACACTCACCTTAATGTTTTTTTGATGATGGGTGCAAGTAATATTGCCTACCATAATTATTTAATATATAAACCATAGTTAAACTGATATGTAAACAACTTACTTATGCAAACACTTTGGCATAATTTGATTTAAATTATTTATGATTCTGTTAGTGTGCAATATATAATCTTGAAAACAAAATGGCAGCTTTTAAGCTTGTTATTGCATAAATTAATAAATTACCAATATTTTCAGATGTCTATTTGGAGGTTTTTTCTTAACTGAACTTTAAAACTCTTTCTGTTTTGAAGGTTATTTGATCAGCAGCATTACATACAATTAGTTCACTGCAGAAAAATTGAATTGTCCTTTAATACAACAAAATAAAAGATTGAAACTGGAAGTAGGTTACCAGCTAACTGTTGTTTTGACCATTTTACACCTATTTCACATCTATATTCGTGGTCCCCTGTTGGGCGCCAAATGTCACAGGGTGAGAAAGATGTGCAGCCAGACAGGGATTTAAACCTGGGGCTCCTCGCTAAGAGATCTCTCCTGACTGAGCTGTCTCAGCTGCTTATACATCTTCTCCCCAGATAACCCGTTCCTCATTATATACGCATTTTTACGCATGTGCGACCAGTGTAGATCCAGATCAGCCAGCACATCTGTGCCGTCTGATCAGGATCTGCACTGGTCGCATTTTGGAAAAAATTGACCCAATGAATAAATTGCACGGATGTGCCGGCTGATCTGGATCTAAACTGTTCGCCAACGCAATAAAGGTGTATCTATGGAGGAAAGGGTTAATGACTAGATTCCTAACATGACACAGAGACTACATATGTTTGTCAGCAACATTAATAAAATTGTTGTTCATTGTCATGACGGTAGCAGAAATATTGATAATTGATTTATTTGCAAATGACTAGTAAGCTGTTGTCAGTTGCATCTAAGTTCTGTTTGTGCTGCATGTAGTAATTCAGAAGTGGACACATTTAGACCAAAACGGTATGTGCTTACAGTTAAATCCACTGCTTTTCGTAACCTAGTCTTTCAATGTTGTACTGATAACTGTTACAATGCCTGTAGGTAAGAGGCAACAAACTTCTTAGCATATATAAGGTAGAAGTATCTATTTAGATATATATACTACTTTTTTTAAGCCTTTACTCTATAAATACATTTTCATTGCGTGGGCAAACATTGTAGATCCAGAACCATCTTATCAAGATCTACACTATTTACTAATAGATTCATTAGGTTATTTTTAATAAGATATCCAGATCAGATGGCACTGGTGTGCTGGCTGATCATTATCAACTCTTGTGGCACACGTGTTTTAGCACATATATATAGAGTGACGGGTTAACCCTTTCCTCGATATGTACGCATTTTTACGCATGAGCAACCAGTGTAGATCCAGATCAGCTGGCACATCTGTGCCGTCTGATCAGGATCTGCACTGGTAGCACTTTGTTCAGAAATAACCTAATGAATCTAAAAGCGAACAGTTTAGATCATGATCAGATGGCACAGATGTGCCTGCTGATCTGGATCTAAACTGTTCACCCATGCAATAAAAGTATTTCTGTGGAGGAAAGGGTTAAAACTGCATCGGTTACTAGATCACATTATAATGGTAGAATATTAGTCTTTGTCATCTATATTATATCATTTTAGTGCTTTGATGAAAAATGTACTGTTAGTTTTTAGAAAAACATGTATTCTTTTAAGGCCTGTGTCATGGTAATCTATTGAATGGCACAAACAGGTTACACTAATGGAATGACTTATACTGTATGGAAATAAAAATTTAAGAAATAATCACTGACAAGTGTTTAAACTGTATGTTGGTGGTTTTGCCAAATGTTTTACCATCATTTTAGGGATGTAAATTAAATTTGATTATATTTGTATTATTTGCAACAATATCATAAAAGGTGCAGATGATTTTGATACAATTAGATGCTGTGGTATAAGGGGTGGTAGTTAAGTAAAACCAACAATGTTGTTTTCCAAACAAGGTCATTGATGTGTCTATGATATTTATACAGTAAACAATATTACAGCATTATGCAAGGGTACTTGATTACAATTGTAATTATTTAGAAAATCTAAAATTAATATAAATATGTTTAATATATATTTTTAAAGCTATTTAAATCTAGATATACCATTATAAACTAATTCCTTATAATTGTAATAAAACTTTGATTAAAATCAAGATTTCAAGTCCTTGTTTCAAAGTATTTTCTAAAAACATTGTGACAGGCAAAAAGGTGTTGCTACAGATAAAATTGTTGTGTTTACAGTTCAGAATTTCCTTTCAAGGTAAAAAGTTTTAATATACTCTGAAAAATGCTGCCAAAGCATTCTTTGTAGAGTATTCTGCATTTTACTTAAAAGTAATTACTGCGGTATCAATAATTTTCGCGGGGATCGAATTTTGCACAAAATATATCAATGACATTATAATGTCGTAAATTTTGGCACTTGTACACTAGTATATTTTCATAAGACTAAATATTTAATGGTTCAATTTCCATAGAGTTTGATTTTGTTGAATTTCCATTGCACGAAACACACAAACATTAAACAAATGTAAAATGTAATTAAGCCGGAAACAATAAATGGAAGATGTTCATCTGATTTTCTACATAAAGTGGCAGATGTTAGGGATTATACCTATAGTTTATGTTGAAAGTTAATAAAATATATTCTAGGGAGATAACTGCTATCTTTGGATGTGTCTGATTTCCAACAGTTGTCTTTCCTATGTCCATACATGTTGCATTTGGCATATTATGAGTATTTTATAAAATACTACAATTTGTTTTCATTCTAAATGTTTAGCAAATAAATCATAGTACTGAAACATCATGATTAGAAACATAAGCCTTTAAAGCTGCCTATTCACTGTTCAGGTTGTAATACTTCAATCTCTCAGATGTGGTTGATATTCTTTGTGTCACTAAATAATGCCTATAAATGACTGAACTGGAGCAAATTTACCCAAACTTTTTGACTAAATGGTGTATTTTTATCAATGGTCTTCGTCCGTCTATCCGTCCGTCTGTCTGTCGTTCCATGTGCGCAAATTTCGTGTCCGGTCCATAACTTTTCAACCCCATGAAACTTTAGTCAAATGTTATCCCAGTCAAGACAACGTGCAGAACCCATGTTCCAACCTGGCTGGCTCAAGGTCAACGTCACCAGTGGTGTTTGAAGATTTGAACCATGTATTTCATGTCCAGTTCATATCTTCTGAACCCCTAGAAGGAATTTCATGAAACTTTAGTCAAATGCTCAGCCTATGAAGACGATGTACAGAACCCACATTTCAACATGGCGGGCTAAGTCAAGGTCACCAGTGGTGTTTGAAGATTTGAATCATGTACTTCATGTCCGGTTCATATCTTCTGAACTCCTGCAGGGAATTTCATGAAACTTTAGTCAAATGCTCAGCCCATGAAATCGATGTGCAGAACCCATGTTCCCACCTGGCCAGCTCAAGGTCAAGGTCACCAGTGATGTTTGAAGTATTTTGTGTCTGGTTCATATCTTTTGAAGCCCTAGAATGAATATCTTGAAACTTTTATCAAATGTTCAGCCCATCAAGATGATGTGCAGAACCCATGTTCCAACCTGGCTGGCTCAAGGTCAAGGTCATTGAAGATTTGAACTTTGTATTTTGCGTCCAGTTCATATCGTCTGAACCCTTGCAATGAATTTTATCAAACTTTAGTCAAATGTTCATTCCACCAAGATGATGTGCAGAACCCATGTTCCAACCTGGCCAGCTGAAGGTCAAGGTCACTTGTTGTCTTTGAAGGTTCATATTTAACCATGTCTTTCATATTTGTTCCATAACTTCCAAACTGCTGGAGATATATTTGTTTATTTGCAATTAAGCATCTATAACCTTTCCAACATTCCTTCCTGCAGCGTGGGATATTGCTGTTGTTCCGACTGCCTTGTAGGATTTGTTGCGGGTGAATTTAACTGTGTTAGAAACCCTAGAAGAAATTCGTCTTTGAATATATTCACTCGTATATTGACAGTGTATACAGTATATAACATCACATTAACATTGCATGTATACAGGGATTCTTAAATTAATATTATAAATTTTGATATTTGAAAACACTTACTAGATAAGTGAACATGCAAATTTAACAATAGAGGTAAATGGAAAAATGTACTTCCAATGTAATGTAATGTAAAATATAACAATTAATTATGATTATTGATATGATTTCACTGTTTGCTTAATGTGTGGCATTTGTCCTTGTATTTTGATAAAATATTAGCGGAATTCAAGCCTAAGGTCATGATTATAATGCAGTATCAAAACAAATTAAACCCCTCATAGGTATCTAACAACTTGTACCAATTCCTAAAATTTTAATTGGTCATCGTATTTAATTTTGATCAATAGCACAGAAGATTAAATGTTGTTTTTCTAACTTCATTTTCAATAAAAATAGATTTGTGAATCCATCTAATTTATTCAGTTTATGTATTGTCTGCATGTGATTTTCATTGTATGGAACTCTGTTTAATGAAATAAGAACTTTGCCAATTTCAATTGTAAAATTTTTACGTATGTCATAAATTATGTATTGTAAATAATAGAAAAAATCTGTGAACACAAGGTCTTTTATTTAAATAAGTTTATTAAAAATGAAAAGAATGAGAAAGTTATAATGCTGAACGCAGGATGAAATGGAGTATAATCAAAAATGTATATTCACTTGGTCAAAATAGCTGCAACAGCAGATGTAACATTAACATGAGTTTGTGAAGGGATGTTACCTAGGATACTGGTTAGTTCAACAGAACAATCATGTATAGTAAAGGCAAGGACTCTGCTCGGTCCGACAGTATACGACGGACAAGTAGCACCTCTTCAGTCTCCTTCCCAGCTGACTTGTGAGTATAACTGAACACACGTCAACTATCTCAGTATATTAAAATACTTTTATGAGTATTTCTTATTGAATGTTGCAAGGAGTTGTTGGCCTCTAAAGTATCAATCATTTTGGAACCCTTTCCTTGATATATACGCATTTTTACACGTTTGCGACCACTGTAGATCCAGATCAGCTGGAACATCCGTGCTGTCTGATCAGGATCTGCACTGGTCGCATTTTGGTCAGAAATAACCTAATGAATCAAAAAGCGAACAGTTTAGATCCTGATCAGATGGCATGGATGTGCCGGCTGATCTGGATCTAAACTGTTTGCCCTAGCAATAAAGGTGTATCTATACAGGAAAGGATTAAGATCAATGTATAGCTTATGTAACTGTACTGTTGTGACCAGAGTAGACCTGTCAGTGCCGCCTGATTTGGGTCTATACTGTTTCTTGTTCTTCCTGTTCCGCTAGACTTGTCTGCGGTCAGTGTATTACCAGACCTGCTTGACATTCTGCATCATCAGATCATTTGGCAATTTGAAAAAAAAAAAATTCTAATTGACTTGTTAAATCGTGGTTGAGACAGGTCCATAGCTTACAAAATTTCAGTGTGATAAGGATTGAAATCTGTTAGCTTACAGTGAATGTGATTTGAATTGTATTTATGTCTGTACATACAACATGTTGGTTGCAAACACCATAACCCTTTTATAAATATATATGGATTTTATTGTGTGCAACCAGTGTAGCTCCAGACCAGCTGGCACATTCGTGCTGTCTGATCTGGATCTACACAGGTTGCATCTGGGTCAGAAATAACCTAATGAATTAAATGGCATGGATGTGCCAGCTGATCAGGATCTACACTGTTTGGCTTTGGGAGAATCTACCATGGTTAGATCTAACTTACATCTTGCTGTAGGTATTAGATATCGATAGCAGAAAAACTCCTTTTGATCATGAGTTTTTAAACCAGTAGATCAGTGCCCAAAGTTATAAAACTGAGCATGGAAACCAGTCTCAAATCTCAAGCATCTGATTGGCTGAAATGGCGACTGGTCGGCATTCAGCCAATCAGATGCTTGAGATTTGAGACCGGTTTCAAATCTCAGTTTTATAACCTTGGGACCAGAAGATTAAATCTTAAGAAATTACTTGCCTGGAGTATTTTTCTATTCACTGTGGCATTATTTTGTTAGTATTAAGAAAGATATATATATTTTTAAAATATCAAATAAAATAAATCTTGCAAAATCCTTAAATAAATTATGTAACAATTAAGCATTTATATATTTAAGCAACTATTTAGACTTGAATGAGATACAAGTATCTTTTGTGTATGGCAGAATCTATCTGGTAATAATATTCAATAAAATTGAATCATTTTTATTCAGATTGAAATATTCAGTGACTGTATTTACAATTTTACAGTAAGTTTAATACTGTTTTGATATAAAACTTAGTTTCAATTTTGTTAATTAGGTCAGATAATAGAAAAAAGGTTAACATAAAACGAGACTGTTCCTTGAAATTAACATTTGAGTTGTTTTATACAGTACAGCTCTCTTCCGGACATCCAGTTTCAGGTAAAAGATCAATTGTCTCCCCTGATAGCACCATACACCTGGCAGAAGTAGTCTCCCTTGTAATGTGAATGTTTATATGTATCAGCACAATTGTCATGTAGCTTTTTTATTCCATGACAAAGTTCAGTTATAAAATATTCTTTGTTTAAGTTAGTAAAAAAGAAGTGTTATAACTGTATTTTAAAGGCAGACTGCAGTTATCTTAAAGATTCATTATTCCAGGTCATCAGAGTTGTCAATATTTATTTTGTTAAATATTCATATTTATGCTGGCAAGCATTTATCAGTTAGTTTTAGAATGGTAATTAATATTTTTAAGAAAATTAAATGCCTAACCAGAGTTAATGTGTTCCAGGACTTACAGTTACTTAAGGCTCCTGTGGAACACTATAATAAAGAAGTGCCTGAGAACTTTTTGTAGTGTTGTTGAGTGCTACATTTTGTTTGTAAATTGACCACACAGCACTTGGTGAAGGGTAACATTGTTAACTGCAGAATTGTTTAAAGCTGTAAAACCTCCACATAACAGGATAGTATTTTGGATGTACATGCAGACCTCTGAAACCACACCCGGTGGTATACTATGGTATCATCTAATTTTGTGGTGAGGAATTTACGCACAAAAGCTGCAAATGATACATTCCTGTGGGCATAAATTGGTGCAGTTGAATTTTGCTATTAAGACATACTTCGCTGTGGTGTAATTTACCAAAGAGCAAAACACACAAAATTTAAACCTGCACGAAATGTAATGATTCTACAGTACATTAATCAGACTGGTCACCAATTTGGATTATACTATTTACCTTTTTTAACCTTTCACTCCATGGACTATGGTTGTTATTCACTGGTAAATATTGTAGATCCAGATCACCCAGCACATAAGTGGTATCTGATCAGGATCTACACTGTTTTCTTTAAATTCTATAGGTTATTTCTGACCAAAGAGCAATCAGAAGTGCCAGGTGATCTGGATCAACCATGGTCGAACACACCATAAAACCAATGTATATGGAGTACAGATTTTACCGGGTTTATAATTCCTTTAAATCTCTTTATCTCTGATCTAGAAAGTTTAAATGTTATAAAATAGTCAGGTTTAATGGTTCCTGGTTTCATCTTGTTCAAAGTGCAGCCACATTGCAGTTCGTTGTTGCGACTGAAAGAAAGTCACTTTCCTTGTTACTGACTTTGTGTTGTAAAGTACACTTTGTCTTAAGCATCTGATCGGCTGAAATCGTCGCCTGAGAATAATAATAAGCTAACTCCATTTTTACTATTTTGAGAAAACGGCAAACAAACATTTAAAGTCAATTATTTCGGTTGTGGTTGGTCGATTTACAAAAATAAAAAAAACAAGTACAGGATTGTCCATAGATCATGTATATTAAAACACCAAACAATAGATATTATAGTTATGATGATATTTATTTTTTAAATTTGGAGATAGCTTAAACTGGTTGTGTTGTTCACTATTATAGTGAGTTATAGTTAGTCAACTGAAATCAGTTGGAGATATCTCGGTATAAAATCAACAAGATAGAAGATATCCCAGTCTGAAACTAAAAAGGTATAGCTCATGGATCAGTATAATACTAAAAGATCAATAAAATCATTCATTTTTAGCATTACACTGAGATAACTGCAGGACTTACCACCGTCTCACACTCACATACTCTTGAGAAACCGGGAGATAGCGCAAAATGTGATTGAACAACTTTTTAAGGGGGGCTCCATTTGCTTAAACAAGGGTACCAGGAGATAGCTCTCTCCGAGACGAATCCAACAATGTAAAAAAAACTCAAAATCTTCAAAATGGTAGATAGCTCACTATTAGATTCAAGGGACGAAATGGCAACAGGTCGCCATTTCAGCCAATCAGATGATTGAGATTTGAGACTAGTCTCCAATCTTAGTTTTATGACCTTCGGCCATTTTCTGGTCTCAGCTACTGCTGGGATTGGCTGTGAGAAACTGATTTGATAATCCATTCATGTTTTGTCATATAATTAGAAATAAAAGTTTTAATAAATTAAGCAAAACAAGATAGTCAATAATGTAAGAAGAATTAAATTTTAATGATCTTGAAATCAACATGTTATCTTTAGGATTGTCCTGAATCAAAATTCCATTATGTTCATGGTGGATATACAGGTTCATTTTTAATGAACTGTTTTAAACATACTAATTATACAGTTTGTACCCCTTGCTGTTAAAGTAAATAAACAAAAGAATCGGTGGATAAATAAGTGGATCAAACCTTCAACAAATATCATAACATACTGTTAGCAACAATCAATTTCTGTAATTGAAATGTTTTATCACCAAATTTGCCCTATGAGCAGTAACCAGTTTTAGATAGTCGAAATGATTGGGACAGTACTATTATTGGACAAAGGTAATTTGGCAATGTTTACATTGGCGTGTTTACATTGGCGTTACATGAAAACAATGAATTAATATTTTAATCATTGTTTTATACAAAGCGTGAAGCTCCCAATACTTGTCCCACTAGCCGAGTGGTCTAAGACGCAGTCAATATGTAATGCAATGTTAGCAACGCTGTTACAGGTTGAAGGTTCGAAACATGTTTTTTTCTTACTTTTTAAATTTTTTTTTACACAATAATTATTTCCACGATAAAATATATTGAAGCAAAATATATGAATTAATATGAAACTGCGATAAAACTTAAAAAATATAAATCTAAAAAATTTCCTTAAACGCTGTGTGTCAGTGTGAATCGAACCAGTGCCGAAAAAAGTTAGGCCTATGCCAGCCGGACGCGTTAACCACTGTGCTATCGAGGACGCTGAATTTGTCTTAACCCGTGTTTATATTCTATTAATAATTGTAAACATCTCCAATTTAGCTTGGTCGACCTATAGAATATACTGCTTATTTTAGAATATATTTGCAATTATGTTTTTTTCTGACTGGAGTTTGCAGCTGACTAAGTTGATATTTTTGTCAAGCCCCCTTGCAGTGAGCTTGACTTAGTTGTCACAATGGTTATTCAGTGTATGTATGTGCATAAGTCTGTGCCTGCATCCGTCCTGATTTGTCCAGATGATAATTGATATTCATTTAGCAATCTTGTATATAATTGGCAAGAATGATATTCTCAGGGAGATGCAGTGTTGGTGCAAACCCAAGGCTCCCATGTCAAAGGTCAAGGTCACAGTTAAGGGTCAAATGTCATTTCAAAGCTTTCCAATTTATAACATTGACATGCATTGAGCAATCTTGTTTATATTTTGCATGAATGTTAACCTCAGTGAGACAGAGAGCTGCACTCAAACCCAAGGTTCCCATCTCAAAGGTCAAGGTCACAGTAAAGGGTCAAATGTCATGTGAAAGCATGTCCAGCCCATAATTTTAACATGCATTGAGCAATCTTGTTTATATTTGGCATGTAAGTTTACCTCAGTGAGACAGATAGTTGCACTCAAACCCAAGGTTCCCATCTCGAAGGTCAAGGTCACAGTTGGGGGGGGGGGGGTCATAGGTCATGCCAGATTTTGTCTGCTCCATAACTTTGACAGGCATTAAACAATCTTGTGCATTGGTAGCTTCCAGATACATCTTTAATTTTTGTGTAGTTGGTATTCTCTACCTTCATTGGCCATTTCAACTGCTTTAAAGGTAACTGTTACAAAAAAGTGGCTTAGATCTAAAAGCGTTATCAACAAAAAAATGTGCTTTGTCAGTCAAAATTAAGCTCATAAGTATTGATCGTCTGATTTTGAGCCTGAGTAAACCTTCTCCTTTCACTAACATTGTAGTAATATTTTTCACTGTTACCATAAGCAATATCATTTTGTGACAAGAATGTTTCTAATGAAGTGTTCTGAGGCCAAGGCGAGCAAGTTCACACTCTTAATATAACTAATTCTCACTGTATAAGATACACATTTGATTTATTGTAATTATTTCAATTTTAACAACCTTGGGAGATTTTAAAACTTGGCAATTCGAATTTCTTATTACAAAAGATTTTAAACGTGCCCTGTTTATTTTAAATTTGATCAATGGTATTGACGTAGCCTCCCGTTAAGTGCAATTATAGGAAAGCTTATGACATTCTTAAAGTATACCTGAGAAAACTGGCTACACAAGTTTTTCATTGATACTATTACTTATTAAAAGTAATATTTTTTTTAAGGAAATTTATAAATCTTAAAAAAAACAAGTATTTGTTGAAACTTATATTAGATTGCCACAGTTATACTTTGTTTTCAAAACATTTCCAGATGTTATGTACCATATCTTAGATACTGGAGAATTTGACAATGCAGGAAGACTATTGGCCAGAATAAAATCAGCTGACGGAAAGTGAAATCCGACAAAAAACTTCTGTACTAAAGATGTATCTTGTCCATCCCGAAAAAAACATTATAATTGATGATTACATTTTCAATTAATATTTTTAAGACATGCTAATATTGCATTATTAAGAAGCAAGTGTAAAACCAATTAAAGCTATTAAAAATGATATTATCAATGATATACAACTATTGTATACTTAATAAAGTGAGCTGCATATTACCTATTTGTGTAGCAGGGAAGGTGGTAACGAATCCAGCATTCAGTGGTTTGAATTCACCAATATATTTTTATCCAAGAAATAAGTATATTTTAGGGTATTTCAGCAAAATAAGTAAAAACATTAGTGGATTTAACATATATTAGATCAGCATTATATTGTAATATTATAAAGGCTACAGTATTTGAAATCCCTTAGATTGTAAACTTACAATGTAATAATTAAGTTTGACATTATCTGCATGTTAAATGTTTTGTGGTTTTAGAAGCATTTTGACATAAAATATCTCATCAATCCGTCGGATTTAAATTCTAAGCCAGGAGTGATTTATTACTCTTCCTTTTTTAAAAAAAAAGATTTATAATCTTGATGGTATGATTTTGACCAATTATACCTTTAATCGTTGCATAGTTCTATGAAGTAAATGGAACCTTATTGAAATGTTATCTTGTAATATTGTTACTTTATGACATCAACTACATCAATATTTTATATGCAGAAAGTAAAACATTAGGGGAAAGCAAGTTAAACATTTATAAGGGTATTTTAACCTTTTCCTCCATATATACTCTTTTTTACGCATGTCCAGTGTAGATCCAGATCAGCCGGCACATCTGCTGTCTGATCAGGATCAGCACTTGTCGCATTTTGGTCAGAAATAACCTAACTAATCAAAAAGCGAACATTGCCGATCCTGATCAGATGGCACAGATGTGCCAGCTGATCTGGATCTACACTGTTCACCCACACAATAAAGGTGTGTCTATGGAGGAAAGGGTTCAAGGCCTTTTGGTATTATGACAGATCACCTATGGGACAGTAAAATATAACATTAGTGTTAGTGTCCAATAATTGTGTTGACTTCTAATGCTGACATGAGTATTGGCTTGTAGACCAATGTTATAGTAGATACCGTATGTTGACTTGTCTGCTTATTGTTATCAGTTATCAACAAGTGGACAAGATGTGATCAACACATACTGGTATCAATCCATACACACTAATCAACCCTTCATTTCTAAAATATGTGTTTTTTTGCATTTACAGTGTAAATCCAGATCAGCTGGACCATCCATGCCATCTGATCAGGATCTACACTGTTCACCCCTGCCATAAAAGTCGTATCTATGGAGTCAAGGGTTAAACAGTTGCAAGCATTTTATTTTAAGCTGGTTTATTATTAAAATTATGTACTATAAATCTTTCTACCTCAGGGGTTTGTGCTCAGCGTTTCTCATTTCTGAAAGTTGTTGTCTTGCAATCATGTTAAAGTTTGTACTTAGCCAAGCGTCTTTTTCCATTCAAAACCTTTTTACAATCCTTAAATCCAACTTTATAAAAAGTACATTTGTTAATATATTAAAGTCAAAACATATTTTTATTGTATTTTAGAATAGATTTCTATACAAGTCATTTTCATAATATTTGAACAAATTATCTGGTGTCATCCCAAACACAGAGAGGAAATTATTCAGTTGTATTTAAATGATTCTTAATCAAATATTTTGGCTATAACTAACTTTTTAAAGCGTAAGTTCAGTTATTATATATGAATTATTCAACTATATTTATCTTTCAATTATTAAACTAGATCTATAAGTACATCTGCTTGGTAAAGAAAGATGCTTCCTTTAAAGAATGGGGTTGCCAATACAAGCAGTTGGGATAGCTATGCAGTAGTAATTATAAAAGCTATGTGGGAGCATTTGTGATAGCCATGCTGAAAATGTTGTGGCAGATATTTTGGAGCAGTTGATGTAGTTATGAAGGAACAGTTGTAAAAGCTATATGGGGGGAGTTGTGATAGCTATGTGGGAGCAGTTGTGATAGCTATGTGGGAGAAGTTGTGATAGCTATGTGGGAGCAGTTGTGATAGTTATATGGGAGCAGTTGTGATAGCTATATGGGAGCAGTTGTGATAGCTATGTGAGAGCAGTTATGATAGCTATGTGGGAGCAGTTGTGATAGCTATGCAGTAGCAGTTGTGATAGTTATATGGGAGCAGTTGTGATAACTATATGGGAGCAGTTGTGATAGCTATGTGAGAGCAGTTACAATAGCTATGTGGGAGCAGTTGTGATAGCTATGCAGTAGCAGTTGTGATAGCTATGTGAGAGCAGTTATGATAGCTTTGCGGGAGCAGTTGTGATAGCTATGCAGTAGCAGTTGTGATAGTTATGTGAGAGCAGTTATGATAGCTGTGTGGGAGCAGTTGTGATAGCTATGTGAGAGCAGTTATAATAGCTATGTGGGAGCAGTTGTGATAGCTATGCAGTAGCAGTTGTGATAGCTATGTGAGAGCAGTTGTGATAGCTATGTGAGAGCAGTTGTGACAGCTATGTGAGAGCAGTTATGATAGCTATGTGGGAGCAGTTGTGATAGCTATGCAGTAGCAGTTGTGATAGCTATGTTAGAGCAGTTTATATAGCTATGTGAGAGCAGTTATGATAGCTATGTGGGAGCAGTTGTGATAGCTATGCAGTAGCAGTTTTGATAGATATGTGAGAGCAGTTATGATAGCTTTGTGGAAGAATGTACTTCTGAGCTAGCAGTTGTGATAGGTATGTGGAAGCAGTTGTGATAGCCATGCTGGAAATGTTGTGGCAGATATTTTGGAGCAGTTGTTGTAGTTATGTAGAAACAGTTGTAAAAGCTATATAGGGGAAATTGTGATAACTATGTGAAAGCAGTTGTGATAGCTGTGTGGGAGCAGTTTTGATAGATAAACAGGAGCAGGTGAGACAGGTATGTTGAAGCAGTTTAGATAGCTAAGTGGGAGCAGTTGTGATAGCTATGCAGGAGCAGTTATTGAAGATATGTAAGAGCAGTTGTGAATAGCTTTGTGGGAGAATGTACTTCTGAGGGTGCAGTTGTGATAGGTATGTGGAATCAGTTGTGATAGCTACGAGGAAGCAGTTTAGATAGTTATAGGGGAGAATGTGTGATACTTACGAGGGAGCAGTTGTGATATCTATGAGGGAGCAATTGTGATAGCTTTGTGGGAGCAGTTGTGATAGTTATATTGTTACATTTGTGATAGCTTTGTCAGAGTATTGTGATTGCTATGTGAGAACAGTTGAAAAAGCTATGTTTGAGCAGTTGTGATACTTGTGAGGGAGCAGTTGTGATAGCTTTTGGGAGCAGTTGTAATAGTTATGAGGGAGCAGTTGTAATAGCTTTGTTTGAGCAGTTGTGATAGATAAGTGGGAGCACTTGTGATAACTATGTGGGAGCATGTGTGTTAGCTTTGTGGGGGCAGTTTCATAGGTGAGAGCAGTTGTGATAAGTATGTGGGAGTTGTGTTGGCTATGTGAGAGCAGTTGGTATAGCTATGTGGGAGCAGTTGTGATAGCTATGTGGGAGCAGTTGTGATAGCTATGTGGGAGCACTTGTGTTAGCTTTGTGGGAGGAGTTGTAAAGCTAGGTGGGAGAAGTTGTGATAGGTATGTTGGAGCGTTGTGATGGCTAGGTGAGAGCAGTTGTGATAGCTATGTTGAAGCAGTATTGCTCACAGTGAGGGAGGCTTGAATAGATGCTGATGTTTTGGGGAGGGGTTATTATCAGAAATATAATTGTAAAACCAAAATAATTACTGATGTTACAAAGTACTGCATGTTTTATTTGCAACTGTAGAAAAAATAGCAAATATCAGACATCTATTTCCATCCTTTTCAAATGATCACTACAGAGAAATGATGTTTTGTTATTTTAAAAAGTCTTACTTTATAACAGAACCTTATGCCTAATACTAGTAAGTCGAGTTTTGGCATAGTCAAAAAAGTAAGAGTACCTTACCAAACTACTAGTCAATGGAGATAAATTGCCAGCTATGTGCTATGTGACATTCAATGTTTGCATTTGTTCTTGGCTTTGTGAGATGCAATGGTTGTATTAGCATTACCATTATCTGTAGCGTTGTGACTTGCAACTACTGTCTTTGCTTCCAGCTATGTGAAATTACAGTGTTGTACTTAGAAAATATACACCTTAGCTCATGTGACAATTTATAGTATGAGCCTGTTTACTTCAGACTTAGGTACAATAACATTGCAGAGGGATTAGCACAGATTCTGTTAATGTACAAGTATAAAGAATACAAACAACCTTTTGTTTTGAATATAGAAATTATGTACTGCTACATTCTTGACAAGCAAAAGCAATTTTAGCCCCAAATTATTGAAGAAAACATTCCATTTCTCTGTTTTGACTTAGGATCATTTAACTCCAGGTAGGTTACTATGTCGACAGAGTAAACATCTCATGGATAAGTCTGCAGTGGGACGACCAGTGACTTAGTACAAGTCTTACAGACTTCTTTTAACACTCCTTGCTCATGAATTATTGGCTTGAAGACAAACTGAAACTTTAAGTGTCTCTGTAAAAATATGGATTTAAATGTGCTTTAAAACGTCCAGATTTGATTGAAATTGTTTAAAGGAAGTCTGTGTTTGATAATTACCTGGTAACTGCTGAGAATACAAACAAAGTGCACCGTTCATACATTGGGTTTTCTTCTGTGTTTGTTCAGTCAATGTTTGGTTAGAAGTGCAAAATGACATATCAATGTTTGCAGACAAATTTTTAATATATGTTGGATTATTCTTGGTTTAAAGCTGTCTGGTTTTTTGTTCATTCAGTGAAAAGAGTAAATGGAAAAAATCATTAGCAGAAAAGCTCAGGTAAATGCCAGGCTTACAACTCACTGATATATTATTTAAGTTACCAATACAAACAAACAAACAAACAAAATCAAAACAAAAAAAACACAACTGGAATTGTCTGGAAAATTCAGTCATGTGACAGGTGCCCACATAGCATATTAAAGTTAATCAACTCAAGCTTGTGTGAATTAGGTGCTGGTCACTGTAGCCAAGTTAATGCAAGACATGTTAGTGACTGCTGCAGACAAGTTAATGTAAGACATGTTAGTGACTGCTGTAGCCAAGTTATTGTAAAACATGTAAGTGACAACTGCAGCCAGGTTAATTCAAGACATGTGACTGCTGCAGCCAAGTTAATGTAAGACATGTTAGTGACTGCTGCATCTGGCTCCAAGTTAATGTAAGACATGTAAGTAAGTGCTGTAGCCAAGTTAATGTAAGACATGTGAGTGACTGCTGGAGCCAAGTTCATGTAAGACATGTAAGTGACTGCTGCAGCCAAGCCAAGTAAATGTAAGACATGTTAGTGACTGCTGCAGCCAAGTTAATGCAAGACATGTAAGTGACTGCTGCAGCCAAGTAAATGCAAGACATGTGAGTGACTGATGTAGCCAAGTAAATGTAAGACATGTAAGTGACTGCTGCAGCCAAGTTAATGCAAGACATGTGAGTGACTGCTGTAGCCAAGTTAATGTAAGACATGTAAGTAACTGCTAGTTCCAAATTAATGTAAGACATGTGAGTGACTGCTGTAGCCAAGTTCATGTAAGACATGTGAGTGACTGCTGGAGCCAAGCTCATGTAAGACATGTAAGTGACTGCTGTAGCCAATTTAATGCAAGACATGAGAGTGACTGCTATAGCCAAGTTCATGTTAGACATGTGAGTGACTGCTGGAGCCAAGTAAATGGAAGACATGCGAGTGATGGCAGTAGCCAAGTTCATGTAAGACATGCAAGTGACTGCTGGAGCCAAGTTCATGTAAGACATTTGACTGCTGTAGCCAAGTTCATGTAAGACATGTGACTGCTGTAGCCAAGTTAATGTAAGACATGTAAGTGACTGCTGTAGCCAAGTTAATGTAAGACATGTAAGTGACTGCTGTACCCAAGTTGATGTAAGACATGTGAGTGACTGCTGTAGCAAAGTTAATGTAAGACATGTAAGTGACTGCTGCAGCCAAGTTAATGTAAGCCAATTTTTGTAGGTGACGGCTGTATATTTTGTCCACACCAATATTTAACTTCTTTCTTAAAGGAATGACAGGACATTAAACTTTGAAAATTGATTAAGTGCACTTTTAACTCAATTAGTACAAAAGTGCATTAGACTGGTAATAAAACTTGAGAGGAAAATTGAAATTTATTGCCAGGAGGTAATGCGTGAAAGCACTGTTTACACTGTTCACACTATTTAATTAATAAAATTAGTTTTATTGGAGTTTAATGATAAGGTTAGCGTGGGCTTTAATGTTTTTGTGCAAATTAAAAACACTCAATTGTATTGATTTTACATAGAGAAAATTGTGATATTGTTAAGGACTGGAAATAATGTAAATAGAAATTTAATAAATGCCAACTGTCAGGACTCTTAAGATGTTAAGATTTAACAAAACTACTGTAATGTTTGATGGGATTTGATCAGAAAAACTGATAAACATAAGTTTTCTTTGTTTAGGTTATCTAATTGAAAAGCATTCTGGAAAAAGGTGGATTTATAATAATGCAGATTTCTTTCAAAACAATTTTTACATATTTTAGTATTAAGCATCAATTTTTCATAACCTCACTGACGGAAGGCAATGTGGCATACATTTTTGACACGAGTTCATATTGGATATTTCTTAATTATCATTTATATAGAATAAATTTGAATTAGATTTTTTTAAATATTTGCATTTGTATTTAGAAAGTGTAAAAATGATTTAAATATGCTCCTTCATAATTATTCGGCCAACATTGGTGCTGTTTGCTAATGAGGTTTTCAATGGATGTTTGAGTTTGTCTTCAAAATGTTTGATATTTGCGTGATACTTAAAAGTTTCAACGTTCAATATGGTGCACAATTGCAAGGGTTTGCTTTCGATTTCTGTGTTTGTTAAGCTAAAAGAGAAGTGCGCGTTTCGTGAAGATTATGTCACAATGTAAGCATGCCCTTTCTTGGCACAGTTCTAAACCTCAGACATTAACAATAATGAATTTATCTGATTGGATTTATGAGAAAAAAACATGAATAATATATTTGATTGAGAATATAAATCACAAAAGGCTTATCAGTTTTAATAGGGAGTATATAAATTGCTGTGCACTTAAATTTTTCCTAACAGTTGCATTAGAAAAAGAAATCTTTTGGATTTTTTTTCTTTTCATTTAATAAAAGATGTTTTGGTTGTATAATTGATTAAGAAAAGGACAGAACACTAACAAGAAACAGCAAAATGAAACGGTCAACTGAAATTGAAGCTTGAAAAAATGAAAGGTACCTAGATTTGATTTGGGATTTAAATAAAGTAAACCTTGCCACTGAGCGGAGTGACTATGAAGGTTACATCAGAGAAGGAGAAGCATGAAGACCATCACGGGTCACCTGACCATTCCCCGGGTGATGTAGAGCACCATGAACCATCAGAGGCAGATATCTGGTATGTGAAATAATAGAGTTTCCTGATCTGGATGCATTCTGTTTTCAGCTGCTAGGTGGAATTGATTTATTGAAAGACTGTGTTGAATTCTAATTTTCATATTGACAAGTCAACCTTTATCAGTATCAGACATTTAATACTGATCATATTTACCGATTTGGGTCTCAATAAATGTTATAACATACAATTTCAAAGGGTTTGCACTCAAAACCAGTTTTAAGGTAGTTTTTTCAACTTCTAAATATAATTATATTGAAGAAAGAAATTCAGTTTTATATAGTATGTCAGGGGTATTTATTAAACAGGCTGAAACTTCTATTTTAGTCCGATAATAAAAAAGAAAATAGAAAATAGAACATTTTCATCTTCTTGTTCCTACACAAGTGGACAGTCTTCTTTCTCCAAGAAAATTCATTTCTATATCACCCTTTCAAAAAAAAAGGTGATACATGAGAATCATGTTATTGGTCTGTTCATCTGCCACTTGTGCACACTGGATGGGGTAATATACAAACTTTGAAGTATTTTCTTTAAAAAATTGGATAATTTTCTAAATAGACATCATACCATATCATTGCAAACAGTAAACATAATAATTTTTTGCATATATTATTGAAAATAGCACTCAACTATAAAGATAAACACAAATGAATTTTACATGCAAAAGCATTTTCATCCATACACAATACCGGAGATCATAAAAGAAAAAGATAACGTCTGCAAAAGCAGATCAATATATCTTTAGTATAATACTTATTTCAAGTATGAGTTGTTTTGGTATATTGTCCATGAATTTCAGAGTTCTTATGCAAATGGTTTTTCTTTTTGCTTTATTATGTTCTTGGTTATAGAACATGAAATAGACTGAACTGAGCATGCAAAAATTTATATATCCTAAGATAAATTCATTTCTTCACTAAAATCTTAGCTTAATGTTGCCTATTACTTTGAAAGACCTTGTCCTAAGTACTTGATACTTGGAATATATCATTTACATGAACCAAGCCATCATTGACAACAAGAATGATAACTCCTGTTTCACTATTTTTTGAATTATGCCTTTTCAAATGCAATTTTAGGCAACACATGTTTCATGGAACACCAAATTCTAGTAAAGTAAAATCTTTTCTGTGAAACTTTTTTAACCACAACTATCAAATTATGGAATTAAAAAACATCAGCTTTAATAGTGTTAGTACAATCATTTACACTTTAATGCATTTGGAAGGTCTTTCTAAAAACTAAATTGATTTTGTGACGTAAATATTTGCTCATGGCTCAGGCCTGTTAACTGTTTTGGATACACCAATCTAAAAGAATAGTGCTGTTGACACACATGCCTTTTCCTGTAGTATCATTTAATTTCGCCGGAACAAATTTTAGCGCAAAACCCGCAAAGAACGATTTCACATGGGGCTTGAATTCGCGCAACTGTATTTTCCTATAAAGAAACACTTTTAAATTGTTTAATTTCACTGAGGTTGAATTTCACACTCTTGCCTTAGGGCGAAATATGCGGAAAATTAAACCAGCGCGAAATAAAATGATTTAACAGTATGTAAATGAATGCGGTCATTTGCTATCTCGTTCCTTTTCTTGTTCTTTCCAAAAACCATTGTATTTGCAAAACTTCGAAAATATATTGGCATGGACTGAGAGATCTGTGTTTGGTGTGGTAGGGTCGGTGACTTGGTTTGTGATGGCACATAAATGTTTTTATGTAAGTATACATTTTGCTTAGCTTTTTGTTTTCTAAAATGTTATGATGTTCTAATGATGATAATGTTGTGCAATATTTGTTACATAATAAAACTTGTAGCCCATTGCAACCGATTAGTTAATTAATTTCAATAGTCATTTAAACAAATTATTTGTGCTAAAGTTTCAGTGTTACCGTAAATGAAATACATGGCACAGTGTACAAGAGCATTATTAGAAATAATAAAATATGATAAAACTGAGAAAACTGAGGAATTTTGGAAATTGAATCAATAATTGAAATTCAAGCTTTTCACTTTATACACAGTCTGAACATTTTATATACAGTTGTAAATTCAATTCAACCCATAAAACAGAACATTTTGTTATTGTGTTACTGCTGAGAGTCTTCTTAGCTAAAATATTTCTGAAGTTTTTTTTTTGTAACACTTTCTAAGGGAGCTAACAAATGAGAAACAATTATCTTTTAGTGTAAGAATTAATGCTCTTGAAAAGTAATGGTTCAAAAGCCATTTTGTTTTTAATATTTTAATGAGATAATTTTATGTATCCAAGAGCAACTAAGATAACTGCAGACACATTAAGGTTGCCATGAATCTATTAATTATTGATGAACTCTTCCCTCAGTCAACAACGTCCTACTCTTAGAGTGGTCTATTATATTGACAATACTTGTGGATTTATTATTATATTTTGGAAAAGAAATTTTGGGAAATATGTAAGCCTGGTGACAAGCACTTAGTATTTGAAGTGGTGCAGTATTAGCTGTCTTGGATGTGAAATGATCAGTGTCACTCATGGTACTTGTTAAGTCCATTTAGCTGTTTTTCTGACCAGGATATCGCTATGGTGTTGCAATGTCCCTGCAAGCATGTACTTTTCAAACATTAGTCATCAACAAAGCTATACCTGCTGGCTATAGTTCTTGTTATTATAACTTATTGAGCTTTGATGTTATCTGCAGGATTTCTGGCTTTTTTTCGTTACAACTGTAGAAGTATTTGTCTTCTGTTTTTACTTTTCAAGGTGCTGAATTGCTGGATAATGTTTGTTGCACAGGAATCTATTCTCTTAAATGATAGTTTACTACAAGATCAAAGACTTTTGTTTTCAACTTTTCAAAAGAATTTGGATATACTGCTTTTTTCAGCTTTTTAAGAAAGGGATCATTTTTTTCGATAAACACTGCAGGATTTAAGCTCAGAATTTAATAGGATTAGAAATTAAATTAACAAAGATAAAGAAGAGTGGTTTGAATGTGTTTGTCAATGAATCTGTGATTATAAGTCTGTCCTTTGGTTTGGTTATCTGCAATAATGAGCAGTACCGCCAGGTCCACATTGTTGCATCTAGACAACGTTAAAGTAGGAGACGCCACATCGTGTTCATATGTTGACTAAACCATTGTAATCAATTACATTCTGAAAGCATATGATGGTTCTGTTGTCAAAGATTATGAAAACATAATTTTGAATTTTAATTTGATAGAGTCTTTTTTTAAGAGTATTGTGATGAACTTGAAGGTTTCTGTAAATATTTGTTATAAAAATATCCTTCAGTTAATAATTGGAAGAAAACAAATGTTTTAGTAATTTTATCTTTAAGTATATGATTTTGATCTTTAAGTACATTTATAGGATTTTGAAAATTGATAATCAACTTGTATGGATTTTTAATTTCTTCAAGTCATGAACATGTAACATAAGTTGATTAAAACAGAGAACTAATTGTTCTAACTTTAAAGATTAATGGAGAATTATTGTGAACATTAAAAGTTGAAGCAAATGCATGTAAGAACACAGTGGGGCTAGTTTAATGTTCATTCCTTACATTGTGAAAGTTCATTTCGTTAACTGAGTTAATGGAAGAAGAAACAAGTGGTGTTGTTGGAGGATACAGGCCACAGCTGAAGCATAAATGGATGTCACTGTCAAATGTTATTGTGTAAGTATCTGTTGATACAAGCGTTGTATTGTAACAGATTTTTAAATTTTTATATATTAAAAAATTATCATTGATTCAGTCTTCTTGAAATCTTTCAAAAATTGAAACAAGATGGTGAAAAATTGTTATCTCTTGATATGAAATTGTTGTATTAGGGTTTAAGTAACAAATAAAAGTTGTTTTATGATATTCATCTTGGTATGAAAAACATTCAGATTGTTTAAAGTGTGTAAAATGCTTCATGCTTCACATCTAATTAAAAAAAACACATCACTAATGTCCAAATGAATGCAAAAAACAAAAATAATAATGTACCTAAAGATTTTTAGTTCTTACCATAATTTTGGCAAAAAAGTGATAGCATGAGTTTTGGGAATGTATACAGATGTACTGGTATATGAAATGACTTTAAATACAGTATTTTACTAAAACTTAGCATTTTGTACCCTCCTGTTGCTTGTGACTGGATTTTGCTTGTTTACATTGACTATTTGTGTAGACTTTTATAGTCATTTAATTTTTTTTTCATTGTAATATCAGAGATAAGGCCGTTTTGCAGCTTCTTGTATTTGATCAATAAAGGTTATAGAATACTTATTCATGGTGATCCAGCATGAAGACAGTTTTGTGTAGCCTGTAACAGGAAGTCACAGTTCAATGGTGTAAAATGAAATTTTAAATTTTATAAAAAAAAGATTTTGAGAAAATAAAGAGCTTGCGTAGTAAGTTGAAGAAAATAATTTGATATTGGTCAATTATTTTTTTAATTTTACATGTGAAAAGTACCAAGAATTTTTGACAGAATGGCATTACTTGGGAGATACAATTCTGGCTAAAATGCCAAAAACTTATTGGTCATCCTAAGAATGGAAGTGGGATTTAAATGTATCTTTAAGTTGGTTCTATTCAGAAATGTAAGATTTTAACCCTTTCCTCCGTAGACACACCCTTATTGCAAGGGCGAACAGTTTAGATCCTTTTGATTCATTAGGTTATTTCTGACCAGTGCAGATCCGTGCCGGCTGATATGGATCTACACTAGTCACACATGCGTAAAAATGTGTATTTGAGGAGGAAAGGTTTAAGGGATTTACCTAAAAGTAGATGCAGAATATGAAGAAATGCTATAGTTGAAGTCTATGGGATTTGAATTAGTGGTCTATAACCTAAAAGAAGATCTAGGCCCCAGGCAGGAGGCCTGACCATTGGGTTGTACAGACAGCATGGTACTTGACAAATATGTCTTTATGCTAAGTGACTTGTAGGCATTGTGCTTTTCATATCGTTAGTAAGCATTCACCATTTTGGCAGACTCTCAGACCAAATATGTTAGGCAGTAATTAAGTTATTGAACAAAGATTGGATTTTATTGTAGGCTGTGTGATATATGGGAAAGCTTATTGACAGGTCATGATCTATCTGTGGATCTCTCTCAGGCAATACTTGGTAGTTAGAGAATTATTTGAACAAATTGGGCAAATATTGATGAAGGGTTTATCTTTTAGATAGCAGTTGTGTGCATAACCTTTTAGCAAATATTTTGTTAAGTCCTCCACCACTACTGTTTTCCTAATTATGCTGATAAGGTGACAATATAGAAGGTTTCTTCAACACTAACCATGGATTGATTTCAGTTTTGTTTTTTAAAGTTATTTATAGACTTGGCGTGTTTGAAGCAGAAGCTTCATGCTAACCTCACAAGCTTTAAAACCCTAGCGCTTGTAATCAGGGTTATTCTATTAACCCTTTACTCCATATAAGCATTTTAGCGCACATGGGAACAATGTAGATCCAGATCAGCCAGCAGATTTGTGCCATCTGATATGGATCTGCATTGGTAGTATCTTGGTCAGATATAACCTAATAAATCTCAAAGGAAACAGTGTAGATCCTGATCATATGCCAGCTGATCTGGATCTATACTATTTGCCTACACAATAAAGGCGTATATATGGTCTCTATTCCAGCCGATTGGGGTATACATACTGGAGATTGGTTATATGTCTCTGCTTTATTGTAACAGCCCCTTTGCTAAAATGTTACACTTTTACTTTGAAAGAGTCATCCAGTAGCTAAATATGCTTGAAAGTTACATAATTTATGTATGTTAAAGTGTAGTTCAGCCCGTCTGGACGTTATCAGTGACATTATCTATCAACTTGCTACAGTAACGTACTGCAGAACCTGAAGTACGGAGTACGGAACGGTATGCGGTACGTGCCCGACCTAGTTAAAGTGCTGGTGGACATAGTCTCGGCTTATTAAAAAACTTAGCCAGAATGTGCCAGGATCTCAGTTATGACTCTTTAATTGAATCCTTCTTTTAGTATTCACCAAACCTGGTCAAAATATCAAGTAAAATATCTCTACAAAGTTTATTAACCAGATATAGTTCTAGTCATGGTAGGATTATAGTCCTTTTAATTGCTGATTTTTCATGACATACACATCACTCTCTAATTTTGAAAGCTTTAATTCAATCTTCATTTAAGTTGGTCAGATTGTTTTAGGGAATGATATCTACAGCAAGCTTACTAAACAGATTGTAGAGTTATGTCCCTTGAATTGCTTAATGTTGACCAAAAAGCTGTCTGCTCTCTAACATGTAAAAACTTTGTTCAGTTCTCAATGATGGCTAATTACTTGTAAATAGTCCACCGGATGTTCCTACTCGGGCTAGTCAGACAATTGCTGGCACTAAATAGTCCCCATTTTTTTGCCTTTTGGGGGCATTAAATGGCTAGTATGGCCTGAAAGGAACATGTTTAGTAAATGAGATGCTTTTACTGACACACTGATAGCAAATTTATGTTTGGAAATGCAGTATATGGAAAAAGGCCCTGGTTTTAGGATGGCATATGTAAAACAGTTTTGAAGTTCACACAGAAGTGAAAAAAACAGACCACCGGTTTCAAGGTGTCAAATCTCTGTTAATTGATACATGACCCCTACTTTTCTTGCTGGAAATGGACAGTAGAAACACTTAGCTTCAAAGCATGTAAGTCAGTCCTTATTCAAATGGTACCAGCTATGATTGCCAGCCTTTTGAAACATGTCATGTTTACTATAGTTTATATAGGGGATTCTATTTACAGGTCTTACACCTATAAGAAGTACAAGTGGAGGGCAGCATTTGAATATTTATATTGTCTGCAATGTTATTTTCCACTAAAATTGAGTGCTGACCAATTTTAAGCAAATTTGAAAGTCGAAAATCAAAATAACTGTGTTACAGCAGGCAAAATTGGGTTTTAACTAGGTTTGGGGTCAATTTTAACTATTTTTGCGTAAGTAGTTGAGATGTTTAACTATTATTCATTACCATGTTTTTTGAGAAATTTGATGTTTTTCAATTTTTATTTGCAAGAAATGAATTCTTAGGTTTAGCCGCTTTGGCCGCAAACGCGCACCAGAATAGGTGGTGTTGGAAAATTCATCATATTGTGTTCATTTTTGCTAAATGAAAGCTGAAACTTGGTAGATATATTGCAAACATCATATTATTGAATAAAAACAGAAAATATAAGATATTGAGAAACACAAGTTTTCTTATAGGCTAATTACTTGTAAATAGTCCACCGGATGTTCCTACTCGGGCTAGTCAGACAATGGCTGACACTAAATAGTCCCCATTTTTTGCCTTTTGGGGGCATTAAATGGCTAGTATGGCCTGAAAGGAACATGTTTAGTAAAGGAGATGCTTTTACTGACACACTGATAGCAAATTTATGTTTAGAAATGCAGTATATGAAAAAAGGCCCTGGTTTTAGGATGGCATATGTAAAACAGTTTTGAAGTTCACACAGAAGTGAAAAAAACAGACCACCGGTTTCAAGGTGTCAAATCTCTGTTAATTGATACATGACCCCTACTTTTCTTGCTGGAAATGGACAGTAGAAACACTTAGCTTCAAAAGCATGTAAGTCAGTCCTTATTCAAATGGTACCAGCTATGATTGCCAGCCTTTTGAAACATGTCATGTTTACTATAGTTTATATAGGGGATTCTTTTTACAGGTCTTACACCTGATATTTTTCAAAATGCTTAGGAGCAAAATATTTGTGCTAAATTCTTCAATAAGTCAGATAGCAACAGTTGCTGTGAAGTTAATGCCCTTCATTTACAATTATTTTAACATATATGAAATATCCATGTTCTCCTTTATCTACTATTTTTCAACTTGGTCAGAATATTTTAGGTGCTGAAAATCTTCCTTAAGTTAGGTAAAAAAAAGCCAGATTGCTGCAGTCACTGTGGAGTAATTGCGAAACTAACGATGTCAGCTCTGAGGCTGACAGTCGCATTCTGTGGCAGTTTGGCACTCTTGTTAGTACATTGTACATGAAAAAAGACGTATTGTAAATGGTTGTCTCATGAAAAATAAATGATTTATCAAATCCAAAACCATTTTGCACAAAAAGTTAATAGGTTCATTTGTCATTTCACCTTTTCACATTTACAACATATAATTATGTATATATAGCTTTGAGTGTGGTCATTAATTGATTTAGCAGAACCATGCAATTTATTATATTTTTAAGATATTAAAGTATTTTTTATTGTTTTTTTAATGTTTCAAAAGTTTCTGTACAAAAGAATAAACTGTAAAAGAGATGCAGTTTTGACAAGGACAATTGCTTTGTGACAAACGTTTATACATAAGTTCCTAAATTTGACAAAAACAGCCATGAAATTCATTGACAATTTACCTGTTTATTACATTTTAATATCTATTTGTGTCGTAATCATTTACTTTTATGAGGAAAAATCAATGGGTAGGGTTATATTTGATCCTTGTTTAGAGGCTTTAGAAAGGCAAAGATCTGTTGTGAAAGGAAATTGAATCTTCGATTTGGAATATAGATTTCTGGGCATCTGTAACTAATGACTTTGTCAATTGTTTTTTAAACTTGTAGGGAAACAATCATATTTGCTCTGGGGTAAAGTGATGAGAATTGATTTTAGGTATCAGATTATACAAAAAAATCAGAATTGTATTATAATTTTCCCAGAAGCGGATTGATTAAAGATTCAAAACCAGACAAAGTCGTACCCAGGATGGAATTTATAAACATATAAACAGTAAATTTCAGTTGTTGTTAATTGTTTGAAATAATGAAAAGTGCACCACTGCTGTGGGGTATCATAACAAAGAGAGATAACTATAACTCAAACATGAGATTATTGGAAAATCATAAATTAAATAAACTTAACTTGTGGTGTTGTTTTTTTAATTAATAAATTCAAGATTTGTGGACTTCAGATAATCTTTCTATTGATTGTAAAATACAATGATGTCAAGCTCATGAGATAACAAAAGTCCAGAAGGAAAACTTTAAATCTTTTAAGGGGAAAATAAATCTTTCACTAAGGACTTGTTAACACTTGCTGGATTTGGATGTAACCAAGTTTGAAGTGCACCGCTGTTTTCCAAATACTTCTGCTAATGTGGATTGATAAACATTTTATATAAGATTGGGATTCTCTATAAAGTTAATCCTCGCACTTAAAATTGGCACCATTTTGTGATAACTACCAAATTGATGATGTTTTGAGATGATCTTGTCATTAACAAGTTTGTATTGTTATTTAACACCACCACTCCAGATATCTGAAAACTTTCGAAAATCGAAATATTTGTAGAATATCTTCAGTCAAACAGCAGTGTCCTCTATGTTTTATACATCATAACTTGACAGCTACAGTGAATTTTTATGTACCAGTATTTTATAAAAAGGACCTTTAAACATACTAAGTGCAAATATATATCTATTGATAAAGAATTATTGACAGTTGCAAAATAAATGCAGTTGCTGTTTATATAGAATTATTGACAGTTGCAAAATTAGTGCAGTTAATACGATATCAAAATGATGTTTACGTGATTTTTTTCAAGAGTTGAAGGATTGGTTATGTTCGATTGAAGTGAATATTTGATTAGAATTGTGACAGCAAGGAGACGGTCTTATGGATGAACAGTTTTAATGCAAAGTGCTTGGCAGGGAAGCTTAGGAAATGCAAATAAATATTTATTTGATCAGTTTTCTCAAAATGGATATGTGATCTATTGGAGATCATGTTTACTGTAGACAAAAAGTCAGCTCAACAAGGAAACTTGGTGCACTTTATGCGATCATGTCAAACTTAATTGAGTTGAAGCCAAAGTTCTGTGTAACAAGCATTTTGCAAAGTTCTTTGGCAACAAACTTCGATATAAATAGTGCAAGGAAGAGATGTTTAAGAGGTCTGTGCTGTTGTGGATATTAAGATATGTAAAGGTACTTATGGAACATAAAGGAAAATCACTATTGTTTGGAATGATGAAATGTACTTTTGGCACTTTAAGTATGATCAAATATTTCTTTGTTGAAATATTTCCATAAATGTTTTGGCTTTGACTCTGTGATAACACCGTAACATTGAATTGAACAACTGTATTGGTTATTGAGATGTAAATTTGTGATTTACACTATGAAGTTTAAAATTAAAAAAAAATATGCATGAAGAAACTGCATATTTATTCTCAAGTTAACATAATGGTTGTCAAGTTAAAAAAACAACACAAATACTAAGGAGCACAAGAATGGATGCAGTAAAAGCGACACATTACAAGCTAGAGAGGACAAGTTCTAGCTTAAACATTAAGGTTAATGTCTCAGCTGATGTGGCTAAAGACGGTAAAAGTTCTCCTGCTAAATTAGAAAGAACCGGTTCTACTTTAAACCGACATAATGTTAAAAAATTAGAGAGAGCAGATTCTACCAGTAGCTTGATTGTTGGTGATAAACATAGACATCCTAAGTTAGAGAGACAAGAGTCAGTCAGTAGTGTAGCCTCGGCTGACAGGGCTCCAAGCCGAGGGGCCAGACTGGAGAGGACAGAATCAACCAATAGCTTGTTCCAAGGTGTAAAGGCTAAACCTGTAAAGCTCAGCTTTGCTTTAATTGCAAAACAAGCTCTGGAGAAAAAGAAATCAACAGAAAGGTAAATACTGTGTTGCTCTTGATAGACTTAATTTCTTGTTGCTTTATCATATGATACTGAGCCTATTCATATGTACTAAGGGTGGCTAATCATAAATTATAGAAAAAGTCCTTTGTTGTGCTATTAACAAAGTAAAAAGTCATTATTGCTGAAATTGTAGTAAATAAACACTAAATAATGTAGTGTTTGCCACAGTTTTACCAGATATGACTTCATTATTACTTAATTTAGTGTTTGCCACAATTTTGCATCCAATCATTGCGAAAGTACTGGATTTAGTCATGAAAACTTAACATTGGCTTTGCCTTTTTTTACCATTTCTTAATTTTCCTTTATCTACTGTCAAATTCAATTTCTTATGACAAAAGGGTCATGTTGATGCCAAAATTCTTATGGCCAAGGTCACTTTTGTAAGTGTTATGCCCTTTTTTGTACTTGGATTTTTATTCTGAGTGAAAACCTCTGAAAGTGTCACTGACACAAGCATTTTATCGAGCACCCATCTAGTTACTTTTAGAATCAATAGGTCATTGATGATGGTGATCGTAAATTGAATTTCAATAAGTGAAGACCTACACTACAGTCACCAACTAATGGTATCTATAAAGCTTACGGTCAGTAGACTCAAAAGTCTTTTGTTGAAATTACCAAAGAAAGGGAATTAATAATTATGTAGGTAAACACAAATGCTTTGATATTGTAATTTCTGAATGATGCATTTGTTAAACCAAAACAATGATAAATCAACCCTTTCTCCATTATGTAAATCTTGGGAGACCAGTTTAGATCCAGATTAGCCCCCCCCCCCACATCTGTGTCATCTGATGTGGGTCTACATTATGTTCGCCTCTTGATCAGAAATAACTTAATGTATGTAAAATCAAACAGTTAAGACCCTGATCAGATGGCATGAATGTGCCAACTGATCTGAATCTAAACTGCTGGCCCATGCGAAAAAAGTGTTTCTTTGGAGTCAAGGGTTAATATAATATATCTCTGATGTATGTTAATGTTTGCTTGTACAGCGTGGATGAGCCCCGGATGATAACAGGCAGCTTCAGACATTGGAGAAAGTATGAGTGAAGTGATTTAGGACCCTCTAGACATCCTGTTGTTTTATTTTAAATTTATCACATGGTATATCTACTGAAAGCAGATTTTACTCTACTTTATTTTTGTTGACAACCCCCCCCCCCCCCCAGTTAAATGTTCCTAGAACAATTGATAACTAGATACCTTGTAGATATCTGTGCCAAAGGTTATAAAACTGAGCATGGAAACCAGTCTCAAATCTCAAGCATCTGATTGGCTGAAATGGCGACAGGTTGCCATTTCAGCCAATCAGATACTTGATATTTGAGACTGGTTTCCAATCTCAGTTTTACAACCTTCAGCCATGGTTTTATGGAATCCATTGTTTCCTTATGACTTTATCCCCCACTGCTTGAATATCAGTGACTGGCACAGTCACATTTGCTTGTCAGTGGAATGAGCTTAACAAAGTTTCTTGTTGGAGTAATTGCCCCTGCTGGCAAGTGTAGCTTTACACAAATCAAGTTGCCAGAGTGAAAAATTTGCCTGGAATAAGCTTTACACCTATTTGATTCATTTTCCTACTCGCTAGTTAAAATCAACCAACTTAGCTCTTATCAGATATACTTTCTTTGATTCAAGTGGGATTACCTTTATCCAGTTCCTAGTTTGGTTTAACAGTAGTCATTATGTAAAAACCAACATTCAGCGTCCTTGACTAGCCAGATGATAAAGAGTTAGAAAATCCTAGCACCTTATTTTAGTTAACTGGCTTTGTTTTACATCACATAGCTTTTGTTTTGAGTTTTTTTGGCCAACTGGGTGGTGGGATTGGCTTTACATCTGCAAAGCTCCTACTTTGTGCACAGCACAGTCAGTGCAGCTGAAGGTTTTGTTCTGATACACAGTGTCATGGGCACCAAAGCTACAATTGTACATAAATGTCAATATGTCTGCCACTTGTGTTTAGAAACTCAACTAACAAATTTGGCATCAGATGTATTAATCTTTAACTTCATATGTATGGGTTTTATCATGTGTGTGACCAGTGTAGATCCAGATCAGCAGGCGCATCTGTCATCTAATCTGGACCTGTACTGTTTCTTGGTAAGAAAAAATGCAATGAAATTTAAAGCGAACAGTGTAAATTCTAGTAATGGCATGGATGTGCCAGCTGGGCAAGATCATAAAACTAAGTTTCGAGATCAGTCTCAGATCTCAAGCATCTGATTGGCTGAAATGGCGAATGAAATGGCGACCATTTGCCATTTCAGCCAATCAGATTCTTGAGATTTGAGACTGATCTCCTGATTTAGTTTTATGCTCTTGGGCACTGATCTGAGATGGCACATAAATGTCCACTGATCTGGAACTGAAATATATATGTTACTGAGTAAAGAAGTTCACTTTTATATCTAGTATTCTCACTCAGAATTCTCTTTAAGACCTCTTTTTTTGCTACAGAGGGTATGTTGACAACTTTCTAAAATCTTGGTTGTTTTGAGTAACTTCTCTGAAGAGCAAACAAATTATTGGATGATTTCCTTTGGTTCACAGTAAGTCCGTTGTAAGCTTCTTACACTGCAATATTTGTCACAGAATGACGGATGAGGAAATAAATCTTCTTTTCGTATAAAGAACACAAGACATGGTTTGCTTCTTGAACTCAAAAGTAGATTTAAATTGATTTTGGTCTTGCACTGGTAAATGTTTAACACTTGTTAAGATATTTTGTCTTTTCATAACTAAAATGCAGTATTTCATATGCAGGTTTGTCATTTTGAGTTATGTCCCTTTCAAATGACTTTGTGATGTCTTGTTTGATCATTTATGCTCTCTATTTTCTCATTACGTTTTGACTGTGTGGGGAGGCTGTATTTTTTTGGATTTGGCAATTCCTGATATTCACATTTCACTTTAACTTAATATGAAGCTTAATGTTTGATGATGCATTAGTAGGTAGACACATAGTGATCTTATTGTCTGGTGGCTGCTGCCCCCAACTTAAATATGAAATTTAATGTTTGAAAGTTCTTGTCGTACTCACTTCAAACTTGGCATATTCGTCCGAATGTACAAATCCATCTGTGACAACAAGAATCATTAATGATATTTGTCTGTGTTTTGAGTTATGCCCCTTTTAAATAACTTACCGGTAAATAGCACTACAAAACTAAATGTTGCTGGTAACTTTAAAGGTACTTTCCCAATTCATGTAACAAAGTTATAACTGTTTTGAGTTATGCCCCTTTCAAATGACTTATTTTGCTTATAGATCAGCCGGTACATCCTTGCCATTTGATAAGGATCTTCACTGTTTGCTATTAGGATCATAAGTTATTTCTCAACAAGTAGAGAACAGTCCAGATCAGACACCACCGATAGGCCAGCTGATCCGGATCTACATTGTTTGTATATGTGGTGTACAGTGTTAAGATAATTAAGAGTACAGATTTTCAAAAAAACAAGATTAGTGGCCTTTTAAATGCACCTTTAGATAATATTGATCATTAAATAGTCTTAATTGTTTTTGACATTGTGAGTTCTTTATGTTTATTGAATTTTCTGTCTGCGTAAGAAAGATATTTGTCAATAAAATCACAAATCCTTTTCAACAAGAATGAGCTGAAAAATATACCAATGGCCTTTTATTCTCTTTCTTAACTGCTCAATCAATCAAAACTTCTAATTTCTCTCTGTCTTTTATCTGAAATCGGTTTTACACTTTGTGTATTGGTTGAAACCAATAAAAGTGAACAAATAATTTAATTGTTTTCATTATTTGAAATATATTATTATATCATATGCAATTCATTTAAAGGCATTGAAAGATGAGATGTTGTAGAGAAGTAGTAAATTACTTGTAAGCTTTGGATTTTAACCAGAAACATTACAGTACTGGGAATATATCTGTGCATTTAGAAATACAGACACTATGTGGTGATGACTGAATTATGATGAGAGAGATTATCATGTTGACCAGGGATTTAAAGATGTTCAATTCATATAACTTAACAATAATTTGTTACTGAACATTAAAAAAAAAGTTTAAAACATGGATGTTTCACCGCCACTTGCTCCAGAGTACCAAAATGGGCCAGCATCGTCACCAGTCCCTGGTGCCCGGGACCCACATTCTTCATGCTCTCAGTCTCTGAGAGTTGGCTCCCCTGTGCAGGGAACCAGGGACCTAAGTTCTCCATTAGGACAGAGGGCGCTGTCACCTGCTCCGGGAACACGGCCTGACCATCACCTCTCATTTCAGCGTCGACAGTCTGTTGCTGTGTCACTAGGATTGGAGGTCCATGTTCAGAAATGGTAATCCTTCTGTAAGATTCTTACAATCAACAGGGCTCAGAGGCAGTACAATCTTACCTGTATAATATATAGTGAAGGGTCCAACAAACACAGGGTAAACTTTGAAGATGATTCTGAGTATTTCCCATTTTATGCTTTCCCCAGGGCTGAAAGTTATAAAGCTGAGATTGGAAACCAGTCTCAAATCTCAAGCATCTGATTGGCTGAAATGACGACTGGTTGCCATTTCAGCCAATCAGATGCTTGAGATTTTTAGACTGGTTTCCATGCTCAGTTTTATAACCTTGGGCACAGGAGACATCATTACGCGAGATTGATGCAGGACCATGAGCTCTGTAACCTAGGGAGTTCCTTGGGAGATTTCCTTTTGAGATTTGAGAGATGCTTGAGATTTGAGACTGGTTTCCAAACGCAGTTTTATAACTTTCAGCACTGAATCTACACTGCTTATCAGTCAGAAATAAGCTCATTAATTGAAAAGCAAAAGTGTAGATCTTAATCATACAGCACAGATGATTATTTTGTGAGACAGTATATTTGAAGTTTTTCGAATGTGAGAGAAAATCTGGATGCTATGATGGTAACATGCTTTATGATAAGGACTTGGAAGAAGTTTTCTTGCATATTTATAATTACATTTTACAAATAAAATCTTCAAGTTATGTTGTTTAACAAGTAGTCAGAATTTTTGAAATTTGGTCTAAGTCCTCTCCATATCTCAGTAAGAATCATTTGATCATTCACAGCCACGTTGTTGCTGAACAGGTCTCCCTGTCTGGATTGTGATTATGCATCAACAGTTGTTACGGGGTATGTGGGACATTTGTTAATAATGTTGCTTAAACTACATCTTATGTGATGTGACATAGAATATGTTTTTTTTTGTTTATAAGAAACTGTATCCAAAAAGATCCACTTATACAGTCATTTGATCCAGTAAGTAGCTGGATTCTGTCCCAGCTGTGCCGAGAGGTTTGTCCCCAACTTACTGCAATCCTCAGTATTTAAATTGTCATAACCCTTCAAAACATCATTAGGGTCTTATAAGAGTATTTAGTTAGATTCTGGCAGTCAATTAAAAGTTCAAAATCTGTCAATGAATCATTGTATAGATCAATCAATCAATCAATCAATCAATCAATCAATCAATCAATCAATCAATCAATCAATCAATCAATTAATTAAGGTACTGAGTAAGACTGTAACAAGAACTTAGCAGTTAATCTTTGCTCCATGAGATTTGGCTGATATCCATGTATGAACAGTGTAGATACCTGATCAGCCAGCACATCGGTCCCAGGTATCTACCCTGTTCCTTTTCAGATTCATTGGGTTAGTTCTGACCAAGTGGCACCAGTGTAGATCCAGACTAGATGGCACAGATCTACCATCTGATCTGGCTGTACACTGTTGGCACGTTCGGTAAAACCCATACATTAGGAGTAAAGGGTTAATTCAATAACTCTGCTAATAGCGATTGGATTGAATCTTGTAATTTGTTCTATTGGACTAGACGATAATATTGTTGTATATACTTAACTTTCCATCAGTGTCGTAGTAAATTGAAGTAAACTTTATAATAATATTATCCAGTCACTATTATAAGTTATTTGCGTTTAAGCAATTCAAGATTTCTTCAAAATTAGACCTTCAATTTGAAGAAATAATGATAACCATAATACCCCTGTCTGATATTGATATGCAGAATTACCTTGAATTAAAATATAACAGTAACAGTTTTCTGTCAAGTTAAACCATTTTTTGCAATATTAACTTATCAAAATACAGTAGAAATAATAGGGCCATGGTGTCTGAAATTCACCAGTTGTGGAGATATGTGGAGTTAATAAAGAAGTCAGACTTGATGTCACTGTAGATACTTTAATGCAGGAATAGTCTGCCGACTTGACAGAGTGTACAGATAATGCTGAACGAGGATTAATTAGTGACTGGCATTCTATAAAGCATAAGATAGCAATGTACATTTAATTTATATCAGGAGGATTTCAGGGTATAGTTGTTAATGTGGTAGCTGGATTACTAGAAACATTTAAAGATTTTCTGGACCAGAAGCTGCGGTGTTGTGGGTTGCAGTTGAAGGGTTTTGTTGTGTTGATCATTATGCTACTAACACGTGTGCATTACAAGAACACTTTTCACAATATCAGTGGTTAAGTGGTGTGAATAAATGCACATAGTCTTTCTAATTGCTGAAATTCAATTTTCACAAATGATGAAGATGAATTTTAGTCATTATTAAAATTTATCATTTCAAATGATCCATAATTATCGTGACATACTTCAGTTGTGATCCAAAGAAAAAGATAAGTAAAATAAGACAAATTTATAAGGATTTAAAAATCAATCCTTGTATCATATAGATTGTGAGAAAAGTAGCATTATCAGAGCAACACCCTCACGTTTGTCGTAATTTTAAATACTTAACTAAATACAATTCAAATTATTTGCACTTGACACGATGTATGTGGAAATGAAACATTCTTTAAAAAAAAATTTGAAGTGCCAAAATTGAATGGGTTGCTTATTGATGTGCAAATAAAGAGACTGTAACAGAGTGTGGGCAAAGATTTTGGACAAGGGCCGACATGGATAATATTTCTTTAAATTAAAAATAAAACCAAGTAGGATTATATGATTTTTGTTAATCTGTGTCGATTCTTGTGATGTGCATTTGACTAACAATTTTAACAAGATTCGTGGACTACAATCGGTATCTTTTACACACATGTCAGTCGAGAAAATTCTGAAGATTTTTTATAAAAGAGCTATTCAATGAAAGATAATTATTAATCATTTAATGATTATTATAAGTTTTGACATAGTTTAAGATGATAGAATAAGAAAGCTTTGTTGGCATTGATCAACTGATAGTGAGTTTCTTTGCTTTATTGATAAATAAATCTGATATACATAATTATGTTTTAACAAACATCGGTGATATAGTGCCTGTCTTGTGCTGAATATTATTTAACCTTGTGACCTGGGTTTAAGTAGTGGATATTAACTATAAATTATAATCAATGAGTTCTGATAAATGGAAAAAAGTCATGACGGCCGTGGTTCTAGAGCGAGCAGGATCTCCGGGCAGGAACAGGAAAAGGCTCGGATCCACAAGTTCTATTGATAAAGCATACAATAAAGCTTTAGATGACTTTGAAACTGAGCAAGATCTGTGGTAAGTGGAGGCCTCTATAGTATCTGTCATAAAATTAAAATGATCCATCGTTGATTTACACATTTTACAAAAAAAGTAAAATCTTAATAAGAATTTGGTGCATTTTGATGATTACTTAAAATCATGAAAATTGACAACCAAATCAGGAGAGCAGTGTAAGTAGACTGCCAGCGTGGGTAGGAGTGCAATCATAGTTGACTAAACAAAAGGAATTGAGTGAAAAATGAATTGATATGAATCTTTAGATTGCTGGAAGCAGAAAGACCAGAGTGTTTAGATGTGATTTGCACAGATTGCTACTATTAACAGCTTATCAGTTATTGGCTTGACTATTTGAAGAATAGGAGAGCTATTCTGGACACCCAAGCATTTTTGTCTGTGAAACAAAATTTGCTCTTATGATATCAAGTTGAAAATCGAAATATTTATGTATCAGCAAACTCTACATCATTACCAACAAGACTCGTAACTCTGGTAGAAATTCTTCATGTGTTATGCTCCTTTTTCACATATATTGTGTTTACCAAAATACACACTTGATCCATAACTTGGAAACTACTTTGAAACTTGGAATATACTTAAAAGCTATGAAGTATGTCCCAAAATTTTCCAGTAGACATTCACTTTATTTACCATATATTTTAAATTTAAAAGGCAATATCTGCAAACATACATTTCTGTTAACATCATAATAAACTAAAACTAATTATCCAATTATTATCTCTTTTAAAATAAAGAAATGTCCATGCTAAACATTCATGTACCATTTTTATCGTTTATGTTATGTTATAATACACTTAGACAATCTAATTCATTTTTTGAAACATATTCATATGGAGTTCTTTATTGAATGTACCGGTAAACATAATTATCTGTTTTATTTCATCATAAAATTCAATCAAAATTATGCATGCAAAAGAAATCTTAAATCAGGCTGTATTGTTTACCCTAAAAGTAATTTAAAAAAAACTTCATTTCAAATTCAATTATTTTTTAATTGGAGATTGCTAAATTTTAATGACAAAATCTTGCAATGTTCTTCAAAATTTCAAAATATTTGGCCAACCAAAATAGAGAGAAAAAAACCAAGGACTGAAGAAACATAGTGGAATGCATAGGTTTTTTAAATTGCATTGTAAGGAGCACAAGAGTGCAATAGAAGTGGAATTAGATTAGAATTAGTATGAATTCTGAGTCATTGTAGGTGTTAACCCTTTACTCGATATATACACATATTAACATGTGTGCCATTATTGTAGATGCAGATCCACTTGGAAATCTGTGCCTTCTGATCTGGATCTGAACTGGTCACAACTTGACCAGAAATATCCTAATGAAACAGAAAGTGAACAGTGTAGATACTGATCAGATGGAATGAATGTACCAGCTGATCTGGATCTACACTGTTCACCCACACAATAAAGGTGTATCTATGGAGTTAGCCGATTGTTAGCAGAGCAGAACATTAATCATGCATTGTTTCCCTTAGACATTATTTTAAACCCAAGATAAAACTAACCAGAAAAGCAGTGCACTAGTAAATTTTCGCTCTTGTACATTCAGCAATTATCATTAAAAGGACCATGTGAATCGCCTCAAATGTTAAAGGGGGAGTAAGGCTCCAAATAATGCCCATAAACAAACAAGTGTTATTTAAAAAAATAACACTCCTTATTTGTTGTTGTTTTCCATTTAACAATAATTGGGTAACAGGGAACATTGGCTAACAGGGAAGACATCATATTGTGTAAGATTTACATTGAAACTTGCATCACTGTGAGAGTATATTTGTACCTATTGTTATTATCCCCCGCTGATGAAATCGGGAGGGGGATATTGTTTTGGCGTTGTCTGTCCGTCACGCTCTCACACCGTCAGGCTGTCACACCGTCACGCTGTCACACCATCACACTGTCACGCACTCCGTCCGAATTTCGTTTCCGCGCTATTTCTCTGCAACAAAACTTTGTGGGAACCATCAGTACCAAGAGGAGATGTGCATATTGTAGTCTTGTGCCTTTCAGACCATTTAACACAGAGTTATGGCCCTTTGATAACCTATGCATTATGCAAATAGAGCAGTATTTATTTCCACGCTATTTCTCTGCATCTACTGAATGGATTTCAATGAAACTTTCTGGGAACCATCAATTCCAAGAGGAGGTGCGCATCATCATCTTGTTTCAGTCTGACACATTTAACACAGAATTATTGTCCTTTGATAACTTATGCATAATATGCATATAGAGCAGTATTTGTTTCCGCGCTATTTCTCTGCAACTACTGAATGGATTTCTATGAAACTTTTTGGAAACCATCTATACCTACAGGAGATGCGCATATCATTGTCTTGTTCTGGTCAGACCGTTTAACACAGAGTTATGGCCCTTTGATAACTTATGCATTATGCATACAGAACAGTATTCGTTTCCACGCTATTTCTCTGCAACTACTGAATGGAATTCAATGAAACTTTCTTGAAACAATCAATATCAAGAGGAGATGCGCATATTGTCGTCTTGTTCCGGTCAGACTGTTTAACACAGAGTTATGGCCCTTTGATAAGTAATGCATTATGCATATAGAGCAGTATTCTTTTCCGCGCTATTTCTCTGCAACTATTAGATGGATTTCAATGAAATGTTCTGAGAACCATCAATATCAAGAGGAGATGCGAATATCATTGTCTTGTTCCCGTCTGACCATTTAACACAGAGTTATTGCCCTTTGATAACTTATGCATAATAGATTCATTATTGTTGTCTTGTTCTGGTCTGACCGTTAAAACAGAGTTATGGCCTTTTGATAAGTTATGCACTATGCATATAGAGAAGTAATCATTTTCGCACTACTTCTCTGCATCTTCTGCATGGATTTCAATTAAATACTGCTACTGCGTGTTTCATTTCAACAACTTGAAGACTTTACGTCTCATTCTTATATTCTGGTGAGCTGCCCAACCTTTTAAACCATCTAAAGTTTTTTTCACTGTTTTTGCCATGATAAATATCTAAATAAAGCCCTTATGTCTTCAGCTGTTGTGTTAGTAATAGCGAGTACTCGGCAGGGGATATAAATTCAACGAATTTGCTTGTTTTGATCTATTTTTGTTTAAATATTATTATTTCATTAGCAATATTAGCATTTTAGCAATAGTATTAGCAATACCTTATCAACTTCAGCAGTGTGTCAGAGATATCAGTATTAAAGCAGCAATGCCAGTAATAGATCATCAATACAGTGGCGACATCTGGTGGAGAATTCGGGTACTGATCCCCGGGTACCTCTCACATCATTGTTGTTGATCTCTGAACTAAGAACAGTTTGTTGGTAATAGTGTATGCATAGAAATGATCTGGAAATCATAAAAAATATAATACATGTATCATAATCTAATAGTGGTGTAGAGCACGTAGGTGCAGGTGCACATTACTAATGTAGATATGAGGTCCTTATGTCTAACAAATGTAAACAAAATATGAGATATTTGTAAAAGTGTGTTTGAACTTGGGTCGCGTAAATAAATGACAATAAACGAAAAAAATGCTGATTTCTGTTCATTATCAAAATTTCTTTTTAAGGACCTGGTATATTGTTGTCAGTATCATATATACTCATGTTAGCTTTAAATTGTTGTTTTGTGTTGCTCAGATTTTTTTGTTTGGATGTAAATAGAATTGTAGGGAATTTTTATGTCTAGCTATTTTTCTTTACTGTTCTAACATCTCTCAACATTATGTAAAATAAATATACATTAATTTACATTGATTTGGTAAAAGTTTTATTGAACTGCATTTTGCTGTTTGGGAGAATTTGATATTTATAATTTTAAAGGAAAATAGTGCAATGATGATGGCCATAGCACCTTAAATTGTATGCGCAAATTTTAATGAATCCCAGAAAAATAGTGTCAACTTTCTTAGATATCACTGTAACATTTACATGTACATGTGATTGTGTGTTTCAGGGAGAAAGAGAAGAATGAACTCAAGTCCAAGGTCACAGAGTTAGAAGAGTTCAAGGACAAATATGAGCAGGAGAAGAAAGAAAATGAGGTCACTGTCTCTTTTTTCATATTGGTAGATCAGTCCAATGTTACTCATGGCTATGTGCACATCTAGATCTCAGGCTTAGCTTACTAACCCTTAAAAAGGAAGTAGCAAATGAACAATGAAAAGTAATGTGAGTGATGACTTAAATCAGGCTTGCTGTAAGGGTCATAAGGGTTCCATTCCCAAGACAAACAAGGACTTAAATTACACCTACAGTTTTGGCAAGAGAGTATAAATCCAGTATTGAAGGTTATAAAACTGAGTTTAGAAACCAGTCTCAAATCTCAAGCATCTGATTGATCCTTGAGATTTGAGACTGGTTTGTATTCTCAGTTTTATAACCTTGGGACAGGCCACAGCAGTGATTTACTCACAGCATAACTGTCATAGCTTCCATCAGTGCACAATAACTTGGTGATTCCAAAGAACAAAAATGTCAAGATTGTTATGAATATGCAAAATGTCAGAGCAAAGAACTTCACTAAAACTGCAAGCCAAGCAAGATGAAGGATGATAGCCAAGTAATGTATAAAGTCACAAGAAGTGTACAGTTTGTGTTGCTAGCTGGCTTTAGATGCCAAGAAACATAAAGTTTCTAACATCTGCCCTACCATTTATTAATTTTTTACATTTTTGTTTAAATGTCTTTTTAGTTGGCAAAAACATTTCCTGTAAATTAATTTACTAGTAAAAAGAATTAATTATAAATTTGAGCAGACTGTAGAAAATTGTTGAATTCTGCTGGGTCTCCTCAGGATTGTACTGGTCAAAAGCCAAACTCAATTTTCAAATAGGGTGAAAGTTTTTTCTATATAAAGTGGAATGAAGTGGCACTTGAAACCTGGTTGACTTGCAGTGAAAGAGGCAATATGTCAGGGGAATTAATTCTTCATTGATTGATTGAGCTAATTGAAGTTGCAGGTGTCAGGAACCATAATGTGCTGTGTCAGGAACATAACTGTTCCATAAAAATTAATTCAAGCTATTATCATATAAATAATTGAAAATCTTGTAAAATGATAACATGCACATTGAGTAGATTAATGAATTATGATTTTTTACTAGACATCGGGACTTCTACATTGCAAAATATGATTGTAGGAGGTAATAGTTAAATAGGAATGGAAATATTTACATTGGACACTCTATGTATTATAGTTGCCTAATCCTACAGTGAAAGTATTTTGGTGTATAAGGAAACATGAAGAGGGTCTTGAAGTGGGAAAAGATACCAAACTTAGTCGTACAGCACTAGTATTGCTGATTGATTGAGCTATTTGAGGACAGGTTTAGAGAGTTTGAAATATATTCAGTGTATACCATTTAGTTGTATTGAATGCACTTGTCAATTCTCTAAGTTTAAGATTGAATTGGGTTAAGATCTACTTCAAAATGCATGTTGGATAGATATATTTATTTCATCATAAAATGAACTCATCATAAAATTTACAGATTGTTTTAAATCTGAGATTTGTGTTTGGTCTCAGAACACTTTAAATATTCTAAACCAAGTAACAGCGGACAAAAAATGTAAACATTTATCAACAAAACACATTAAAATGCAATATGCTAATAAGTTGATAAATTGTGCAGTATTGTTACTACATACTTTTAATGGATCTAAGTTTCTGTATTGTCAAGATTTACCCAGTACCCATTCACTTCATTGAAATACCCTTTTACATCAAAACATCAGGAGGTAAATACCTTTTGCATCATCATTTATCTGGAGCTCTGAATCAGGATTCACACTGTTTTCTTTGAGATTCATACAATGATTACAGACCATGAAACTAACATTGTAGATCCAGATAAGTTGTTGTTGTTTTTAATCTGAAGTTGTGTTACAGATACTTCAGAATCGGCTAAAAGAGCTTCTGAGCGGTCAAAGTGATGCCACAAAGAACTTGATGCGCACCAATGAGGCATTAGATCGGCTGCGGGTAGATCAGAAGAAGAAGACGGAGCAGATCGAGAAGTTACAGGCTGACATTCGCTTCAAGGACGATCGCATGAGAAATCTGGAAATAAGAGGTAACAAACATGACAATAATAGGTAACACAAACTTGACAATAATCGGTAACACATACACGACAATATTCCTCACGATATTTTGCTTCTTTATTACCTTGAAGGGGTAAATGTAGTTATAGCATGCAGTAAAACCTGTATTAAGCAGCCACTCAAAGGAGTGATAGAAAGTGGCTGCTAAGCACAGGTGGATGTTTAAGACAGGTTAAAAATGTAATAAAATATCTAGGATATATTTAAACTGGCTTTATAAGACAGGTGGTTGCTGAATGCAGGTGGCTGCTAAGGCAGGTTCAACCGCAGTTTGTGTTTGTCCATCTATTCTGCTTTATGTCAAGTCAATGACCATTTTTGTTATTTATGAAGAGATTGCAAAAGAGCCAGACACAATTTTGTGCACTACAAGAATACAATGTGTCAGGCCATAACATGCCTTGTGTCCATCATTGATTCAGAAATTATTTTGCAGTAATGTTATTATTATGGGGCACAATATCTTGACTAGCTCGAAGGTCAAGGTGGTTTTAAAATTTTAACAATGTGTTTTTTTACTACCTGTGGAAGGGGCCCATGCCCTATAATTTTGGGGAAAATAGTATGATTTTTTCTCTGAAGGGGAATGAAAAAACCTGATGTAAAGTTACTTTTTGGGGTAAACTGCCTGATTTTAAAGAAATTCCTGAGGGAAAGTTGCCCATAAACGGCTTCTACTAAAGAAGGAAAAAAAGCCCTGTTTTAAGTCACCTGTTCCATTGTTCCTTTAAGAATTTGGATATTTCATTGTCATTTGGCAAAAATGTTCACTTAAGCAACAACATATATTACATACAAATATTATTTCCTCTTATATTAAAATTTCTTTAAAAATAACAGAATGTCCTATCATTAACATTTAACCCCCCCCCTCCTCAACCACCATTGCATATCATTTTGTGTGCACACAACTGGATGATTACTAAGGGGTTGTTTAAATGGCTGGATGATAATATAATGTGTTGTAGGGGGGATACAGTTTTTATTTAAATGAAAATGCCCCATACATTGGTTAAATCCATTGGTGATGAATAATTTGACACAAAAATCTTTAACTTAGTTAAAATGTGTGGAAGAAGTAACCAGATATGCTCAACAAAGGTATTATTGCATGATTGTAATCTGTAAGGTCAAAAATGACATTTTCAGGGTATTTTCTTTCACTGGCTTACTGATTGTTTGATCAATATATACGATTTCAGTCTTAGTAAGGTAACATTTCAATTACAGTCGGAATTCAGTAACAAGTTTTCTATTATCACTCGTATGTAAACTGTATTGAAGGTTAACATTGATTTTTGACAAGAAAATTGACAGTTGACCTTGATTATCGACACCGGTCATGTTTGATGTCTCACCCGTAACATGGATAATAACTATCTTCTTATGTAGAATAAAAAATTACGCAAATTACTGTCGCTTAAAAACAGATTTAATCTGACAAACAATTACAGAATGAACTCGGTAAGATTCATAAATAAATAAAAAATATTTGACATGAAGACTTTAAAACTTTAACTATTTATAAGGAGTTAAGTAAATTCAAATAGTTACGAGCAGACCTGCCAACTGTTTCAAATCCTAATGAGGGAGATGTTTTCTCGTCTTGCGTTTTGTGACACAAAACAAATAAATTATTGTAACTGTTGTATCAAGATTAGTTGTGTAGTTTTGGAACTACTTAGAATGTGAAATTAATGTTCATCTACAATAAAAACTGCTGATATTTATTTGTATTTAAGATAAATTTATATGCATCTTTTATAATATTGTTGTGCCCCAAGACATCAAAACCATAGCAGCACTGCGCTAGTGCAGTACGGTGCTGGTGTTGATAATTTGGAGAAATATGGTATCTGTTTCCAGAATCTGATGTTAACATGATTTAAGACCAAGAATATGATAATGCTCCAATTTTTAAATCATCTGTGCTGAAGATTATAAAACTGAGAATGGAAACTGAGTCTGGAAACCTCAAGCATCTGATCGGATGAAATTGCAACCACCCGCTGGTCGCCATTTCAGCCAATCAGATGCTTGAGATTTCCAGACAGGTTTCCATTCTCAGTTTTATCATCTTGGAGCCAGATAAGGATTGTAAGGGAGATTTATGTTGTCTTTTTTTTAAATTTTGAGTGGATCTGCACTTGTCACAGATGTGACAGCTGTTCTGGATATACACAGTGTTTGCCAATGCAATTGAGATTTATCTATAGAGTAAACGGTTTTATATAGTTTTTGATTTTGTAAATGAGAGTGCTATGAGGAATTTTTCTTGCTGTCCTTTTTCAGTCACCTTTATTTAATGCTAATCAGTCAGAAAATTTAATGATCCTTCATGTCTGTTGAAATTCAATCTTTTTTTCCTTTCCCAAAAAGACATTTTGTTGTCTTTATATGATTACTTTTAGGATAATTGTTACAATGAACAAGTGATAGGGGCCAGCGGTTCCTCCATAAACCCCAAGGATAATGTTAATAGAGTTCCTTAAGTCACACCATGATTATTATAGATTATTTCAAACCTCCCAAGTTTGCAGGTTTTTATTAATTTGAAAGACAGTTTTAATAAAGACTATTTATTTGTTCAATAAATTATCATGAGTATAAGATTTAGAAGGATTATAAATACAAATGCACTTGAAACACCTCTAAGACATATCAGGGATTTTATTTTCTCTTTTTTTTCAATTGCAATTTAGTTAAGGATAAACATAGCAGTATTTGAACAGATTCAACAATAAGTAAAACAGCTCTAATGTACTGTTTACAAATTCAATCAATAAATCTTTGATGTTCACAATCCCCCAAAATAAGGGTTGTTTGAAAAGCAAAAATTAAATCAGACAAACATTAAGAAAACATTCTTTAGCGGTAGTTTCTCTAACTTAGTTACCATATGCATAGACTTGAAATGTAAAATAGAAGTTAGTGATATTTTTCCAAAGCATTGTGTTGTATAACAAAGGATAATCTCATTTTACAATTTTTAAAATGGATTTTAGAGGTAAATTAACAGAAAACATTTCTATTCCTGATATTTGTTTCTATTGAAATGTATTATTTCTATCACCAGCAAGCACGAAACTTTAACATTGAGCAAAAATGTCTAAGTATAATAATTCTAGGTAAATTAGAGCTCAAGCTGATTGCAGTAATATATTATGTGTAAGTCTATCCGACTGGAAGATAAATTCAGACTCTCAATAACTTACTGTTGGTGTGCCTAAATACATATAATTCATGGTACCTAAATTAGAGTGCTAACTGCAGTAATATGTAATATGTAATTTTGTCAATCTGACTAGAAGATAAATTCAAAATTGTCACTTACTTATAGTCAGTTAAATTGCACAGTGATGATCCATGGTTAGTAAAAGCATCTCTAAAAAGTATCAAGCTTAATTTTTTTCTGAAAAATCATGCTCCCTTTTTTAATTATAAAAAGGAATTGTCTAGGACCTTTGATGGAGGACTTAACAGAGATATTGTCAAATTGTAAATATATTTTTAGTATGTCTTGTTTTTGAATATTAATGTTCCATAACTCTTGTCCTGTTTTTGACACATTCTTGCCCTTTCCTAGATTGTGACTCCCTGAGTGTTGCAACATATTTTTGACAGCAGCAATCTGTGTGATTCTGTCTGACCTGTTGGATGCTTTGATTGAAAGATTAAACGAGACTTACCTTAAGTTGAAGTTTGATGGATATTTTATTGACCACTAACTCCTTAAGGGATCTAACAGAGATGACGTAGCTCACAATTTGTGCGAAATCAGTCTTCAGAGCCTTGCCAAACATTTAATCAAAATGTTTGGCAACAGAAATGTCCATTAAAAATCAAGCCACTGGCCGTGGTGGGTGGTGTTTGATCCCTTCAGGAGTTAATGGTCAATAAAATATCAATCAAACTTCAACTAAAGGTAAGTCTAGTTAATCTTTCAATTTTATTTCCCACCTAACTCCCATTAGGGATCCAACAGAGATTTTAGAGTTGAATTTTAATGGATAAAAGGATTTTTTTATGTAGGATAATTAAACATAATTAAACATAATGCAAAATCCTTTCATTATTCATTTATTTCAAGTTTGCAGACTGCCCTGAATTTTGAGAGGTCTCACACACAGCTTTATCATAGAACCTTCTAAATGTCTTAACATTCGACCAGCCAGCTGTTTTGATAATTTTGTCTAAAGACACACCACGTAATTTTGCTGTACTAGTGGCAACAGCCCTGGTACTATGGCTAGTGAATTTGCTGTGAATTTACACCTGCCTTTCCCATGACAAGTTTCACCCACCTTCCAATCGTAGCTCATGACACACCTTTGTGTGGAGATTTGGTGCTAATCAATAGCTTGATGTTATTCTGTTTCTAGCACCATTCAGCTATCATCAACAGTTAACATGTTTCTTGCAGCATCAGAAGTGGAGAAGGCAGAGCTGATACTGGAAACAACCAAACAGAACTTGGAATCTACAATGTAAGTGATCACTTCACAACATTCATCCATGTCTGTCTGAATAAAGGACACCTTTGACATCATTCTTGTGGGTAAACTTGTGAAGGAAATTTATCATTCTTAATTTAGGAAATATTGTCACAAAAACGGAAATGACATCAAAAATTAGTAAAATTGTGAAATTAATTTGAATTAAATATCAAATGACAATAAGATTTAGTAAAATTGTGAAATAAGTTTGAATTTAATATCAATATCTTGACCTTTTGAACCTCTGTAATGACTTTATAATGCGCCTTTGCAACCAGTGGCTAGACAAAGATCAACTTGTGCATTGATGTAGTCTGATCACCCCAGACTGAGGGTCTACACTGTTTGATTGATATTCAGTCAGCTATTAACAACAAAAAGCTAAATTTAAATGTATATCTAAGATAATAGGAAATCCATTTATAGTTAAGAAGATTTGAAAAAAGCACAAATAATTTTTGTATAGAAAAGATCAAATTCTTGATATTAAAAATGTATTCTTTGGCATTAGGTTTTTTATGTCGACCAAGAATTGTGTGTTTTTATAATATAAATCAACAGAAAATGAAACCAAAATGATATTTAAGAAGCAATAAAATAGCTGCCCATGATAAATTTAGGAATTTGTCACAGGGATTGAGATGTTTAGGAATAGATCATACATAGCCTAACAGTCCTGATATATGTATATTTATAGGCATCAGAATGATTCTCAGTGATACATTCTATGACTATATTAAGGGTTCAGTAAATATTGCTTATTTTAATTCTTACATAAAAAAAATGTAATCGCTGCAGCTGTTTCGCATGGTTTCATTTGGGAAGGTCATGTGGTTTATGATGTCATAAATTAAAAATGATACCATACAAAGAAAGGCCCCTAACTGTGATATCTGGAGGATTTCATCACAGATTCACTGTATGGCCTAATAAAGTAAAAAAACAGTATAAAAAGCAATTAAAAGATTTAGTTTTTTAAAGGAAACAATGATTTTATATAAAACATATCAATAATTAGATAATCTGAGATTTTTGCTATAAAAATGCATTCTGTGATAAAGAAGTCTGTTTCTGATAACTTTGAATCAGTTGGTGTGAGTTGTCTTCTTTGTGTGTTGTTGATTTAAGATTTGCTTTTCTTTTGATCAGAACAAATATTGGGTATGAAGATATCATCGTCTCATAAAAAATACTTATAATATCAAGAAATGCATTATTTGTATCAGAAATTTCAATCCTTTATATCCAGAATATCTTATTGTAATACATAGTAAAGCTGTGCCTTTATGTTATCTTTCAGTCAGCAAGTGCGGGTACGAGACAATGAAATCAAGAAATTAAATAAAGATATTGATGACTGCAACAGACAGCTTGAGGTATGATTCAATTTTAAACCTTTTCTCCATAAATACGCATTTTTACGCATGTGCAACCAGTGTAGATCCAGATCAGCCGGCACATCTGTGCCATCTGATCAGGATCTGTACTGGTCGCATTTTAGTCAGAAATAACCTAATGAATCACAAAGTGAACAGTTTAGATCCTCAGTAACACAGCAGATCAGACTGCACAAATGTGCCGGCTGATCTGGATTTAAACTGTTCGCCCATGCAATAAAGGTGTCTATGGAGGAAAGGGTTAATGATTGTCAACTTTAGAATCTTATTGATAATAGTGGCTCAGACATAGAATCAAAGCATTTCCTCAGCCACAGCCTGTCAGCCACTATAACACACAAATTCTAAATAATACCTAATGAGCCACACACCCCAGAAGATGTACAAGTAAAACTGACGCACAAAATTTTAATGTGACACAGGAAAGTAATTGTTAATGAGTATAGAAATCTAAGGAGCTAATAAATCAATTATTGGAGCGTAAAATATCATTTTCTAACTCCAATAGAGCACACAATGTTCTATGTATTTATTAAAGCAGTTGAGTTGTGGGTGGCTTGACGTGAACTCGTGCATCTTGTACATGTGTGTCGTGGCAAGTCTGAGATAGGTGCACTCTAGAACCTGGTTTAAATCACAAGTGGCAAAATGCTTTGTCTCTGACCATTTCAGTAACGCTTTTGGTTCTCTTATTTTTGTTCATTGTTTGTGGTGTTTTTCATTTTTTTTAAATTGATTGTATTATGAACTTACTCACTGTTTTCATCTAACATGTGGTGAGGCTGTGTTTTCTGAATGTGGCTGTTCCTAATATGCCCGTTTTACCTAATTGTTTGATGATTAAATTTCAATATACTTTTGTATTTAATATGTGAAAATTTAAAGACAGCAATTTGAACTGCATCCACAACATTTTTATATTTGGTATTTACATATATACAAATATGTTGTTGTTTTTTTTTGTTTAAATAATGAAGCAAAACCTATCTTACAAGGGGATGCTTATGTTAACCACTGTGGATGAAGTGATGGCATTATTTATATACCGGTATATTTGATTTTTGAAAAGAAACACCATTTATTTGGTCATGATCTATTAAATAATTTTTTGTTGGATTTTCTGTTTATAGATTGCAAACGCAAAAATAAAAGACATGGAAGTCAAGATGGAAGACATGAAAATACAAGTTCGACATGAAATCATGAAAAACGAAAACATTGAAAAGGTCTGGTATTCTCAACTTCTTTGAAAATATTTCAATTAAAATTCTCTAAATTCTGCATTTATATATGGTATGTTTTTCAGTTACAAATTGTATTATGAAGTAAACTCCCACAAAGGACTGCATATATGTTCATTGAACACACTGAGCATATTGTTTATTACTGATAGTGAATGTATCTGTGAATAACTAATATATAAAAAATGTAGATCTTTCTATAATTGAACCAGTGAGAGAACTTAATATAATGTTATTTTAGGCTCTTGGTAAACTGTTATCTTTCATTACTTTGATTGAGTAAAAAAATCTTTCTGATACTTTAAGATCACTTATTTTCATGGAAACTTACAACTTGACTCATAGTCTGAAAGCAGCAGCTTGTGGGAAGATGATTGTGTGGTATTTGAGTAGAAAAACAAGTAAATCACTCAAAATATGACTAACTGGGCAGCAAGTATTGCAGAGATGTTAAACAGAACCAAACTTATAAAAAGTCCAAAAAAAGATTTTATTGTAAAATGCATTTGTTAATATGAAAATACTTCAATCTAGTGCTTACCATAAAGCAGGTTACCTTAGCAACCACTTGCTTTTTCACATATGAAAAACAAAAATAAAGGAACAGTCTCTTAAAATAAGAATATCTAAAAAAGCTGAGAAATTAGGGTACAGTTAAAAATGTTACAAACAGTCAAACCTGTCTTCAAAAGCTACCCTTGGCAAACCTTAAATGGTCTTTGAAGGCAAGTGGTCTGTAATTGTAAATAAATCCTGTGGTATCAGGTTAAGTCTGGAGAAAATTAAGTTCCTATGAATGTTAAACATCCCAATCTTTAACTTGTTATGACATTCTGTCATAATAAATGATTGCTATGGTTATAATCTTACAACATGCTTAACTTTGAAAATACTGGTAGTTGCACTTTTTGTTGTTTACAGAGATTTGTGAAATGTTCAACTTTTACCTAAAAGACAACAAATAAAAATTGCTTAGTTTGCCCTCCTTTTCTCAGTGCAGATGCATCATTATATCGTAAGTGGAGAGTGGAACATCTGTGTAACCTCTTTATCCACTAAAACTATTGCCACATGTTATGCATTGTATGTTATAATGTTATACAATGCTGGCTCTGAGCTACCATGGCCACAAGGTTATAAACCTGAGCTTGGAAACCAGTCTCAAATCTCAAGCTAGAATTTCAGCCAATCAGATGCTTGAGAATTGAGACTGGTTTCCATGCTCAGTTTTATAATCTTGGGCAATGATCTGTCAGCTGTAGTTTATATCAGCACGACACTAGTGTTATATTACAGAATTTGGAGACAATACCTCGCCTTAAGGATACGATCAAAGAGAAAGAGACAGAGATTGATCACCTCAAACATGATATACAGGAGAAAAATGCACTGCTAGGGGCTGCTAGGAAGGCTGTTAGAGAATATAAAGACAAACTCAGGGTACGTGTATCTACATGCCTTTATTTAACCCTTTCCTCCATAGACACGCCTTTGTTGCGTTATCGGACAGTGTAGAACCAGATCAGCTGGCACATCCCTGCTGTCTGATCAGGAACTTCACTGTTCGCTTTTTGATTTGTTAGGTTATTTCTGACCAAAATGCGACCAGTGCAGATCCTGATCAGACTGCAGGGATGTGCCCGCTGATCTGGATCTACACTGGTCCCACATGCATAAAAATGCGTATTTATGGAGGAAAGGGTTAAACAGTATCAAGCTATAAAAGAACTGCAATTTCTGGTTCGTCCAAATCTGGATCCCCAAACTGTTGTAACCCATGATTGTTTTCATATAACATAAATTTGACATAAATTTCATATAGTGTCAAAAGAGTTACCATTTGAAATTTACTTGAAAGTAAATACTTTTGCCTAGAAGGAAAATGCTCAGGTCACATGTATCTCCATGCGAACAATATACTTAATCAAAAACAATTATTTGTTTGGAATTGAGATAAAAACACATAATATTACATTAAAGTTTCCTATATCAAGGACCTGCACTTTTAAAGAATTGGTAAAATTTACTTCTAGAACAATGAAAACAAGACTTAGATTTACTTTCCCTATGTAATTTTGTGTTACAAAGAAATATAAAGTACCATGAGTTGTGGATTTTTGTGTCATCTGTGATTGACTTTTTTTTTTTAGTTATGTCCCTTACAAATGCAACTTCAACATGAAACCTAATGTTGACTTTAACTTTGAAAGGACTTGTCCTATTCACTTAATACTTGGAATTTATCATCTGCATGCATAATACCATCGGTGACAAAAAGAATGACAAATCCTGTTTGACTATTTTATGAGTTATGCCCCTTTCAACTGCAATTTTAACATGAAACTTAATGTTGCTTGAAACATTGAAAGTACTTGTCCAATTCACTTAATAGTTGGAATATATCATCTGCATGCACATAGCTATTTGTGGCAATAAGAACAATAACTCGGGTTTTACCAATTTTTTAGTTGTGCCCCTTTCAAATGCAATTTAGGTGACAGATGTGTTCCATGCTGTATTATTGTAATCAATTTAAATTAAATCTTTTTATCATATATGATTAAACATAGGCCTACATCTCAACTTTTTGCAAGCAGGCAACATGATTGTTTGGTGGAACACACAATTCTAGTTATTTCATAAATCAATGTCCCTCTTTGGTTAACTTAATATTCACATGGACATTTAGTTAAGCAACAGTATTTAAAATGCAAGTACACTATGTCAGTTATTTCCAGAGTTCTATTGTGCACAGTGTTCTGTGTCAGGAAACATGTTCAACAAAATATAAACACCTCAGGACAATAACAAATTGGGTGTATCATTTATTGTACATTGTATTACAGCACACAGAGCAAGAGATAGCACAGACGGAAGTTCTGAGGGAAGATTTAAAGCTGTCAAAATGTGAAATCCAGTCTCTAAAACAACTCATGTATGGCAAGGACTACCTTGTCTATCAGAAAACCAAGGCTCTAGATCTCTCCAAGGTAAACATTTTGTAAATCATGGGGCTAGATTTTTCAATCCTAAGCAATGTAATAATGCTGTATGTAAACCAAGGGGTTAGATATATTCAAGTAAAGCAGTATATAAACCACAGTACAACATCTATACAATTTACATTACATGTACTTTCGATAAAATCATAAATTTTAAAGTCGGGGAAGGAAGAGGGGGGACTGGAGTGGGAATGTTAGGGAGGTGGGGGCCAGAAGTCATAGGGGAATAGTCTAATTGGCCCCAATGTCTGCTCTAAGGTATGTGACATATAAACTACCCGTAAAGCAAGATGTGGATCATATCATGATTTGGCCAGTATATTCCATATGGGAGAGTGTAGAAAACATATTTAAGTTTGAAAGTTTTTCACTCTTGAGAAATACAATTTCAGAGCTCACTTGTTGGAATATATTTGTCTTATACTGGTTAAAACAAATATCCTCAATATAATATGATTACTATTAAAAACTTGTTATAATATGTCTAATAGTTTATAGAACCAATTTAGATATGCTTATGTACATAGTGTTGTGCCTTTGTAGGAGATAATAGGAGTACTGAACGACACTTTGGGCAGTGATCAGGTGAACCGCATCCAGCATTTAATAGACCGACTCGGAGTTGGAACTCCCAGAACTGAATCCTCCAGGTAAACAAAAGGAACTCCTGATTGTACAAGGTTTACATTGATTAAGATTTTTGATATTGTGTGTAGGCATAGTATCTGGAGTGGGTTTTCAAGATTTTGAGGTATTTTACCTATTTCAACATTCTAAAACAAACATTTTTTTTCCGTTTCTAATTTTTTGCAAAATTTTGTTTGTAAAGCCTTCAGATTGCCGTGTGCCCAATTCAGACTAAGTGTTGGCAGTAGTTTATGTGATGTAACACAGATAAAAACCAGGTAAGGTTTCAGTTACATGAAAAATTAGCCCTTTACTCCATTGAGAAGGCTTATATCCATGCACAACCAGTGTAGATCCAGATCATCCTGCACACGTGTAGTTCGATCAGGATCTACATTTAGATTTATTAGGTAATTTTTTAAGCAAACAGTGTAGATACATATTGCACAGTTGAGATGGATCTACACAAGTTTCACATGGAATATAAGTTGTTTCCATGAAGTAAGAGGTTATAGGACATAAACCAACATACACCTGTAAAGTTAGAGAGATTTTATAACTGAATGTTTTTATATCAAGTTCTTTGCCCAGTTCCTCTGGAGAACCAGAGTTCCGGTCAGCATCAGCCCCTCCCCCAAGGCATCCTGGGCACAAGGACCACAGGGACATCGACATTAACCACCATCCATACAGCCTCGAGTCTGATCACCATGACAACAAGGGAGATCACCAGTCACATAGAAACCAGAAGTTTTTGAATCAAGTGATGGTAGATATGCCAGATAACCGAAAGAGACCTGTTTCTGCAATGTCACAGCCTGTGAAAAAGAACACTTCTCAAGTGCACAGGACCTCTTCATACAAGGAGGCACATAAAGTGTACACTACACCTTTACCAAGGAAAGCTAATAACTTTGATGTAGACTTAATGTCTAGTCCTCGGGCTAAAACTAATGCATACAGGTCTGAAAAACATGTGAACACTAAATTTAAGCCATCTTTAGAATACAATATAGGACCTGAGAAACAAAATGAAAATAATAAACCGTGTAATTCTCTAAGAGACAAAATGGGTTCTGATAAAGGTCCATTGCCCAGTGATGCAGATTCTGTGTTTTCTTCCGAGTCGGACTTTGAGGAGGAAATGACATCAGAGCAGGAGTGTGTTTTACAGGGCGTGAAGGCGAGTCAGAGAGATGATATATTATTTGAGATTATTAACCTTGGAGACCGAGTACTGATTAGCACACCACAGAAACCTCCAAAATACGGCAAGAAGAGAGGTACAGTATTTTTCTGTTTTCTACTTCTCACATAATTTGTCTTTGATTGTTTATTTCAATTTAGGTTTATACAGGTTTTTTAAGAAATGCACATATGATGAACGGTCAATAATTAATAAATGTCTTACAATGGATTAGGGAACAAGAAAAAATGGTTTTAATATAAAACCAAGAAAAGGAACTCCTATTTATCAATTAAAAAAGATTTATCAGGTCAAGTTTTCATGCAGAGTCATTATTTTTATAACTTTGCATTATCAAAGATCTGTAGTTGTAAGTAAAGGAATTGCACTGTCTTTCGGTAAGTGTCTGATAAAGACAGAACAATCGTGCTGTGTTGATAAACTTTTTCTCACTACATTTATTAAAAAATTCTGAGCATTCATGGCTAATCTTTTATTACTTAAGCACTTTTTAAGGGAAGTAATTCAGTGACTCCTGTATAAAATTTAGTTACAGTTAACTTTCCTTAAAATAATGACATATTTCTACTTTTTGTAAGCAAAAATTTACGGTTTCAATATTGTTTTGTTTGTTTTATTTTCATTGGTGTCAGTGAAAAAATATTCTGTTAGATCAAAGTATTCTCATTCTACTGTAATGCATTACCCTTAGATTGTGATACTTTGATCTTTGCTGATTACCAGTGATATATTTTCTTTGTCTGTCTTTAAACATAAAGAAGCTGATTGGTATTTTACTCTTACTCAGTCATAATTAATAAAAAAAGATTGTCAACTGAAGAAGAGTGAAGCAGTCAAAATTGATGTTTGTTGAGATATTTATTTGTTTTGTCATTTTATATCCAATACACATTCAGTGTACCAGGGTAGTTTGACCAAATTTTGGTACCTGCATATTTTTATATTTGTGCAGCTGTTAATTTAAATACTTGTATATTGGAATTAAATTTATCTTAGATTGTCATTTGCTAAATTGTGCTGCTTTTTGTTTCTACCAGATCTAAAGCCCATTAACTATACGGGGATTGTGAAGTTCAAGGGAAAGTTAAATCCAGAGAAGTACAATGCTCGAATATATGCAGGTGTCCGCATGGATGAACAAGGTACAATCTTTTTCCTGGTATTCTTTATTCATAAAATGCTTGTTGGTTGACTATATCCAATGTACACTGTCTGTTTAAGTTAATTAGATACATGAACACAATGTTAGTTGTGCCTTTAAAATTAAAGTTTTCTTCCTATATATATAGTGTTTTTGGAGAATATTAATGCTTGTCATTCTAAGCCTTGTTTTACACTGTAAAGTCCACACATACTGTGCCAATAGGAATACACCTTGAAGATGAAAAATTGTTGTTATGCTAAAGTATACTGAGACAAGATTTTAGTTACATCAGCAGTAAAAGATAACAATGTAAAGCGTGTCTCGGCATTATTTGTTTTATGCTGTTGTGTAATTCCCTTCTGTATGCTATGTTGTGTTTTGTATTACTGTAACAGATGGTACATAAAAGGTGTCTCGACATTATTTGTTTTATGCTGTTGTGTAATTCCCTTCTGTATGCTATGTTGTGTTTTGTATTACTGTAACAGATGGTACATAAAACGTGTCTCAGCATTATTTGTTTTATGCTGTTGTGTAATTCCCTTCTGTATGCTATGTTGTGTTTTGTATTACTGTAACAGATGGTACATAAAACGTGTCTCGACATTATTTGTTTTATGCTGTTGTGTAATTCCCTTCTGTATGCTATGTTGTGTTTTGTATTACTGTAACAGATGGTACATAAAACATGTCTCGACATTATTTGTTTTATGCTGTTGTGTAATTCCCTTCTGTATGCTATATTGTGTTGTGTATTACAGTTGGGGATACAGACGGTACATACAAGGGTAAGAGATTCATGTACACGCCGGCAGATCAGGGCAAGTTCTTCAAGCTACGAGACCTTACCTCAATATTCAATGTCAAGGTGAGAACATTCTACAATTAACAAGATATGGTTCATGAGTCTACATTTCACATATACATTTTCCGTTCCAGAACATGCAATAAAACGAATGATTAACTATTTGATGGCAGTTGTATTAATGAAGCTGTAGTTAGCTCAGTAGAGTTAAATTGGTGTAAAACATATTTAAACATGATCAAATGGCATGCAATATTTTCTTGCACTCTGGAAAACTTATTTCTAATAAAATGGCATCTCAAGGATATTCATGGTAATCATGTTATTGTTTTTACATCTATGCATCTATAAAAATTCAGAATATCTGCATTTTCCTTTCAGACTGGAAGATACGTACCGATTGAGCGACTGATTGTCCATCATCTTCATCGTAAGAGCCGAGCCGAGTCCCAATCAGAACACTGACACACTCTACTGGGTACCAGTAAGAACACTGACATGTGTCACGCATCAAGTGTAGTGACAGATTAAATATTACTCACCAGTACTTAGTTGCAGCAATTTGTGACTGTTGAAGTACTTCAGAAGATGCATTTTCTTACCCATCATACACCATTGAACAATACAGATAATTATTAGTCACATATTCCCACTTCCAACACCTACCTTTATTTCACCGGAGCAGTTTATAACCCCTTTTAGTTTGACATTTGTATATTTTTTTACATATTATATAGTCTCGATTCTATTGAAAAGTTGTTTTAATTAAAAAGTCAAACACCTATGCTTTTAGAAACAACAAGTGAACAGTGTAAATCCAGATCAGACGCACTGATATTCAGGTTCATTGTGGTCTAAACTGGGCACTAGTGTGATCCAAGGCATACCATGATGACTTGTTGTGGTCTGTACTTGCTGCTAATTTACATCCATCAGTGATATCTGGGCTGAAGTTATACTCGTAAAGCTGAGATTGGAAACCAGTCTCAAATCTCAAGCATCTGATTGGCTGAAATGGCGACTGGTCGCCATTTCAGCCAATCAGATGCTTGAGATTTGAGACTGGTTTCCATGCTCAGTTTATAACCTTGGGCACTGGTCGCCAGGAAATGGACTCATTGCAAAGCAGATGATAGTATTAATAAGTGTTATTGAGTGTGGACTTTTTAAACTTCTAGCATGAGGATGTATAAATAAAAGAAGTCTACTATAGATTTATTTTTACAAAATTATTTAAATTGTTTTAGCTGAAACCAAGATGAAACAGACTTAACAACGATAGTTTTCTGTTTTGTGGTCATAACAAATTGCTACTATAATGTCTTTTGAAAGGATAATTATGAAGTTAAAAACCTTTAAAACTATGTGAATGTTTTAGCTTCAACTAAGTAAGCATCAAGGTTGATATAAACTACTGACGATGTTTATAAATACTTGAATAAGGAAAATAACTGATATTTGACAAGAATTGCGGAAATTTGACTTTGAGAAAATTAAAGCGGTTTACAGTATATCCCATAGGCTACCAGTGTAGATCCTGATCAGTATGTACATCCATGCTGTCTGATCTGTTGAGCTACATTGCTTGCTTCTTGGTCATGACGAAAGCTACTTGCATAGATCTTAAACAGACTGCATGGATATGTGGGCTTATCTGGATCTGTGCTGTTTGCACATAGCATGTAAGCCATATCCACCGAGATAGTTTGCCCTGGTTTTGCTGGGGTTACATTTACGCCCATTTTTATCCGATCAAGATGGACAGTTTGTCTGTTGACCATATTGTCTTGGCTATTTTGATATTATCATTCATATGCGAAAACTAATTTTAACTAATTTATGTTCTAATTGAAGATATCCATTAACTGTTACTGTATTAACCCTTTACTCCATATATAATCATTTTGTTGCATAGGTGAAAATGTAGATCCAGATCAGCTGGCACATCTGTTTATGTTACAGATGTGCTGGCTGATCTGGGTCTACATTGTTCGCAAATGTGATAAAACATTTATATATGAAGTAGTTAAGGCAATGATATAATGCTTCAGTTATAAACTACCATATATTCTAACATGACCACTGAGATTCTCCTTAGGCAATTCATTGAAGTGACTGTGATTTAAGTATGGAATACAATGTATATCCCTGTTACACAATCTTGTTTTCCTTTCTTGACATCACTTGTAATTGTTGATGCCATAAACCACTGAGGAACATGCTAAGCCAAGTAGTACAGGCATTTTAAAAGCTCTTTAAAGCATATTTGTGTTAGAATTGAAATAATCATTATCCTTCATCAGGTGATTTACTGTAGAATATATCAAAGGGCATAGTTTAGATTCATCTATATTTCACTCTGAAGCTATGCCTCTAGTGGTGTACACATTACCAGTCTATATTGTGTATCTGAACTCTGCCCCATGATATATTCTACGATTTGGGTCACCAGAAAATATTTATTATTTTCAAGTTATAATACAACATTGACAGATGTAGCCTTCTGTAAGATGTAATGCATTTAGAAAAAATGTCTGACAAGACTTTGATTACACTTAACTGCCCATTGTTTGAAGAAAGTGGTATTTTTTTTGACAGTTATTTATGGGTAAATTTGAAGAGTTGATGATGAATTTTAATTTTGCTATGTATAACTTATTGTTTTATTGCATATTTTTATTGAAAAGATTTTATATATTTTTTCATTGCAATATGTTTTCATAAGCAGTTTCTGTGATAAAATCAACACTAATAAAACCTTTATAGATTATTACTGTTGTTGTATACATTATAACCCTTTCCTCAATATATACACATTTTTACGCATGTGTGACCAGTGTAGATCCAGATCAGCCAGCACATCCGTGCCGTCTGATCAGGATCTGCACTGGCCGCATTTTGATCAGAAATAACCTAATGAATCAATAAGCGAACAGTTTAGATCCTGATCAGACGGCACGAATGTGCTGGCTGATCTGGATCTAAACTGTTCGCCCATGCAATAAAGGTGTATCTATGGAGGAAAGGGATAACTAATAGGAAAACTTCTACAGCTGCTGGCTGAACTTGGCCTATACCAGAAAAATGCAGAGTTATAAAGTCTATTGCTGCAGAGATTATTTATTTATTAAAATAAGAACTAGACATCTAAGATATAGAGGATATATGTTTTTACCAGTGTAAAATAGAAATATATTTCACTGAGTGAGCTCCGGAATTTGTTTTTTCACGGGTGGCAAAGCCACAAGTGAAAATACATAATTCTGGAGTTCACGAGTGAAATATATTTCTATCTCTCACTGGTAAAAACAAATTTTCTTTTTATTTTATGCTTTTAGTTTATGCTTTTATGCGTGAATTGGACAGAAAAATTGCATGAAATTGCGCCAAAAATGTTTGTGTATGACGTTACGTCATGACGTCATATACCCAAACTTGAACCCGTTTTCTAAACGTTCTCATTCAGAATATTATGTGCATTAGGGTACCCACGCTAAAAAACAGTGAAAATAAAAATGATATTCCACTGTTTGAAAACAGTGAAATACCACTTTTATTTAACTGAGAAAATTCTATAATTCACTGGAAAGCATAAAATAAATAGCATAGAACAATCCTCAGTTGGAGTTATCAGGGATGATAAATGGTGAGAAGTTTGTAGTTATTTCACAGCTGTCCCTTTACTCCATGGATACACCTATTCTTGCATACCAGATCAGTCATCTGGTGTTTTCACCCATGTAGGAAATTTCGATCCTACACCCCCCCATGTAGAATGAGTTACACGCTTACATGAGTGAAGTCACATCATCAGGTATTTAACGTAATGTTTTTAGTTAAGTGACGTCATTTAGAAAATTAGGGATGTTAACGTCAACGTTTTAGCGCATTAAAACAAACAAATAGACGGTATAAATGTACGCAAATATTATGAACAATAGCGGTATGCAAGAAAAAGTATCATGCATGAGACATTTGGTTAAGATTGAAACACTCGTGCATGATACTTACATTATCTCATGGGTGACCAATGTAGATCCAGATCAGCTGGCACATCTGTGCACATTTACACTCCTTAATGGTCAGTGCCCAAGGTTATAAAGCTGAGCATGGAAACCAGTCTCAAATCTCAAGCATCTGATTGGCTGAAATGGCGACCAGTCGCCATTTCAGCCAATCAGATCCTTGAGATTTGAGACTGGTTTCCAAACTCAGCTTTATAACCTTCAACCCATAAATGACCTAGTGAAACTAAACGTGAACAGTGTAATGCAGATTCTGATCATGCAGATGGGATGAACCAGCTGATTCTTTGTGACAAGTCATATCTATAGAGTAAAAGGTTAAAATCAGGGCAGACATTACATTAAATGTCTGAGGCATCTGATGATTCACTGTTTGAGAGAGTGCAACTCTAGGATAGAACAAGAGCTGTCACTGAACATTAACATATATCCCATAAATGTAAGGATCTATAACTCTGTCAAAAATATTCTAAGCAGTTACTCCTGTAAAGTTTCAATGAAATCCCACAAACGATTTTGGAGATGAAGTGAGGACAAAATTATAACAGACTGACCAACAGACAGTTTGATTACCATATGCCTCCCTTCCAGGGCATAAAAATAACAGTTCTATATTGTCTGAACTTCTCTGACTTAAAATTAGTTCTTTTTATTATGACTTGTCATCAAAAATTTAAGAAAAAAATGTTGACCTAGCTTTACAGCATTCTCATTACTGACTTGTGAGGTTCCTAAATTAACAGTATCTTGCAGCATGCTTCAATGAATTTTCTTTTGTTCTGTAATGTTCAGTTGTTGTAGTCTGAGCTTTAACTTAATACAGCAAGTCATTCATGCTATTATCTTATTATAAAAAAACAACTGAATATTAGGTCCTTATTGTGTCAATCAACTAGAACCATTTATATTTACACAAATACAGCAGATTAGATCACAGATTCACTTAAAGCAAACCTGCAATAATCATAAATTTGCTAAATGGCTTTACACAAGTATAATGTAGTGACCCAGTTTCTGTGAACAGAAAGCAATCAAACTGTCATCAACATACAACTAACAATTCATTTAACTTGAATCAATTTAGAAATTAAGTAATTATTGATAGGGCATAAGCACAGTGTAGACAAAGGTACCAACTACGCACATAACTGCAGTAACTCTTGAAAGAAATCTTCAGCATTAAATTTTGCAAGTTCTCAGTCTCAAGATGAATGCAGTATGCTTATTCAATATGTTCTATTTGTTACTTCCAAACATTCACCAACTATAATTCACAAGCACTGATAGTAACTCTGACTGCTTCCTGGGAATAAAACCATTGCTCAGACAGTCTGTGGATTGTGAACTAACTCACGGCCAGAAGGACTCGGCCCTCAACATGTGGATCAGTAGTTCCATTCTCCAACTCCCTCACCACTTTCATCTACACTAAGAAGTTCCATGCCCTTACTCAATCACTTATCCACCATTCCCATCCACACAGAATTTCCTTGCTCTAACCCCACCCCTCCACTTTCCCTCACACTGTGCACTTAACCAATGTACTAACTACACCGATCGTATATTTTAAATTTCGCAGCGTGGATTTGGAGTATACACTTCAAACATGGAACACAAAAAGATACATCATTTTCACTTTATTTCTTGAAAAAATTGTAAAATTCCCAACATCCTTTTGGCAACCACACACATTTAATAAAGGTAGGGGTAAAATGGAAAGTCCCAAAATTTTCATTAGCGGGTATAGTCTCTATTGATTGAAATGCATGATTCCTTATTTAAAAATGGAATCTTAGGTAATTTTAAACAATTCTATTCAATACTGCAATAATGCGATTGCTTAGCTTACACACAAACAATGTTTCAGTAGTTTTAGCTGGTTTCAGTATACAATGTATCCTCCTTACAAAACCTCATGTCGATTTTGTGACTTTTGGTTTTACACTCATATCGGTAAAATGCTTTTGGTTTATAAATGAACAAGGGGATATTAATGACAATTTCATAAAAAGAAGTAAAAATGATGCATCTCATAATATTTCAAGTTTGAAGACTGCACTCCTATTCCATGTGGAGAAATTCAGGTTTTACAATCAGTGTAGTTAGAACATTGGTTGAGTGTAGTTCCATGGCCCAAATCCACTCCCAGGTTTCATCCACATTCCAAGTCTTTGCCTTTTCACTTTCATACAGATTCCCTTACACCCTCACAACTTTCATTCACACTTGTGAATCCCAGCCCTTCTCTCACCATCACTTTCATCTACACTCCGGAGTTCCATGCTTTAACTCCCTCACTACTTTAATCCACGTTCAGTGCTGAAGATTATAAAACTGAGTTTAGAAACCAGTCTCAAATCTCAAGCATCTGATTGGCTAAAATGGTGACTGATCGCCATTTCAGCCAATCAGATCCTTGCGATTTGTGACTGGTTTCCATTCTCAGTTTTATAACCTTGGGACCAGGTGTTCCATGCTCTAACCCTATTACTCATTCTTCCATGCTCCACTATCAGACGTAAGTGAAAACAAACACTTAAGTTTTCATTAAAATAGTTAAACTTCAAATAAGTTTTAATATTTGGCAACATATACAATAAAACAAAATAAAAGAGAAATAAATTAACGTAACAACTAACAAAACATTCTTGACATAACTGTACTTCTGTTTGGTTTAGTTATTCTGTTTTGGAAATTTTTTAGCTTTGTTTGATACAACATCCTACAATGTCTCTGAACATATGATTTACTGTATTTTCTCTGAACACAGGATTTACTGTTTTAGATGGAAAACAGTATATACTCAAACCCCATTGTATCGATCTATCCATTTTATTGCGCTATTAATTACTCTCGCGATATTTTGCTTGTACTGCCACCTGTTGATTGTTTTCATTGTTAACTAGGTCATGCCTACTTTCGCTTAGCATTTGACTGAAGTTTTCTATGAAAATCAATTAAGAGCAGCAGTAAGTACCTTTGAATAGTGTTTCCTCCACAAATGCCACTATTTTCACTAAGTGTTTTTGATACACATGCATATAAAATCATTTAATCGACAATGATGAAATGCCAGTATGTCTGCAGCTGTTTAATATCAAAATGATAGGTCACATGACACCTACGTCACAGTTTCATTCAGTATATAAAAGGCAGCCATTCATATTTTGAACTGTTTCCCACAATGCATCGATATAATGGCGTGACCTCACATTTCAGTAAGATTTACCCCCCTTGTTTATTATTAACTAGTTGTTGCTGAAAATAATTAATATTGAAGAAACTTCAGAAATAATTGAATTAAAAAGACATAAAAGGATATTGAAATGCAGAAATAACAAGGTATGTGGTTTATTTTGTTTTACTGTTTAATGTTGGCTATTAAATAGATCGATACAATGGGGTTCCAGGCTACTGACCATCAGACAATGCAGAATATAATATTCTAGTACGACTATTTGATATATTTTATATATTTTGTACACAATATTAATACAACTGTATACTTGATAATTATTTGACATGCAGTATAGAGAGGAACCTTAATTAGATAAAACAAAGCAAATGCACAAACTACATTAATGCTGAGCATCTGCGTCCACAGGTCACTAACAGAAGGTTTTGGCAATACACAGTTCTTTTACACCATTACCGGTATATGACAATATACCTGGTCCATAAATCGTCTAGTACATGTACAAGTATTTAGTACATAATTATTATTCAAATTAAATTTTTGAAATAAAAAAGAATCAGAAATAAAAATAAATACTTGCCATATAAAATGTCCATAATGTGTATGAAGTTTCCAGCCATAGGTATGATCTTATGCATGATAAAATTAAATTTTACACTATATGAAATAAATCCCATAACCAGCAGTAAATGAATGGAAAACCCAACAACAAACTTCCTTCTTACCACTAGAATATTAAACTGAAGATATCAAAAATGATATGCCCACACAACTGAACTGAAGTATGTATCTTAAGTAATAACGCAATAACCTAAACAGCAAATGTTTGCAAGATATCTGTATCAATTAACTCATAAAATGTGTCTCACCATCAGCCAACATATCATAACTACTAGTATTTTAGATATTACCTAAACTCATTTATTTCTAACCGTTTCAGCCATTGGCCTTTTTCAGTTAATACCCACACATGTGTCTTGTGACAGAAAGAAAATGTTGGCTTGTTGTGACAGCATTAACTGAAGGAGCCCATGCCCAAACATTCTGAAATAAAAGAGTTTATAGAAAGGAAATATTCACTATCCCTACATGGATACAAAGAATTAAAACTGGTTATTTAGCCCGAAAAATATATATGCATACATAGAGATGTTAATAAAATGATTATGGCTGCCAGTAAAGGCAGAATAACATACTGAAAGCAGTTACACTGCTGTAGAATTGTACCTTGTGCTACTTGAAGTATTCAATACAAACATATGAAATATGCAACATGTAGTTTATAAATGGATTGACAGTTTCTTTAAAAGCTAATTATTCAATGTTTGTGGCAAATTTCAACATTTAACATGTAGCCTGCTTCATCACAACTATTGCTACATTGTCAATCTATGTAAACCCATACATCAGCCAGTACATTCTACACAAACGTGCCGACTAATCAGGGTCTACAATGTTTGCTTTTATTCATTGAGTTAAGATAAACATCACTCCAAACAATGAATGTACCAACTCAAATTCATAGAAAGCAGTCAAAATAAGTTAACAGATAAGCTGCAAAATGTATAAATGTATTTTTTCATGCAACAAGGAAGGATTCTCGAAAATTGTTCCTGATCACTATCTTCTGGTACAGAAATACATGACTTACAGCCAATGATACTGTATTTCAGATGCCAATTGAGATTTGGAAGTCTAGCACTTTACTGGTACATTTTTTCACTGTATGTACATAATCTCAGAAGGAATATTTACAGGAAAATAAATTAATAAACCCTCTATGCCATATTTTCACAATTTGTCACTTGTCCAAAATTGTAGATCGAGATCAGCTGGTGCATCTGTGCCATCTAATCAGGATCTGCATTGGTCACATATAACCTAATAAATAAAAAAGTAAACAGTTTAGATCCAGCTGATCTGGATCTACACTGCTTGTCCATGTGATAACAGCCTATATATAGAGAGTTAAGGGTATATTTAATCAATGTCAGTTATTGCTAGCACTAATGGAGTACATCTACAACTAAACAGATGAGGAAAGAAACAAGGATGTATGTTAATGTTGTATATGAAGGGGAGATTTTGACCATCACTATAACACAATAAAGTATGAGTTATAAAATATCTGAAGTTAAGATAGCTTTGTTTGTCTTGTATTTTAATGAATAAACTTTGAATTTAAGCTTATCTGTTCGATATATATTTTAAGTGACACAATAGTCACATAAGCCCCATTCATGTTTCATCTCTTAAATTTTATAAATCAGTGATATCCCCCGATGTAAAAGTTAACGAGTCATTTTCTCCATACTAAAAATGATTCCCAATGCATCACTTGCAGAATCATATCCTCATGTTTTATGTAGTCTCGTTAGTACATATATATGAGAACTAAAGTTAAAATATAACTTTTTTCCTAATTTAAAGAATTAATAACAAATTTTGGAAAAAGTGGTTCCTGATTTTGGCTTAGTTTATGTATGTCTGACTCTTCAAAGCAACAACTTTTTCCTTGTTGTAAATAATTACAGCAACCAAATTCTTTTGCTATGAAATATGTTCGCTCTATGGCATGACTGTAAAAGGCTGCTCACAAACTTTTGGATCTGTGCACAATGTTTTAACCAGTAACACTGGTATGCTTGCATGTACTGTCTCTAAAAATAGCACCCTGTCATCATCATACTATTCTAACAGCCATTCCAATACAGTTTTTTTTTAACTATTTTGGTAAGAACTGAAAATAGTTAGAATTGTAACTAGAATTCAACTAAACATTTATTTCAATGGAACATTTATTTTATGGATGGCTTGTTTTAAGTAAGCATGAAACCCTTCAAGCTTCGAACACTTTTAAACAACCAAAATGTGTTCATACCTATTTTTTAATGGCAAATATTTGTGAACCCTGGCATGTCAATATGAGCCAGATATCAGCAACAGGCTATCATCAATGTCCAGTGCATGATGATCATAACTAAGGTAGATATGATGACAAGATTAAAAAAAAATAGGTATACACTGAAACTGGTAAAAGGACTATCATTTAGCACTAGTTAGCTTGCACCTTGCTTGTACCTCTTTGCTTGTATCTGGCTTTATCCTAGTATAAACAACTTGCAGTAATTCAATGGTAGGAAGTCAACTCTAGAATAAAACCTTTGCCTGATTACTTAAAATAGCATTCTATACACCATAAGGAACACAGTTTAGTATAAATATCACAAGAAGCTTTTTCCCTCTAACAAAGTGACGGAATGCAGGATGATCGAGATGAAGTTTCACGTTAACTTTGCTTTTCCCCACAGAATGATGGAATGCAGGATGATCACGATCAAGTCTCCGTTCACAAAGAATGATGGCATGCAGGATGATTACAATCAAGTCTCAGGTTAACTTTGCATACACAGGTGGACTGAACTTCTTCCGTAAGAATTTGGCAATATAAAGAGGTATACAGCTGACGGACGTTATCACTAATACTTTCCAGAAGAAATTCCATGTCCCCAAGAAAATAGGATCTGAAATGACAAAGAAACTCAGAAGTTATACACATAAAGTAAGAAATATATTCACTAATTGGAAATAACTAACAAATATCCCAACAGATTCTCTAAATATTGCAGCATACATAACTACCTTTCTAAAAGATCTGGCATGGGTTGTCTTTTCATACAAAAAAGAGTTCAGGACAACTGTTTTAAGCAATCCTCTGGCATTTTGTATAAAATGACAACACAGGCCTTAAATATTAAGAAAACAAGTCAACATGAACTTGAAGTGCAGATCTGGCCAGGAAAAGTGCATGGTCTAGACAAAGTTGTTTAGAACCCAAATAAGTAGCATTTCTAATGATTTTGGCTTTATTTATGGCTTATCAAGAACATTTTATGCATCTATTTAAATCTCTTATGTATATTGCCTTTGAAAACTATGCATTTGTAAACAATAAAACTACAGGTCACATACATGTAAGTCAGCAGCAATAGCTGCAATTCTAGGTTGTATGATGTTTATAATAATAGAAAATATGCAATGGCTTTAGAACATTCCTAACTATAGTTTTCATGTTTTTGCAAGTTTTATTTCTTTTGTTTAATGCTGTTAAACACTGTCTGTATGATGTAACAAGTCATGTTTGTCATGTTTCCAGTTGTTTCAAAAGCAGTTTCAAAGGGACTATATAGCAGATTATGCTCAAGCAAAGATGACTTGCCTGAGAGATCCACAGATGGAACTTATTGAAGCTTGACTTACAGTCAGATTCACTGGTATTTCTTAACTTTATTATATACTGATATTTGAAAAACAAAACAGAAAGTTTCAAATGACATTAAAAGATACACAATTTCTTTATAAAAATTGTTTTGAAAATGAACCCTTGTTTAGTCACTGCTGGTCTAATACTTTCAATATTCATAACACTGGTTACTATACTTAGCTTCATTATGATATAAGAAAGTTTAAATGAAAACTTCATTAAAAAACAGTACTGCTCACCAAAATAGTTTCTAAGGAAGACTAGTGAGGCCACATATATGGCCAGACTGAACACTTCAGCTAGGATCATGGCCCAGTGCCACGTGCGGATGGTGAGGGCCACCATGAGAAGCTCGGTGAGGATGAGTGAGGTGAAGGTGATCGCCACCACGTGGATAAACTCATCCTCAAACAGCAGGAAGGCCCCGTACATGATGATACCGCCCTGGTAGATGCTGATTAGCACCCACATAAAGAAAGACTTGAATGACAGTGATCTCCCCTGAAATAACATAGATTTCGTTAATATTGTAAACTATTTAGAAAAATTAAATGCCAAAATGGTCTAAGTAACACCCATTAAATGGATACTATAACTCAATACTCACTTGTAGAAATGATGAAAACAATTTTTTTTTAATACTGAAAGTTTTATATTTATAGTTAAGTGAATACATTTTGTTTATTCATTTTTAGCTCACACAGTGACCTAGATAGTAATGATCTTTGATCATTCACTAAACAAGGTCTCAACAACAACTGAATCAAAGCATAGGACTTTGATAGAGGACAACTGTTCCACAACAATCACAGAACAAACACAAGAAAATGGTACCTTTGTTAGATCCTTATATAGTTCAGGATACATGAGCGCAGTTTCTGGGGTGACATCTTTGTCGAGCACCAATGAGAACACTGGGTACATGGTATATACAGTAGAATACCTGCAATCACAATATACAACAATCAAGATACTTTCCAGTTTGATTTTTTTCTGAACAACAAAATCAATCTAAGCAAGATGATAAACACTTACATCGTATCACCCAGAACCTTATATTTACTACACTCCAGAGATACCTACTGCACAAACTTTTAACTGATATTAATAATGTAGAATTGGCTTATAAAACATAATAATAAAGGATATTTGTTTTTTTTTAAATATTGATTCTATTTCACAAGTGAGCACCAGTAACTGATATGTTCACTCATAAAGATTAAATAAAATCATTTTCTTTTCATACAATAATATATTAACCAGGATGATAAACACACAACTATATTAACATTTTAGTGTTTGCTGTATTATTGCAAAAAACTAAAAACTCAGTAACTTTAAAACAAAGAAATAAACATCTGTCTTACCCAACCATGAGAAAGCCTGGGAACAAAGCTATGGAAGCAAAGTAGAACACAGAACAGAACACTGCCTGCATTGTGGAGATTATCAATCCTCGATGTATCACAAACTGTCCCAGAGACGCCGACCGTTTGTAACTGTTTAAAATACAGATATACTAGAAGACTCAAGGCTGTTATAAATAATATGTGTTTTTTTCAATTCTCAAGATTTAACCCTTTCCTCCATATATATACACCTTTATTGCATAGGCTAACAGTGAAGATCCAGATCAGCTAGCACATCTGTGTCATTTGATCAGGATATACACTGTTCACTTTTTGATCTTAAGAAATTTCTGACCAAAAAGCGACCAGTGCAGATCCTGATCAGACAGCATAGATGTGCCAGCTGATCTGGATTTTCACTGTTGGCACATGCAATAAAATGCATATAATTATATGTAGTAATTGTTCAAGAGATCCTACAAAACAATGTCATGATATTAATTTATCTGTAACTGCTTCGCATTATAAAACTATCTGAAGTTTATAATCTCTACAAGATTTTGATCATTAAATGAAATGATACATTTGTGAGGTAATAAGAAAAACATAGGAATTGAAATAGTTCACTATGACTGAAGCAATTATATGATGATATATTAGTTACCTGTCTCTACCATGGACCATGAGAAGTCTACCAATGTAGCTAAACTGATTAATGGAGAAATCAGCCGCCATCGATGCCTGCTTTCCTTCCTGTAAAAATGTGAAAACTCACAAAGTAATTACTGCATAAAATCTTTGAAATGAACACATGATCAATATGAAATGTGTATTTGCTGCTAAAAATAAACAAATACTCTAAAATGAGTATTTTTCCATGATTGAAATAAACAAACACAGCGCACTCTTTGCAATGAGTGCATATCACTTAACCTTTCTCACCTCGGAGGTGCCAAAAACTTTTATCACTTGTTTGGGCCTGTAGGATTGGAATGGAAATTACAAACAAATATGCACAAATATGCTTCTGTTGTAGATTTTTTTAATGCTTGTTTTTTTTTCACAGTAACACCATGCTCCATGTGTAACAATATAAATCAGGACATGAAATCAACTTTGAGGTTAAACTTGCACCCAAGTAACCTCATGAATCTAAAAGCAATCAAGTTAGGTTTTTTGGTTAATTTGTTATTTTAAACCAAATTTCTTTCAAAATTTAAAAACATGGAAAAATTAGAAAGCCCCATGCACAACAAAATATGTTCTAGTATTTAAAGTTGAAATGTTATTTAATTGTGTGAAGTGAACTACTAGGTTACCTTGCCAACAATACCAATGCCAGCATCAGCTGCTTGGATCATACTGACATCATTACCCCCATCACCTGAACAACAACAATAACAAGTTATCGTCATGTTTATTTTATGCATTGTAAATTTGAATGTAGAATAGAAATGTAAATTGCTAGCAAATACAATAGTTTTCTACTGGTTTTGAGCCTTGAGAGTCAATGTAACATCAATACTTTTTTCACTTATTTCATTGTGCCACCATTGCATTATCTGACAAAAAACAAAAATGGTGTGCCTTTACACAGAATTCCAAGTTTAATTAACCCTTTCCTCCACATAAATACCATGTATTGCATAAGTGAACTGTGTAAATCCAGATCAGCCGGTACATCCATGCTGTCTGATCAGTATCTACACTGTTTGCTTATTGGTCAGAAATAACCTCATGAATCTAAAAGCAAACATGGAAGATTCTGATCAGACAGCACAGCTGTGGTGGCCGATCTGGATCTACACTGTTAGCCCATGTGATAAAAGAATATGGAGCAAAGAGTCAACCTAGCTTGCATACTTTTTACTTTATAAAATGTGAAAGTCAGTTGAATACATTAATTACAGACTATAAACCCATACCTTTACCTTTACCTTTTTAAGATATTTAAGGATGCATTTTTTCTGGGCAGACAAACAGATGGACAGACCAGTGAAACCAGTTGGGGACAAGAAACATTTTCCAGTCCAAAGCATTAACTACAATTGTCTTTTCCAAATCTCATTGATCAAAATTCTTAAAGTATGTTTTTAGCCTGCAAGGCAGGTAGATAATAAGTGCATGCATACAGAATACTTTATACTTACACACCTACACTTAACCTTTAACAGAACTGTGAAGTTAAAGATCTAACTTTTCTACGATAATGCTCAGGTCAACAGATATCCTCTAAAACCTTAACTCATTCAATTATGGTAATGAACTGGAAAAGTTTAGTGTGTGGAGCAATGCAGATCTGTATCTACATTAGTTTTCGATGTTACTTCAGTTATGAATTGTACTTAAATTGATTAAACTTATTGCATTATGAATAACTGAACATACCTATTGCACATGTCCGTTTGCCAGTATGTACCTTGAGCAGATTGACTATATCAGCCTTCTGTGTGGGAGAGCACCTACACACGACCACACACGGACACTGACACGCCAACTCTACAAACTCATGCACATAGTACTCCAAACACACCTACAAAACAGAAACTAAGTTTGTCCGCTTGGCTTAACCCTTTCCTTGATATATACACATTTTTACGTATGTGCGACCAGTGTAGATCCAGATCAGCCAGCACATCTGTGCCGTCTGATCAGGATCTGCACTGGTTGCATTTTGGTCAGAAATAACCTAATGAATCAAAAAGCGAACAGTTTAGATCCTGATCAGCATCACATATGTGCCGGCTGATCTGGATCTAAACTGTTCGCCCTAGCAATAAAGGTGTATCTATACAGGAAAGGGTTAATATACTAGGCCCAGCATCATAAAACTAAAAACTATTTTTATCTGCAGGGTCCAAGATCTGAGACTGTAGAACACCTATGGAAGACCCTAAAAACATTTTAGAAAAGTGCACAGTACTTTTAATGTTACTTTCTACAGAAGAATATTAAAGAAATTCATGGTTCATTTATAATCTGTTTTAGTGCCAGTGGTAGCGTTCTCATTCTGCAGTTATCTGCTAGAATAAAGCTTAAAACTGACATCTGCTATAAGCTGCAATTACAATTTATATGGTCACTTCAACTAAAATAATTTGTTAAACCAAGGACTGATAGACTTTGTATTGCAACTTTTTCTTCAAAATTAATTACATAAAGCCTTAGGGAAGATTTTGATTGTAATGAATTTAACTTGACTCGAGTAGATCCTGATCAAACTGAACAGATGTGATGTGTAGGCTGATAAGTGCCCAAGATCATAAAACTAAATCTGGAGATCAGTCTCAAATCTCAAGCATCTGATTGGCTGAAATGGCGACAAGTCGCCATTTCAGCCAATCAGATCCTTGAGATTTGAGACTGATCTCAAAACTTAGTTTTGTGATCTTGGGCCCTGGATCTACACATGTGCACATGTGATACTGAGTGCTAGTCATGGAGTTCATGTTGTGTGATCAGGGACAGTTCCCACCTGTAAGCTGTCCCCAGTGATGACGAGAGCGTTGTCTTGTTTCCTCCGCAGATTGTTCAGCTCCAGGTGGGCGTCCGTCCTACCGGTCACTTTCTTAAATGTGTAGATGTCCTGGTTCCTTGATACAAGCTTTGAACTCTTGGCAATACAGGTAGCTGTCTCTAGTTTGTCACCAGTCAACATCCAGATCTTAAAGTAGCAAGATTGTGTTTTATCATAATGGTTTACACTTTTATGACAATTCTTATTTGTAGTCAAAGAGACATACAATGTATTTTCAAAAACAATTAAATCAAAGAGACATACAATGTATTTTCAAAAACAATTAAGTCAAAGAGACATACAATGTATTTTCAAAAACAATTTTCTACAAAGTTAACTGCATGAAACATAAGAACCTAAGCCATTTCTTGTTATAGATGTACATCACCAATGATTACATATTTTTTAGAATCTGTGATCATTTGTAAAATATTAAAGGCATTACCTTTATACCAGCATTACGTAACATCTCGAGTGTAGGTCTGACAGCTTCCTGTAGTCTGTCCTCCACTCCCGTCATACACAACAGCTCCATGTCTCGCTCCAGACTTTCTACCACAGCCTGAACCTTCACGTTCCTATCCTGTACACTCATCTTAGCTTGGTGGTAACGGTTCTGAAGGAAATATTTATTTATGTTGATATTCCATTAATCTCCCGTTAAGGATTTTCTATAGTCATCAATAAACCATTAAAGAACAATCTATGTGTAAAATTAATTCTAAAGTTACAATTTATATGGGACAAGTGTAACAGGAACTTAATGAGTATTGCTAGAAACACAACAGTGCCCTACATTGTGCCAACATCCAAGCACTGGTATTTTCATTGTTTTGTCTGACAAAAGAAATAAAATGTCATGCACAATCTCTTTATTGCATGAATAGAGAAATTGAAAAATCCAATTTTTCTGGATGGCTGGACAGAGGGTAAAATAGTCTCCTCCACTGAAACCAGAGCGGTACTAATAAAGCACATCTCCTCCTTGTCCTTTAACCATATACCAAGTTTCATACTTATTGAGATATTGCTCAATCCATTTTTTCTTGATGCACAAGCAAACTATTGTCACAAAAAATTATATGATGTGCACAATTTCTTTATAGCCCTCTACCAACATTCAAAGCTTTATTAAGATAGCATAAACTTTTTGGATGATGCCAGGATCCAGTTTACGGTTTCCTCACAATTTTAACAACCACATTTTTTGTCTAACAAATAAATAAAAAAGTGTGTTTAAGGAGACCTTTAACTGAATACAAAGTTTTATAAAACAAGCTTTCAGTCTCCATTTTCCAGACAGATGGACAGTAAACTCATACTTTCCCCTGGTGAAAAGAGTAGGTTATTAACAAGGCAAGTCACCCATGGTAAATAGAAACAATTACTAGCCTTATTCACAGTTTGTGACCTCCAAACTACAAGTTGGGGCAAGTATATGTCACACAAAGTATGAAGTGTAGCCAAATTTACAACAATCCTTTCAACATACCTGGAATTCCTGATACTGGTCTTCTGTTAGGACCTTTTTAGCTACCACCAGGGTGCGCAGTCCTTCCCTAGCCATGTTACCACACTGAAATCAAATATATATATAACATGAACTGTCACTAAAAATTGACTTATGTCCCCAAATTATGAAGGCCCATAACTCTGCCAAAAAATCAGAGTGGAAACTCCTCACGACAAATACACCTGTGAAGTTTCAATAAAATCCCTCAAGCAATTTCGAAGATATAGCGAGGAAAAAATTGACCAATGGACAGACAGTGTCATTTAAAAGCCATAATAAACGGTTTGCTTAAGAAACAATATAAAATTTACCCATGCAAAAAGCATGCAAATCATTCTCAGCTGTGTTTACCTCTGGGCCAAATTTATGTTCACATGCAGAACATTGTAAATTGTGTTTGGTGGTATAAGGATTTTCAAGGACCAGAACACCCACAATATTATTTTAAAATCGCTATTCATGATAAAAAACTTGCTACTACCATCCCCTCCCCATATACAATAAATTTTGGCAATAAATTCTGGAATTTCTCCAGTAAGTTTACAGAGAAAATAGAATGTTACTAGAATATACCTCTTCTTCAAGCCAGTCGTTGTACTGTACAATGGTCTGCATCACGACATCAGCTCCTTTCAGGTAGAAGATTATCTCCCCTGTCTGGTCATCCTACACCAACAACAAGCAATACTTGGACATATTCACAGCCTAGGTGTTGCACTACATTACACAGTTCTGCATACATTATTATTTCAATTCTGCTCTCTAGCACAAGCATTTGAACCACATTAGATAATTTCTGCTTGCATTAAGATTAAAAAATATGTTATAAAATAAAAGTATGGAAGTTAATGCAAAGTTTTTTTGTTCTTTATGTATTATTTTAATAATAATAATATATACTTATAAAGCACCTTTAATATGATTCCCATCCTCTTGGATTCTGAGGTAAAAGGGAAGATGTGTAGTATGGTATATGAGAGTATTGTGTTGTTTGGGGCCCTCAGCTGCATTGAGTTCAGATCTCGCTTCACCAACGTGAGTCCTACACTCTCTGTCCAAGTTACTAAGGCCACCTTTAAGAAAAGCATGAAACATGAAATGCTCATTTAAATTCAACAAGTTTCTGAACAATCCATATTTGACTGGGTGGAAACTTCTCTGATTGGCTGTCACTATAACTCAATTTTGATTAGATCTCTCCAAAATAATATTAAATCTGGGATATTTAAAAATATACCCCTGATGATAAATTATACAGGTCAGTTTTAAAAATGTGCATTTGAATTAGACTAGCCTCCATGTACTTGCTGCATTCTACAAACACTGCAGTATTTTTAGTTGAACGTGCAACAATCCAATAAAACCCTGCAGCCAATAACATGAAATACAACAAATGATACAATCCCACAAGCCTGCTGGGCATTCATTCTTCAAAGCACTTCCAATGCGGTGGTTTCTGACTTATGAGTTTGCCAGATTCCATCAGCTATCAAAGCTGAACTTCATATATATTTTGAATAGGTGTGCAGGATTAAATCAGTTCTCACAAGTCATAGAAAAGAAATGGATAAGGTCAAACATGAAACTGTACAGCTATGCAACATGTCATGATGATATGGCTATGAAAAGATTTGTTTTGGGATTATTATCTGGACTTAAGGGATGATACACAACTGAAAACTAAGTGCTGGTAAAAAAACATTGCATCACATAATTTATAAAATAAAATCTGCCATGTTGCAATGATGGTCTAAATCACAGGTCATTAATTAACATACCTCGTCTGGACTTGAGGCCTGGTATACAACAGTTTGCTGACTTTGCTGGTCCGCTTCCACCTGCAGGGACATTTCCTCTGAGCCATTCTCGTCAAACACTGGTGTGACATTATGACATAGGGCAAGAGCCTGCACTGCCTCCAGCACCCTGGTCACCACTGTCCGCCTCACTGGGGTACCTTGACGGGATGACATAGAGCCCAGGTGTGACTGAGAAAATGCTGTCTTCAGATGTGCTGTTACCTGTAATGCCATTACTTTGTCACTGATAACAAGACCACATGTAACTGTGTTAAACACAGTGTGTTTGTATTAAACCTTTAACAATTCTACATGTTTCAAGAAAAAAATTGATGAAGTAAAAATAGTCATTCAAATGTGACCTCCTAGATTTTTCCATAGGCAGTATATTGAAACAACTGTGATTAAATACTCGATATTTCATTGTTACACATCTGTATTTCTTGCAGGATGTAATTTGTTGTTCTTCTGATGTCATAATCTGCTTGACATATTAACTTGAAGTGCCCCAACATTTCAAAGCTATACAATGTTAATTTGTGCTTTAATTTGAGGTCAGAATATCTTATATGACTGAGTATTGTTCAGATGCACAGATATACATCACTTGGGGCTTCTACACCTAAACTCTGCCTAGTATAATATACAGATATAGAGTATATATCACACAGAGATATTTATTTATTCTGTAATATCCTTGGGTCAATAGCAATATTCCTTAATCAGTAACCCAGGCTTAATCACAGAGGACACAAAGCGTTCTATTAAAAAACTTACAATGGGTTATATGTGACAGTTTTTTAAGCCTATTTAGAACAACAAATTTGCTAATTTATCATCAGGTGAAGATAGACCTATAAACTGCAAACACTTTTAAGTGTAAGGTCATAGAAAGATTCTATAAAACTTAAATTTAATTTTGGTGTTACAAGATACAAGCAGTTAAAAACAAATTCAAAACCTAACTTTAACAGCTTTCATACAAACCGAGAAATATCATTCTGGAAACAATGTGCACACATTAACTCTCCGATTTTGTTCTTTAAATTACCGTAATTAAAGTAATAACAAATGTAAGGAATAGTTTACCTCATCGACAGTCTCAGGAGTGAATGCCACTGTTCCTAGATGGAGCTTCTTAAAAACCTGCAAAGTAAATATATCAAGTCTAAAAAACAGCTTCTTTAATGAATAAAAAGTCAAAGTTCAAATGTTAATTAGGCAACAACATTGAATGATGTCAACAAAAATAATTTGTCACCAGCTGGAAAATTTCAAACAAGTATAATGTAAACATACTGTTTTGATGTGTGGTTAATTATGGAACAGATGCTGGCAAAACTAATTAACCCTTCTCTCCATGCATATGCCATTTATGTCATTGGAGACCAGTGACGATCCAGATCAGCCACCACATCTGTGCAGTCCAAACAGGATCTACACAGGTCGCTTCTTGGTAAAAACTAACCTAATAAATCTAAAGGTGACTAATGTAGATCCTAATCAGATTGCACAGGTTTTATCGCATGTGTGACCTTGGTAGATCCAGATCAGATGGCACATCACTGCCATCTGATCTAGATCTACAATGGTCACTTCTTGGTCAGAAATAACCTAATGAATCTAAAAGGAGAATAGATCCTTGTAAGGCAGCCTGGATGTGCCAGATCTGGATCTACACTGTTTGCCAATGGATAACTGCCATATTTCATGAAGTAAAGGGTTAAAATTGGCAGTGGCAATAAACAGAAACAACCGAAAGCCTACCATATCATTCTGTGTCAATGTGCCGGTCTTGTCACTCAGCAGGTAGCTGATTCTGCCCAGCTCTTCTGGTATGGTTGTACTTCTGACCACTGTGCCAGGGATGTTCTTGTCTCGAGTTATCATGTAAGAATACCATGCTTTACCCATATCTAAGTTCACTCTCAAACTAGAAAACAGTAAACACAATTGAAATTATCAACAATTCACCTCTTTACAATATGATCCTACTAGTAACCCACATGTACACCCAGTACTGGTTCCGTCAGTTGAAGAAAAGCCTTGTTAATACACATCCAATATCTTCATGAAAATAAATGGATAAGACACAATCTTTGAAATATAAGTGGTAGTTGTTCTGTGATTTTAAAATCCTGACTTTCACATGCCACCAAACGAAAAAGATTATATGATGACTTCTGTCCAGGGACAAGCAAGGTCTTTAACAAAACCAAATTAACCCTTTCCTCCATAGATACACCTTTTTTGCATGTGTGAACAATTAAGATCCAGATCAGCCGGCACATCTGTGCCATATGATCAGGATCTAAACTGTTTGCTTTATGATTCATTAGGTTATTTCTGACCAAAATGCGACTGATCAGATGGCACAGATGTGCCAGCTGATTTAGATTTACACTGGTCACACATCCGTAAAAATGCGTATTTATGGAGGAAAGGGTTAAGCAATAAACAACCAATTCTTACTGTCAGGAACTGTTGTCTATGTTATGAGACAGTTACCTGATAGGTATGATGTATGAGAACAGCAAGATGAAGCGGAACAGATATCTGTACCATGGTCCTCCAAATCCCTGAAACAATGAAACAACAACAATCAATATCACACTAACAACTAATATTCAAGGTCAGATAATCATATGCGGAATACTGACTGATTACCATTTTATTTTTTAAAATAAAAACATCTGATGAGAAAAAGTTTCATTACTCCAAAATTACACAACAGTATTCTGAAAATTTATGATTTTCAAAGACAACAGAAAATCCCTACCATTTATGGAAAGTATTGTACCTAAAGGCCTGTGTTTTCATAGATCTTAATATTACACTGCTTTTTGTATAATGGTGATATAACAGTGTCAAGAAACAAAGATACTGAATTTCAACATTAAACACACAAGCCTTTTTTTTGCTACATGTAGTTGCTAATTTCTTTTTGAATAAGTAAAGATATTCGATAGTTTGGTCGGTTCAGTTTTAAACTATAGCCCTGAGGTATGGGGGCATTATTAATCAATTGATACAGAACGATTAACCTGTAAATTAATTCGTAAGATTTTATGTGTTAAAAATTCAACGAATATTGACGGGCTTTATGGTGAAATAGGTCGCTTTCCAATGAAAATACAGAGAAAACTCATTATGATAAAATATTGGTTAAAACTCGTTAAATCAAATAATACGTTAACTAAGAGTATTTTTGAAATTCTACAAAGAGATGCTGATAACAACATTACTTATGGCGGAATGAATTGGGCATTTCAAATAAAGAACATCTTAGAAGAAAGCGGATTAGGTACCTATGGCAAAATAAAAAATTATATGGAACTGACTTTTTATTCATTAAACAAAGAATTATTGATATTTTTAAACAAACCTGGTACTCAAACAATAATAATTCGAGAAGACTTGTTACTTACAGCGTATACAAACATGACTTGGTTTTTGAAAAATACATGTATCTTGATACCATAAAAATTAATAAATACCGAATCGCACTTTCAAAATTTCGTTTAACTTCACACGACTTAGCAATTGAGACAGGTAGATATACAAATACTCGTATAGAAGATAGAAAATGTAACCAGTGTAACTTAATCGAAGACGAATATCATTTTTTATTAGTTTGTCGTAAATATAGACATTTGCAGCAAAACTTCTTCACACCATTTTATTGCCACTGTCCAAATCGCTTTAACTCGAATTGTTAATGTCTTCTAAATCAAGGAAAACATTAGAAAATCTATCAAAATATATATACCATGCTTTTAAATTACGAAACAACGAAAATAACACATAAATGTTTAGCAAATGTAAAACTTCTCTGGAAAACTTGCGTGTTTATTTATTTAAATGTCTATTTACCACATCATTTATCGTATCATCTATATCTGTTAACTTTCGTTATAACATTATGGATTGTATTCCTCGCCATTTTTGATGAATATTGTATGTTGTCTGTATAAAGGCTATAAATGTGCCAATGCCATTAAATGCTTAATAAACTTTATGTTATGTTATGTTATGTTAATAAGATTTTCATGGTGTTTTAAATTTAGATTTTTTAAACAAATTTTCAAATTATTGCTACAAAACTGAGATTATCCAGCCTTCCAGAACTTAAAGAATCTCTACTCATGTATCTCTGCAAAAGAACCAAGCAGTGTATACATACCTTGAGTATCATCATAACAATGGAGAGGACAACAACAGCAAAGAAGAGAACTTTGGTAAGTGTGTTCATCTCCAGATCTAACAGACCAATCTGCAACAACAACAACAAGGATCATCATACGATTCATAGTCAGCTTGACAGAAAACTGTCACTGTAAACTTCGAGGGATGTCGCAGAAGTAAAGTGACTTTTGTCATAACTAGTCTATTTACAGTCACTCCTGTAAATATTTCTGGCTAAAAATAGTTTAATATGTATACCCTCTTTAAAAATGCTCTAAATGGAAATTCTATTTTTCCTATTAAAAAAAGCATTTTCAAGGTAACATGTGTGATGGCGCACTCAATATTTTATGATGCCAGGAGAAAATGTTTTTATATTGAAACATTTAACAAATGGGCCACAAACCACAAGAATTGTGTTCAAACTGGCGGAGACAACATAAAGAAGGCACTGTAGGCGATGTCATTTATGATGTAAGTTAATAATTTTTGTGCGCCGGTTTTCAGACCGTGATGTATTTTGTTTGTAGATCTTTTAATATTCCATGTATTTCCACGAAAATGTTGGAATAATATTATAAAATATGACACTTTAGCCACATGTGTTTATATTTTGAATTAACTAGTTATTACTAAAATTACAACGATTGTCTCTTTACTTCTGCGACAGCCGTCATACATGCATATTATCTGTCTTTTTTTGAGTTCAGAATTCAAATGTATTCCCAAAGTCAAAACGTAAGACTTTTCCCTAAATACAAGTAAAACATTCCAAATCTGACCCAGTAAGAAAATAAACAGTTACAAAACAGAAGCTTAATGCCTTCATGGAACAAACTGCAAACATTGTAAACACAATTAGGTAAAGGTAATCTAGATAATGACTATAGTTTTATCTGACTGTCACAAACCAAAATACCAGGGAGTAATGCAAAATCTGCAGGCAGACTATTGTGTTATTAGGGGCAACATACATGTATAAGTTTGTCCTACATTTACGTAAATATCGGACATAATTAAAAAGAAATCCAAGGTTTCAAATCAGTTTTTAAAGAAATTCAAAGTTCAAAGTTTTTGAAAGCAACAGTTTTCTAAGATAAAATGTTTGTGGGCTATTCTGTTGCTACATACCTTACTTTTGGGTTGAGAAGTGTTCATGACACTTCGACTCTCACAACCAGTATATACAACAACGCCCAGTGCAGTCCCTGAGGCGACAACAGTGTTAGCCCACAGTGTATTCTCTATACTGAGGGACTCCTCTACTCTATGTTCACCCAGCTGTAACACAAAGGTACTACAGGCTTTGTAATTGAAGTTTGAATCACATATTAACATGATTTTCGGAATGTATATCTAAACTTAAGTCACAAGTATTCAATTTGTAAACTTTTAATAAAGCTTTGACAATTTTCCTTTGCAGTTTTCAAATGTTTCATAATTTGTTCAAAATTTTTTAGACAACTTAAAATTAACAATGCAAAATAAACCTTATTATTCCAAAGTTTACAAGATTTAAAATTTCAGTTATTCCAAGTTGACTTTTCATAAATCATTTCATGAATTAAAAATCACATCACCTATGTCAGTTGACAGTTGTCTGTTTAGAATGTTTTAAGATAGAACTGAACAAAATGCAGTCAGCCGATAAGAAAATTGTATCTGCTGTGGTTATTATGATCTTAAATGCATAAACAAAGTGCAGAAACATTAAATTATTAAGACCACCTTGGAGACTGAAAAAAGTGGTCTCAATATTTGGGTGGTCTTTATTTTGGGGTAGAAAATAATGAGACACCAAAATAGAGGTCTTATTATCGAGGTGGTCTCAATTTCGGGATTGTCTTAATGAGAGTTTTTAATTTACATTTATTCAATACCTGTGTGAAAGTTCCCACAAAACTGTGAATGTCCTTCTGAGGGGCCTCAGCGTAAACCTGTGCATGGATGTCTAACAACTCCTGAAATAACAACAGTGTTTATAGTAATATCTCGAAGGATTCACGTACATAAAATTGTCCACTTTGCTCCCTGTACTTTTCTTTAGACAATGGAAAAATTTAGTTGTAAAGAATAAAATGTTTATTTTTTTATATGTACACATAAACATTTTTATCTACAACGAACGCTTTTTCTGTTTAATGTAAGAACCACTTTTTACAAAAAATTAAAAATTCATAAAAATATATGACAATTATTTTAAGACTATTAATTCATAATTTTCTAAGGCACCAGAAACATGTAATGTCAAGTCAGAATACAACAAATGTTACACTTCAAACAATTTCAAGAACCTCCCTATCAAACAATATAATCACATTCTAACCAATCTTACTGACCTTCTTACAAACATGATCAGCTTGAAAATTTGAGTATTTTTACCTAATAAATATAGTGATGGTATAAGCAAATAATGAGCATTTTACCTCAAGTATGTATTAATAAGGAATGATGATGAGCCTCTATGAAACATTAAGAATACTAACAGCATTAGAGGACAGACTCTGGGTGTGCTGTATGGCCAGTCTCAGCTTCCAGTCGGTCTCTCCATCCAGCTGGTCAGTTCTAATGAAGCATGACCCATTCTTCTCTGTTGTCCTCAAAAACACCATGTCAGCAGGCACTCTCTGGTCCTGTCAGGGTTAAAATGAAATATTGTTATATAACTTCTTTCAAGCTATATTTCTTTGGTGTTTGATTGGATAACTACAATGTAGCTATTGATATGATTATAAATATTTAGCCACATATATAAAAGTGCAAAGTTGTTAATTTCACAATTCTAGGTCCAATAATATGAAACTAAGAGTGAAGACTAGTCTCAAAATCACTCTGTTGACTGGTGGTCTATTTAGAGACAAAAATCAGCTGTTTGAGATTGGAGCTATATGGTTTAAAATCCTTGGGCCTAGTCTCTGAAATTTTGTTGACTGTTGTTTGTTTTGTTTTTTTTTCAAAATAATGCTTAAAAAGCAACTCACAATCACACACATGAAAAGCTGTAGGAAAATAGGCCTTGGATAATGGACATTTCATTCTCTCGTGTCCTGTCAAAAAAGCATTCTAAGATTCTTTGTAAAATTCTAGTGAGTGTTTCTTAAATGAAAATTACACTACCAATTCTTCTGAATTTCTGTAAAAAAAACCCAATAAATTCAATTTGTTCAACTAATATCTCATGCGGATTTTAAATTCAGCAGAAGTCTATGGCATGTCAGTATAAAAGGTATGTGCTGTCTGACCAGCATTTATCTCATTTTAGTTTTCGAACCAATATAAGAAATGAGATTTGGAGTTTATACTGTTCAGAAATACAAGCTAAAAAGGTCAAGACCCCAGTGTGACATAAATTGTGCAGTGTATAGGTGTCAGGAGTAAACAACTTGACAAATCAGAAAATATAACAAGCCAGAAATATAAAAGCAATTTTTGAGCAAATTACACATCATTATGTTGAGCATTTACATAAACTAAACAGACTTTTGTTTCATTTTAACAGTTTCTAAACAGGTTCATTGAGTATATGAGAAAACAAAGAAGAGCTTTTGATTAAGATTTAAAACACAGCATATTTAATGAATCAACCTTCTCAACAAAGACAAGATCTCCCACTTTGATGCTTGAGCTCGGCACTTGGACTATACCACTGTTAGTAAATGTCTTGAACTTCTGAGAATTGGCCTCCTTATCTCTGCGGTACCTTCGAAAGTCATCAAGGGCCTCGCGTACCATTGTCACAAATATTACAAAGCCCTGCAAAAGAATGTTGACAGTCGCTATATATCTCTTGTTATAGGTACAGGATGGGATTTTGATTAAACTGGTATCATGATAAATGGTGTATAACATGTGTATACTGGTACTGACACATACAAGTAAAAGATAAAACACATATTTTGTTTAAAAGTAAAACAGATATTTTGTTTAAAAGTATACTAGTGCATTTATATATATTGTTGCAGTTTATTTAGTCATATTTCAGCTTGCTATGAATGGTGATTGATATTGGCTCCAGTAAATTTATATGTGTGGTAGAACTACTATCACAACAATATGTACTAAGACTGGTTACAAAACTGTCCCACTCCACAATGCACTGTATTACAGTTTTGTACTGAAATTAAGAAATCACCTTGATATAATGTGTTTCAATTTTTTTTATAATGAGGAGTTTCTCATTACTGAACATTTTCAATTCAACAATATAGCATAAGGGCCCCGAACATCTGAATTTGGAGACCAGTCTCAAATCTCAAGCATCCTATTTGCTGAAATGGCAACCAGTCACCATTTTAGCCAATCAGATGCTTTAGATTTGAGACTGGTCTCCAGATTTAGTTTTACGATCTTGGGAAAAGTATATTTTTTAACAAAAGTTTTTATTATTTGGAAAGAAAAGTGCTGCAATAGTTTGGTCATCTTTCATCTACACTAGCCACCCATGTGATAACAAGCAGTTGAAGGGCTATACTAACCAGAGGTCCCCAGTATACTAACCAGAGGTCCCCAGTATACTAACCAGAGGTCCCCAGTATACTAACCAGAGGTCCCCAGTATACTAACCAGAGGTCCCCAGTATACTAACCAGAGGTCCCCAGTATGTGTACAGATAGCCGATTCTAATCTCTGGTATGAACTGTGAGGATGCCATGATGAGGAAATACATGTTGAGAAAAAACTTGAACTGTTCAAACAGCACCTGCACAACAATAACAATGAAGTGCTTTATAACATTTACCACACTATTTTTCATATAATGAACAAATGTATTTAATTCATAAATAATTCATTTTGTAACAAAAATGGGCAGAAAATAAGTTCTGTGTCAAATGATTCTTCTTTGTTTAAAATTTCTTAATTTTGATGGATATAAATTCATTATCTTCGTGCAAACACAAAATTTTCTCCATGCAGAAATAACCAATATGATGGTTTAATATAACAAAATGAAATCATCTGCAGAAAACATGAAGGGATACATGTACTTCATTCTTCAAAAAAGAATTAACCTGACTACATCAACCACAATAGCTGACAAACATGTTTTACAATTATGATTTACATAAAAGAGCTCTCTGGAGTCAACAGTAATCTCCCAGTCTTACCTTAGGAAAAAATGAGATAACACTATACTTCTGGTTGCAGACAACATTCTTAGGGTGTTTCTCTTCTGAGACACGCTCCAAGCCTAGAGGTACTGTCCGCGGCTTGAACACTTTCTCCTTACAACAACATCTTATACAACTGAAATACACAGTGTCCAAATGAAAATCTTACAACCCTCCTGAACTAAGGGATAAATCTGACTTTCCTGATAAGGAATGCCCCTTAGATACTGTTGCTAATGATCACAAGCTACATCCAGAATGGCAGATTTACAAGCAAGGATAGTTTCAAATACCCTGATAACATAATTGTTACAGTGTTTTTTATTAATAGAGATAAACTGTTGTTAAGCTTCTGTGTCATTAAAAAATTGGTTAAGTGTATCTTCTAAATTCAATTTCATTTTATTGTGCATAGAAAAAAAGATAAATTATTTTACTTACAAATTAAAATTTGTTTATACTTAAAACAAGGCAATATGGATTCTGAAACTTAGAGAATGTTAGTTTAAGCTATGTTAAGTGGGGAAAATATTTTTCACACACTTTAAACAACATGTTTTCCATATCCAAATGAACATGTTTAAATATCAGTCCAATCCTTAAATAATCAGGTAACATTAACAGGCTTGCTGGGTAAACAAGTGCAAAAACTCAATTCTTTTTGTGGATTTTACTTAATTTGCAGTGTGTTACACATTGTTTAAAGTAAAAGGAACAATGCCAGGGCTCTTTTTTTTCCTTCTATAGCAGGGGCCGTTTATCGGTGCCTTCCCCTCAGAAAATTTCTTTAAAATCATGCAGTTTTCCCCAAAAAGTAACTTTACATAAGGTTTTTTTCATTCCCCTTTAAGGTGAAAAAATGACTGTATTTTCCGTAAAATTATAGGGCAAGGGCACCTTCCCCAGGCAGTAAAAAAAGCCCTGAATGCTCAATAAGTTAAATCACCATCTGCACAACTACTGTAAGGTAAGATCAGCTGGATTTTCCACAATTGTGAACAATATAAATATATAAAATCTAATAGTATGTAAGACTTTACTGTAACATAGTTAATAAAAAGCAAGGAACTCTACATACCACTTGCAGCATCTTGCCCAGAAGTTGGAGCACCAGTATGACAATCTTGACTGACCATATGGTCGCTGTCGGCGTGCCTTCACAAGAGATTCATTTTCCTCCATTGTAAAATGTTCACTTGACATTAATGGAATATCATCTAAGGAATCATCATCTGATGATCTAAATGAAAAATCATTTATTGTTATTAGTGTTATTAAAATTTAAATGTAAAGGTCACTCAGGGCACTTGTTTGGCAATTTTGGGGCCCATGATGGGCCCCATTCCCCTCTCAAAATAGTATGTTTTTCCCCTATCTCAGAAAAATATTCCCCTCTAAAATCTAAAATAAATTTGAAATGGTCTCCCGAAAATGCAGGTAATTGATAAATTGATTGTTTTGTAAGTCTAAAGTCACAAAATATACTAGCTATTATAATCAGTGGTGGAAAACAGTGTTATGAGTAAGTGTGACACTTCAACGTCAAAACATGCATATATGACTTGAAATTCCCGTTTTTGTCTTTTGTCCTAACATGACACAAAATTCCCCTTCCGAAGGGTATGGGTACCTGTTCCCAAAAGTTGTCCAGTGCCCTGTCACTCAACATTCATGGACTCAGATGATCCAATAACAAATAAAATTGCGTTATTAAATGTCAAGGTCACTGGACAGTAATGGAGTAATTATCAAATAACAAAATCAAATAGTGTTTAAACAATCTCTAATTCTCAATATTTAGCAGAAACCCAATAACATATTTAGCTATAGCTAAAACAAAGAACAGATGCCTACTTTAATGCAAAACCAAGCCTTTTAGGCAATTACAAAAAAAAATCAAAGTAATAAAACACACAAAAAAAGAAGATTGACTAAAGCTTTATCAGGGCTTACTCTGCCATTAGCCATTTTAGCCATTTCATTTGCTAAACTTTTAGCGATTTGGCTATATAAATCATGAACTGGCGACAGGATTTCTTACCCATATTATGATATTTTCATAACATTTTGTATGCAACCAGAAAATCATATTGAGTTGGTTAAAAGAAATTTTCAGCGAGTGTAAGCCCTGCTTTATCCCTCCATTTCCGGTGTGAAAAGTTTTGTTTCTAGCTAATTTGCATTAACCTGTATTATTTCACAACTTGAAGTGTATGCCACCCTTATATAAAATTAAGTATCACTACCACAGAGGTTTTAGTGCCGCAAAGCAATTTAAAATCAAATAAGAACGTTTTGTGTAAATGTTTATGCAAAGGGGCTGTTAGATAGCACAAATTTTACCAGAGCAGTCAAGAGACTGATTTCCAAGTTTACTATGTGTACACCTATATTGTCTGGGTGAACATCCATGCCATCTGATCAGGATCTACACTGTTAACTTTTTGATTCATTAGGTTATTACTTAACCAAGAAGCAACCAGTGTAGATCCAGATCAGACAGCATGGATGTGTCAGCTGATCAGGTCTACACTGGTTGCACACATGTAAATAAACATATATATGAAGTAAAGTGTTAAATTTAGTTTCTTATTATTTTGTACAACTGGCATTCCATAATGGCACCAGCTAGACCTCTGGCAGCTGCAAATTAGACTGACACACTGAACAAACCAAATGACCAGGAAATTTTGTTTGCTTTTACCACTTATTTTGTTTGAAAAATTAGTTTCAACAGATCTATCACAGAATTAAATGAAGTAATCAACAATAACTTGCTTTTAATTTTAATGTTGACTCATTGTCACAGGCTGGGAGGGGGGAATTTAACACAAACACGTTAGAAAAATATTTCCTCCAATAAATAATAAATTCTATATTATCACCAAGATATAATTTCCATATGATGTTTTTATTTACCTCGATCTTCGTGAAATACGGAAGTATCCGTGTCTGTGACTAGAAAATCTCTTGCTTTTCATCGATTTTGCAACTTGCTTCCTCCATTGAAGAAGACGCTTACAACGTTGACAAAATAATCACAATTTATAACTTTAATTTGTCAAATATTGAATAAAATGTATATAAAACTAACAAAATTTGCTTTAATATTTTCAAAATGTGCTTTAAATTACTAAATGGTGTAAAAGGCTACACAGCATTGGTTTTGTTAGTTTCATTGATGTAAGCAAATTCGTAGTGAACAAGTGCTCTGCCTGACAACGGTGACGCTCTTTTCATTTTCCCATTATATTTTCCTTAAAAGAATGACTAAATTAGAGTAATGCAGTAGCCATGAGGAGCCAGGACAATGAGGTAAGGACATTTAACAACAAAGTTGTGTATATTTTATAAATAAAAGCTTTTCATTGATGAATTCATTTCTTAATTGGCAATTTTAAATCAATATTCTAATGATAAACTGTATTCATCCTTCACAATGTGGCCAGTCTAGCATTAAATCTGATTGTGATCAACATGATTATGTTTCAGATTAAGAGCCATAAATAATTATGTTTACTCCAGTATCTGTATCACACGAATATTCCCACAAACTTGTGGACAATTCAGTTGTTATTGTACACACAATGAAGGTACGCACAAATTACATTGACCTAGAATGAGTACATAGATTTAATCATAGACAAAGAAATGATTGCCATTAGAGGATGTAACATTCTAATTAATTAATCACAACATAGCAAAAACGGTGCAAATTACATAAATTTTGAGCACACTGAACTCAACACTATGGTCATTGGAGCTAAGTCAAGAAAGATTTGGGAGGTAATCTAATTTTACAATAAAATTTTTTAATTGAATTAATGCCTTTTTATTGTTAGATTAGAAATTGTGTAAAATTTACCTGTGCTTATGAAAATACTTTGATGCTCAATTTTAAAGTCAAATTTTGTTTGTTTAGAGTATATCACTTCATTAAAGATGACTAGATATTTTCTGGAAGGCACTTACAGATTACATAACTGAAAGAACAAATTCATATAATTATAAGGAAAGCTGTAAGTTTGTACATTAGTTAGCCATTGTTATATATGCAGGTAATATCAGTATTTTTCAACCGATATTTATACTGTAAAACTTAACTGATGCATTTAATAATGTGTTTATTACTTGGTGTCACAGTCTTAAACATTTCTTAACAACAGATGGACAGATTTAAAAATTTAAATTGAAAACATAATGGCAACTAATTTGCATATAAACATTACAGGGCAACTCTTGAAAGTTCTTTATTTATATATAAGAAAACAGCAAGTTTCATGTGTTTTCAGTGAAAAAAGTGATTTAGATAGTACAAAAGATTTTGGAAGTCGTGATCTTAAATCATTATACAGCGTATGTATATTACATGTTGGTTTAATTGTAACAGGGAGCCAAGGTTAAGGATATTGTCTCTTGTAATTTTGTCAGTTTTATGTATGTACTTGAGTCATCTAGTTATGCTTACGTAGATGTATGTAGTTTGAAGTTAGTTTTAAAGAAAGATTTATCAATGAGTTTAGATAATCAAATAATGTTGTTTGATTGGAAATGAGTAAAAACTGACTAACAAAAATTAATATTAGTTGAACTGCTATGCTTTTTAACTTAAAATGTTTGAACACTAATTTTGCTGGTTTGTTGTTAAGACACATGTACTGATTTGATTGTCAGTTTTAAAGTGCTGATCATGTAAGTAACATCTGATAGTCCAAAATGTATTAAATTTGTTTTACATACCTTACATTGAACAGTCATTGCAATTCCTAGTCATGCTTAAACATGAAAATTTATGAAGAAGTTATCATTATGCAAGCTTTCAAAAACTCCAAGGAGTTTTACTGTAACTAGAACATGGTGTAAGGTTCAACCTCTTTTTTGCATTTTAACAACTCCTACTTAGTATATGGATAATTTTGTATATGACAGAAGTTGAATTTGATATTTAAGTGCATAAGATATCTCTTATATTTCCATTATAAGCCTGAAAGGGACCCCTTCCTGTGTACCTGTGGTCCATGTAAGAAGTTCTGGCGAGACACATTCAGTGAAAGTGGGGATTTACTGCGGGAGTCGTCCACATGTAGAGCCCATCACACAGCTATACTCTCAGCACAGAGCAAAGTTGTCAAAGTTGGTGACAGGGTTTTAGTGCAGAATAAATTTCCAGGTAATTAGCTTACACTTACACACTTATTCAATATTTCATGACATCTTGAATGCATTGTGCACAATAATATTCTAGAAAAAGAACAAAATGGCCCCAGGAGAAGAATAAGAAGTGTTTTATACTTACTGATAAAAAATTTGAAAGCTAGGTTGATATATGAGTAATTCAGTGGCTAGAACAAGATACTCATTCTTTAAAAAAATGCTGTGTTCCATAATTATCATCCCCAATTCAAAAACTGGTTTATAGGAAGTAGTTTTACTGATTAGATTAATTAGTGTTGTATCCAGGATTTAAAAAGGGCAGGGTGCTGCAAAAAAGGGGCAGGGGCAAATTCGCGCTTTTCGCCAGCTAAAGGGCACTTTTCAGCATATGCAATGCAATTCATTATGCAAAGCAATGTCAATTTATAATTATTATTATTAGAACTATATACTGTTATTAATAAAATACAAGTGTTTATCATATTTTATTTAAATTTTAATCATTGTATATCTTCTATATTTTATTGAAAACATTGATAAATACTGCAAAAAACATGTAACAGCTTTTAATGTTCTTAATGAATCTTATCTCTCCGTTTTATACATGTAGAACATTGTTAGCATTTGAACAATACACATTGAAGTAACACAGTAATACACATTATGCATTGTCACTTTCTTTGTTTTTAGATGTTTTATTAAATTCAGAATACCCTGTTATATGATGATCTGGATTAAATAAATATTGAATAAATTTTGCACAGGTACTTGAAACAAACTATTTTTAATGTTCTATATGGGCTATATACTGTAATAGTCTTATTACAGTATATAGCCCATATAGAACATTAAAAATAGTTTGTTTCAAGTACCTGTGAAATTTTGAAGCTATCAAATCAGTATATAATAATGCATAGCTCTCTAATATACATCTTTATGAATCTTAAATATCACATGCACTGCACTTTGAAACAAAAAGTCAAGTTAAAAAGAAACCACAAGCTACAATTCAGCATCTGATTGATATGTAACTCACGAGGGATTCTTTTCTTCGAGTTTGGAGTAGGGATCTTCGAGTTTCAAGTAGAAATCTTCGAGTTTCGAGTGGTAAATATCGAGTTTCAAGTTGAAATCTTTGAGTTTCGAGTAGAGAATATCGAGTTTCGAGTAGGGATCTTCGAGTTTCAAGCAGAAATCTTCGAGTTTCGAGTGGTAAATATCGAGTTTCGAGTTGAAATCTTTGAGTTTCGAGTAGAGAATATCGAGTTTCGAGTAGGGATTTTCGAGTTTCAAGTAGAAAACTTCGAGTTTCGAGTGGTAAATATCGAGTTACGAGTTGAAATCTTTGAGTTTCGAGTAGAGAATATCGAGTTTCGAGTAGGGATCTTCGAGTTTCAAGTAGAAAACTTCGAGTTTAGAGTGGTAAATATCGAGTTACGAGTTGAAATCTTCGAGTTACGAGTGGTAAATATCGAGTTTCGAGTTGAAAACTTCGAGTTTCGAGTTTAAAATATCGAGTTTCGAGTTGAAAATATCGAGTTTCAAGTTGAACATATCGAGTTTCAAGGTGACAATATTGAGTTTCGAGTTGAAATCTTCGAGTTTCGAGTTGAACACTTTAATATGTATCACAATGTCTTGTTTTATGTGTACTTAATCTCTGTCTTTATCTAACAATTTTTATCAAAGCGACTTTGAACTAACGAAATTCTTTTGGAATGCATTGTAAGAAAGCTTATTCCGAGACTTAATAATTTTGTCACATGATCTTATGTGATAGGTTTTAAGTCGATATCGACATTTAAAAAATACTTATCAATTCAGTTGAATGTTCTATCAAAGTACCAAGTCAAAATGATATTCCCAACACAATCGAGTCCAATTAGCAATGCTAGCATGAAGACGTAATCGCCAGAGCTAATAAAATGTATTAAAAGAGGACTTTACATGTCAGGTCTGACAGACTCTAACCTTAGATGAAAAGGGAACTTTTAAAGTCACCGAACACGAAACTCGTTTTATTGCGCCTGTTCACGGACACTTATGGAAATGCATATTACTGCACACGCCGCAACTCAGTATCTACACCAGTGTTTAACATTAATACATTGCAATTTGATCTTTCACAAACGACGGGGTGCATATGGTGGTGAAAAAGTAATAAAAGCAAAATCACAAACAAGTTTTTAAAATTTAATACAAAGATTAAAAAGATTTTTAAACTTTTTAAAGTGCATAATTATTAAGTAGTAAAATATAGTATAAGTAGAGTCAAACTTTCGCTCTTAAATTTCCTTTAGAGGTTGGAATAAACATATGAATATGAATTCTTAAGACAAATTAGGTAAATCTATGCATTTTGCATTTTAAATGAAGAAAATATGCTAATGTATTTAAAATAATTAAATATGTCTGAACATGATCACGTTATAAATTTCAGCAGTTGCTACAGATAGAAATAGATGATTTATCGTAAGGTAAACCTTCATTCACAAATTATAGCTTATTTCTATATTTTATCAGTATCTAAGCATAGTGAAACTAGGGAAAATAAAATTTAATAATTATTATTTAATGTAAGATAGTCAAACATTTACATATGCTATGCACATCCCAACATGAAATAAAGACATAAAACGAACAAAGTAATGATTTTTGATTTCTTAAAACTTGGCTTATATGCGGCAGTCAACAAAAGCAAGTCATAGAATAAGTAGATAAGTCGAAGAAAAGCTTTCTTAGGTTAATACTTTAAAAATCTAAGATTTAAAAATGAATGTTTTATTGGTAATATCAGATAAAAATTTGCGCTTTTAAATTAGCCTAGTTTTTCATACTAGAATTAAGTTACCACTTTTTTTTCTGTTCAACAAAGTAAAAAGTGCAGTACCTTTTATCTTTTGTCAACTCAGTTATGTCATAATGGAAATTCATTGTGTTAAAATTGTTATCTTACACAAAATGTTTGAGTTATTGTAAAAAAAATGAAAGTAATTTTACAATCTCCATTGACTTAACTTTACGTGACATTTTAACAAAAATTATATTTAGCTACTTTCATATGAATGTTCTAACCTCACTTCAGTCAGAATAAAGTGCATGGCCCATAAATTGTTAAGAAAAAAAAGATAGATATATTGATATTCTTTTAAATGACCCAAATAAATGAGCGGCATACATATATGTAATAAAACAAGGAAATACAGTTACACTAGACAGAACCTTAATATACATGAAAAAACACAAAAGATGGAAAACTTACTTTATACTTAAGGCATTGTTCCGTTCGTCATTGCTTTGCCAAAAAAGAAAATATCAAAATCTCTCAAACGGCACAATGCGCTTCCATTAAACTTTGCACAAATCAATGCTACAAGTGTCTGATTATTTTAAGAAAATTAAGAACAGTAAAAACATGTTAGACAAGAAAATCCCCGAAATTTTATTTGCAATTTATAAAAAAAAAACGAGGTAACATAAACAACAATTCAAATGCCTTCATGAGTTGAAAGATACTGACAACATTATTTAAGGTCCTTGAAAAGATCTTTCAATTAAGCAGATAAAAAATCAACTTTTTCTATTTTCTATTTTGCTAGCGCACGATTCCAGATCTAAATCTAATTCATAAGGGTGTCTTACATTTGGACTTGTTAGGTGATATAATACCATACCAAATGACCAGATATCCATACTTTGAAGGCCTGCAATATCTGCGGCATTTCCTGGTGCATTTGGATTCAGCGCTTCAGGAGACATATATGCTGGGGATCCTCTATACAAATTAATTGTATTTGTCTGTGCTAAAGTCCTTGTTTGTATTAAATTTGACCGTGATTCTCCAAAATCAGTGAGTTTGGCAACTATAGGGCTTAAGTTCCAGCACAATGTTATGTCACTTTCCTGACAATGCTCATAATGTCTGTTTGAAACTAAAATATTGTCTGGCTTTAGATCCCTGTGTGCTATTCCATTGCTGTGAAGGAATGATACGCCTTCTATGATATCCTTTGCAAGAAAATACTGTGTATGTGCAAATCCATGGAAGTCTGAGATGGAATCACATGCGATCAAAAACTCTTTTAGATTGAAAACATGATCATGCTTAATACCGATTCTACTGAAGTCGAATGTCATGAATTCCACTAACATTGAATTCTCATTATTATTAAAACCGAAAATTTGAATTATATTGTCATGACCTGAGAGTGATTTTAATAGTTCGTCCTCCTTTCTAAAGAGCTTAGACTCTAGCGGATTGGAATTTTACACGCAAGTTCTTTTATCACATACGTGTTCTCATTCTTTTTGCATTTCAAAACTTTTCCATATGATCCTTGTCCTATGAGTGTAATATCACTGAAATCATTTTTAGAAAATGATGGTAAATCGTCATTTCCACTCTCCGCTGCTATTAATCTTGACCTAAGGTCAGTTTTTGTTCTTTTGGTTGGCAAAGGAACTTTAAACGACATTTTCGATAGTCTAATCTGGCAACATGAAAACAGCTAGCTTCCTCCAAGGTATTTTGATGAATACGCTACAAAAAGTAAAAGAAAGAGACATTAAGTATTATGCAATGTATTTTAACATCTAATAAGAACTTGTATCTTCACTCCTAAAATTGTAAGCATCAAATTGTAATATTATAAGCAACTACAGCGATATCAAATCGTACTCGATGAACCTGTCAGAGGGTCAGAGTGTCAAGCTTGAACTGGACACACAGAAAGGGGCAGAAGGTACAATCACTGTATCGGCCTGTTATCGCTGTGGTTGCAGACTGTTTATTATTACAATAGTTATATAACCCTAGAGACATTATCGTTAAATTTGTTTATAGCGGTAGCTATGTAAACAGTATAGGTTCTACATAATATACTGGACGAGCAAGGCTCTCCAGTGCGGCAGTCTTAGTAGCTCATCCGAGCAACCTACGACTAGGGCTCCTAGGCCGACATTCACACTTAACTTGTTTTAGTGTTTTTCTTCTTGCCGTAGCATAACGCTACACAAATTACGTATCTTATTTTGAGGTGTTAATGCCTGTTGTCTACCTTTTTAAATTTTAATGGCTTCCGATTATCAAGACTTCACAACTATATCGGTACGAATGATAAAGACGGAACGTCAAATACTGGTGACCCTTGACGTTACATGTAAAATTACGTTAAATTCTGTCTTTGACGCTGTCACTAGCAGCGCAGAAAATGAAATGTATCATGTACACGGACATTGTGAATATTTCGTATGTTAGATACGGGTTTGAAACAAATATTGATGTGACATTTTAAATTAATGACCGATCTATGTTTTTCAGCATTCATTTTATTGGAAAATCCGGTTTTGAATAAGTTTATCAGCAACTTATTGTGCATTCCATTGCTAAAACATTTCTACGTTTTAATGTAAAATGTAGTTCTGCTTAATTTACTTAAGATCAAAACCCTCACTAGATCTAAATGTTTTATTTGCTACGAGCAAACACAAAAACAAACAAGCATTTATTGTCTGATCATCAGTTTTCTTGATGTCATTCGAGTATACATTGAAATTTAATATAATATTGAAATTTTAGCATAAGTGAACTAATTAGTGAACTCATTACTTAAGAAGACATTTATATAAATGTTTGGTGTTTCTTCGTTTTTGTGATAAATTGCAAAGAGAATTTTAGGAATAATTTAGGTCTAACTATTTTTCTTTACCGTAGGCTGTTCTGACTTTTCTTAGCATATGTAAATTAAACATATATTGATTACGTTGTTTTGTGCAAAGTTCTACCGTTGTGCCGTTTGAAAGATTTTGATAGTTTTCTTTTTCGTCTGTGACATAGCAAGACGAACGAAGAAATATTTTAACCAACTTTCTTTTATTGTTTTCGTATGCAGAAACTTTAATCAATAAAACCAAGAATGAAAATAATCGACCGATAAAAAAACACTTATCTTTTTATCGGCATTCTATCAGATTGTGCGCAGTAAACCAATATATAAAATTTATATTGGTAGTGTATATTAGTATATCGGTCTGAATACGTCACTTGTGTGACATATCCGAATGCGGCATTCTCTTCAGCCAGAATGTGTGTGCCATACTCGGTTGGATTTCGTTTCTTGTGTTTATGTGTGTAAAAATATAATGTTACACAAGTAAAGGTGAATTTAAATACAAACAACATCTCATATTTACTTATTTTTTTTGCAATGGGTTCGAAACCCATTTAAAACATTTCTGAAAATACTTTTATCTAGGATATATTGTTTCGTTTTTGTAATACTACGTTAGAATTTTTCTATTTAGTCCTTTTTTCATCACTTTATCTTGTTTTATCATACTATTAAACATTTAAGTTCGCAAATTTATGCATATTTGATACACATATGAGTATTTATAAGAAATTTAATTTAACTTGTCGTCATGGACATTTTTCTTGATTTATAATCTGTATTTAACAGTAAGTGGACAACGTAATCAGCTCTTTTATTAATAAACTACTAGTATAATTGAGTCGTTTACATGTGAAGCATATCTGATTTCTGTTTTATCTCTTATATTGGTTAGAGATTTATAGTGAGCATCTACAAAACGTTTGCACCTCGCAGTCGTGCTGCCAAAATGCTCATCAATAAGCACTGACGAAGTCGTTGATATTATTTTAGTTTTTGAAGCATTCACTTATCGGTTATATCATTCAATGATGCGTTAGTTTTTTTCTGATATATAGTAGTTAATTTCACAAAAATTGGAAAAATGCTGAAATTCAATTACAAAAATATAGATTCAACCACTTCAGCCACTTGAATCCTGTATGCATTTTGGCATGAATGGATGTCGCGATGAATAAGACAAAATTATAAAATCAACCTACCGTTAACAGAATATTATGTGATAGAAAAATATTACACATGTATAAAAACATATTATCAAACAAATCTTTGAAACTATAAAGATATAATATACTTACTATTTTGCATCTCTGTTGTAAAAATATTTCCGACTTCGCAGTAATGTGACGGGACGGCGGTATAGTGGAGCCGGTATGGCTTGGCTTGAAAGAAACGCGGATCTTGTGGCATCGCCTGATGACACTGGTCACTTGTAGACCACCTTCTAAGCTTAATAAAACATTTTGCTAATTAGCATTAGTGTTCTTCATTCCTGCAGTTTTATGAAGAAATTGTCACACGATTCACATACCGAATCACAAACTTCTAGTTAAAATGATAATACATTTTTACTCGACATGGAGTTGATTCCATGGTGGTTTTTCATATAATTTGATGTTTTCTGTTTGTCCACTAATATGTCAGGATGCCCTTTGCTTCATCTGTGATTTAAATACCAAAGTATTCTCGTACATTTGTGTGGCCGATTTTTGAAGCATACAGGCTCTTGCATGTTTACACAGATAAATCAGGGACCTCGATAAAGCTCTAGGACTGACTTTTTTAAATGGCATGGTTAACTTGAAAAAATAATTTGATAAATTTGTTTAAACATTTGAAACCTTATTTTATGTTGGAATCTAACACTAAAACTCAACACCTGTCACATAAACATTGTATATGTCAGCTTGATGACATGACTGCTATTGAGAGAATAAACAAACATTTGTTTTACCTCCAGTTCCACCCTTTGAAAAAAAATGTTTAAAATCACTTTATAGATCATTTAACAGGTCAGGGTTAAACCTAACCCTGTTTGAAATGGCGAATATTCTTAACTAATTTTCTGATAGGACTCACACATCACACATGTAATATTTTTAGTGAATAGTTGATTTAAATTGTTGTTAATTATGATGGTGTCAGCAGAAAACGTAAAACATTGCCAGCTCGAAACTCGAATTTTTCAACTCGACACTCGAATTTTTCAACTCGAGACTCGAATTTTTCAACTCGAGACTCGAATTTTTCAACTAGAGACTCGATTTTTTGCAACTCGAGACTCGATTTTTTTCAACTCGAGACTCGAATTTTTCAACTCGAGACTCGGAGAATTCCACTCGAAACTCGAATTTTTCAACTCGAGACTCGAATTTTTCAACTCGAGACTCGATTTTTTTTCTACTCGAAACTCGATTTTTTTCAACTCGAGACTCGAATTTTTCAACTCAAGACTCGGAGAATTCCACTCGACCCTCGGATTTTTCAACTCGAGACTTGAATTTTTCAACTCGAGACTCGAATTTTTCAACTAGAGACTCAATTTTTTTCAACTCGAGACTCGATTTTTTTCAACTCGAGACTCGAATTTTTCAACTCGAGACTCGGAGAATTCCACTCGAAACTCGAATTTTTCAACTCGAGGCTCGAATTTTTCAACTCGAGACTCGATTTTTTTCTACTCGAAACTCGATTTTTTCAACTCGAGACTCGAATTTTTCAACTCGAGACTCGGAGAATTCCACTCGACCCTCGGATTTTTCAGCTCGAAACTCGAATTTTTCAACTCGAGACTCGAATTTTTCAACTCGAGACTCGGAGAATTCCACTCGAAACTCGAATTTTTCAGCTCGAAACTCGAATTTTTCAACTGAAGACTTGATCTTTAATAGTTTCAACTCGAACATATAAACTCGAAACTCGAAAATTCAGACTCGAAACTCGAAGATCCCAACTTGAAACTCGACATTGTCTACTCGAAACTCGATTCTTAGAAACTGTAACACTCGTAACTCACTGTTCACTTTCAAGTTCTAGTCAGTGTTTTAGATCAGCGTACACTAAATTAAAGCTGCTTCCCGGTTGGTTAAAAAAAAAGTTAGGGGAAACCCGTAAGACTCTATAGAAACATTAGCTGATTGGCCAATATAGCTAAGGAAAAAATAAAACTCGTTCTAAAAAATAGAAATTGTGTATTTCTGCAGCTGTTGGAACCAAAAATCATTATCCAAAACATTTTGGATAAGAAAAAAATTACTTTTAAAATAATGCCTATAAACAGGTTAGCGACAAGTAAATTTAGTCAATAGGCAAGGGTGGTAGTCTTCAAAGTGAAATTTGAGGTAGAAACCTACGGTCATGGTGATATTTCATCCATGTTTTTATGTAGATTTATATTCAAACTTCATCAGAAGACCATGCCTGATATTGTCTAAGAATAAATATATCAAGGAGACTCCCAAGACTCTATATAGAACATATAGGGAAACGCAATAGTGTACGCTGAACTAAAGGCAGCAAGATTCTGGATGTATGTGATCTATTGAACGCCTTGTTTGAAACTGATTTTGTATACAATTTGTTAATTTTGTGAATATTGACAAATCTAAAGAATTTCTGCATACATTTGCAGCAGTTAGAAGGAGTCTGATTGTAAGTTGTTAATAAAGGGGCCTCTGAATTAAGATAGTGTTGAAAATAGCCTTATTCACTATATTCAGATTGGGAGATGGTGTTGTAGCTTTGTTGAGACCTGCACTTTATTATATTTCCCATGAAAAGTATAGAAATTGTCACTTTTTAAGGTTGGATTGTTGTAAAACTTTACATGGGAGTGCATTTTTTGTTATGGATTTGCTTATTTTGGTATAAAAAGGTTGCTAGATTTTGAGGATAATGCTTGCATTTGAGGAAACTTAGAGGTGGTTTTCACTGTAAGGTATATTTGGATCAAAAGTGTAGCTTTGATTTAATTCTGGTTAAGAAAAAGTGACTTTATAATGAATTAGATTTGCCTTTCAGACACAAAAACTGTGTTTTTCCCCTTTTAGAAGTCTTTCTTAATATTTCAGTAAGTCTCAGATTTGTTAGATATGTTTTTGATGCCTAATGTTTAACAGTGTAGAGTGGCTGTATATTAAAACTGGTAATAGAATAAAGGCAAAATGAGAAAAAATGAATTTTATGTGTGACTTTTGTTCGGTATGAGTTGGATTTCAGTTGCGAAGCAGTAAATTATTTCGCGAACAAATAATTTTAAGTCTGTTCCTGGAAGTTGCGATAAGTTTGACCATAAAATGCCACCGGGTATGTTAAATAGATCTCTGACTGTGTAAAGCATTTCACTTACTGATTTGCTGCTATGATTGGGGTATACAATAGTTTTAAATTTTGTTTTTAACAGAAAATAGCAGTATTTCTCTGTAAAAGTGGTTAACTGGTTTTCTTTTGGGAGTCTGGTCCCAGAAAACCATGGATTTTATGACAGACCTAAATCTGGCATATATGTTTACTAGAAATTGTTTAACATGGGGCCTTAAACATTGTCTGCTTGACACTTTTGTTTTCAAAACTGTAGCACCAGCTTGAGATCTTTTGAAAATAATTATAGCAGAAATATGTTTATTATATTTATACATACAAAATTGTAAGTTATAGCAAATTAGACTTATTTAGAGAACATGAGTTGTCTCCCTTTCAACAAAGAAAATTGAAACAGAAAAATCATTTAATGAAATATGCTTTATTATACAATCAGAGCAATTGAATAACATAATAATTTAATCATTTCATGCATATTGACTATTTTTAAAGCATTTTGGATATGATAATTCTTTATTTCATGGGATTTTGATATAGGATTACCTATGAGGAGTGACATCATAGAGGCATTTCAGGGCAAAAACAAGCCCCTGGGTAAATAGCAGTGTCCAGTCAAGGTGTATTGTTTATTTTCATGCATAAAAACACATTTTATATGACACTGGAAGAATTTAGTAAAAAAACAGTCTCATGAAATGAATGATTTCCACTCCAAATGCATCAAAATATCATTTTCTTTTAGATTTTCACTATGTCTTGGTTTCCACAAAAGTCATGGCTGTGTATTTTAAGTGCAGAATGATACTAAATAGACTGTGTTTCCATGAATAAATATGTTTATAGCTGCTTTTAATGTAAAATTCAGGAATTTGATCTTGCAGGTAGTGAAAATTTATTGAAATAATAGCTAGAAAATGTCTTTTTTTGTATTTTTACATGGGGTGGGGATACAAAAATGACTCTGTATAGAAGCATTTAAGGCCAAGCCAAAAAATTACTTGTTTAAAATATCATGCCTGTGTGTAAGTCTTCAGTGGTCAAGTTTTATAACAGAAACTGGAATATTCTATTTTTCCTGATTTTTTTTGTTATGAATGTTTATAATCTGTTTATAGTGTTTTTAGTGTGACTGAACTGTCACCAACTGCTTACACTTGAAGAAGGACTGTGAGTTCAGATTTGGACAAAAACAAACTAGAATTATCACTGAAAGTGATTAAATACCCCCACATGTATGCTTGATAATTGAACTGGGAATGCTTCGAATCAATGGCATAATGTGCCCCACTTTCAATCCAAAGTGTCGTCTTCACAGTAGCCACATATTCAGCAAGTTTCATCACAATATCTATTTCCTTCTAAATTTATTGATCAGAAATGGTTTAAATATGTTAGTAACAGTGGCCTTTATCTAACTTTTATCTAAGAACTGTGTGCCAAACATTGTTTATGAGAAATCATCCAGAAACCATTTTTTCTATTTTTAGTAACAGTGACCTTGACCCCATCAGGCCCAATTTCAATACCAAGTTTCGTCTTCACAGACACTACCTATATAGCAATTTTCATCACAATATCTCATTCTGAACCAAAGTTATTGAGCATACAGTTTATTTTCTATTTTTAGTAACAGTGACCTTGACCCCACAGGCCGTGAATCCCAAAAGTCATCTTCGCAAAAACCATCAATACACCAAATTTCATTTAAGAATCTCATTCCAAGCTATAGTTACTGAGTGGAAACGAAGTTTTGAAGTTTAAATAACAGTGACCTTGACCTTGAACCCACAGGCCCCAAAGTCAAACCTAATCTTTATCTTGTTATGTTACATCTGTGTCCCAAAAAATAATTAAATCTACGAAGTATTTCATGAGTTATAGTCCAGAAACAATTTTTCTTTTTTAAGTTACAGTGACCTTGACACTGACCCCTCAGGCCCCAAAGTCGAACTCGACCTGTATCTTCTGATATTACATATATGTACCAAAAAAGGATTTAATCTGTGAAGTTTTCCATGAGTTATTATCTGGAAACCCTTTTTCTATTTTTAGTAATACTGACCTTGACATTGACCCCACCAGCCCCAAAGTCGAACTTGACCTGTATCTTGTGATGTTACATCTATTTACCAAACAAGGATTAAATCTGTGAAGTGTTTCATGAGTTATCATCCGGAAACCATTTTTCTATTTTGAGTAACAGTGACCTTGACACTGATCCCACCAGCCCCAAAATCGAACTTGACCTGTATCTTATGACGATATACCTGTGTACCAAAAATTATTTAATTCTGTCAAGCCTTTCATGAGTTATCATCTGGAAACGAAGAATCCGACCGACCGACCGACAGACCGACCGACCGACCGACAAGCTCACTCCTATATACCCCCTCAAACTTCGTTTGTGGGGGTATAACAAAACATGGATTTTAATTTTTGGAATTATTTATTTCTTCATTTTATACAATGTTTGAATATAACTAAAAATAATATGTGAGGCTTAAGATCAGTGTACACTAAATAAAAGCTGCTTCCCGGTTGGTTAAAAAAAAAGTTAGGGGAAACCCGTAAGACTCTATAGAAACATTAGTTGATTGGCCAATATAGCTAAGGAAAAAATAAAACTCGTTCTAAAAAATAGAAATTGTGTATTTCTGCAGCTCTTGGAACCAATCATTATCCAAAACATTTTGGATAAGAAAAAAATTACTTTTAAAATAATGCCTATAAACAGGTTAGCCACAAGTAAATTTAGTCAATAGGCAAGGGTGGTAGTCTTCAAAGTGAAATTTGAGGTAGAAACCTACGGTCATGGTCGTATTTCATCTATGTTTTTATGTAGATTTATATTCAAACTTCATCAGAAGACCATGTCTGATATTGTCTAAGAATAAATAAATCAAGGAGACTCCCAAGACTCTATATAGAACATAGGGAAACGCAATAGTGTACGCTGACCTGTACTGTCAGTATTAATCAAGAGCTTCATTCTACGGGGTTTCTATTTTTTACAAAATATGATTGAGCTCTGTGTTTTAGAAAATTTAAAAACAATATTGTCACACTAAACATAAATCATAAATGTGCACTGATTTTATAAATAAGAGTCACGGAATAATCGGGATATAATTATATCGAACAAAGTCGCGAAAACATATGACACAATTTGCGGTGGTGCAATTTTAGATGACGAAATATGTGAGTATTGGCATCTTGTACACCGTAATTTTACCAGTTTGATACAATTCTGGGACGTTAAATTACGCAGCCTAACACATTTATATTTTTGTTTACCTAAACGTAAACTCGGTTGATAATTTTGACCTCAGGAAACTTACCTGTCTAAGGCAGACACTCGAAATTATTAGAACTTAGTTAACTTATAATATTTATTGATGTTGTTAAGTACACACAAAATGAAACAAGTGGATTAAAACGAACATATGATCAGACATTGCATATACGATTTTACATTCGTTGATATTTTTGCATGTTTTGAACCGTACACCGGCAACTAATAAAAAATCACTTATGATATTCATTTAATCCTCATATCCGTATGCACACAGATTAAACAAAAACGCAAAAAACCACATTTTTTTCTTAACAATAAACAATTTATCATAAATAACTACCTTGCTTTAGCTCCAAAGAAAGATTTCAAGCAGTGATTCGTTTTCGCCGCTTTGGCCCGTTCTTTTTCTAACTGAGCCATTTTTTTTTTTTTTTTACTTTCGTTTTACAGAAGGCATTGTACGATATGTAGAAAGAGATGTTGATGCTTCGAATTCTTGATAAGAATAATTTTTTAAGGATAAATTGGGTAGGTGGACAATTAAAATTAAAAAGGACCAATTGGGCCAGGTGTATTTTTCACGTGTTCTATTGTATTTACCGATAGTGACAACAAACACTTGTATTCCAATCATCAAAACCATACATCATTTGTCATCTTTATTGTTTGTACAAATCACTTTATCACCTTATATAACAATTTTTTGTTGTAGCGGCAATCAATACTTTAATCCACAAATTAAGTGGTAATTATACAGGGACCAGTACACCCTTGATTATTGATTTTTCGGCAGTTGCTGTTGATTACGTTTACACGCGTCGCCGCGTATCTTGTTAATTGACAATACACAAGGTAACTTAGACAAACATTGGCATTGAATAAACAGAGGCAGGATTTGGGATGGTTGACATTAATTTTTATGATTAAGGGCAGAAGGGCGCTCATGGGAAAAAGGCAGAGTGTTTGAAATTTAGGGCAGAAGGGCGCTCTTCAAAAAGGGCGGGGCGCGGCACCCCGCTATCCCGCTATAGATACAACACTATTAATGTGATTCTATTCATCAATTTTCCAAGAGAAAGCTCTTCTTCTGGCTTCCACCAGTGTCTTCTTATTCCAATTTGTATATATGTTTTGTATATTTTTTTGTTTTTCATATCATTATATGTATTATTTATTCTGAAGATGTTATAGATGGAAAGACAGGTAATCCCTTAAGTTCTACATATCACATAGCTTACATTGAACAGTCATTGCCTCAGTTGTTTAGGACCTTCAGCTGCAGAACAGTGTTTAAAAGAGACAGTTGAAGTTCTTCTTTGTTTTGAATCTAAATTGCAAGGTTATGTGATATATAGAATATAAAATCTTTGTCATTTTTATGTGCCTTGTTATTGTGTTTGGAGTTCATGGAATTTTAAATAAAGTAAGAACAGTAATTCTGGTTGGAGAGTTTCAAAATAGTTTACACATATGCTTTTCAGAATGAAGTAATTGATCTTGTAAATAAACATGTTTCTTATTTTCATAATGTAAATTTTATACAAAATAAATGCTGCAATAATTTCACTGGTATTTGTTTAGTTTTCAATATATACTCATTCTGAAAGATTTCCTCCAATATATAAAAACCCAGTTCATTTGAAGACTGAAACATTGTTAAGATATTTTGTAGTTTATTGCATCTAAAATAATTAGTTTCATTTCATACCACACTAATCTATATTGAGATTGGAATCCATTTTTGTTTTTGTTTGTTATTGGTAAAAGGGTGATTTTCAGAGATTAGTTATAGTTAGTTTAACAGTTTAAGTATTAATCAGAATCCATTTACTTCAAGTCATACAGCTTTTATCCCACGGGCAAACAGTGTTGATCGAGATCTGGCTGCACAGCCATGCAGGGTCTACACTCTTTGCTTCTTGGTCAAAAATAACCTAATGATTCTTAAAGCAAAGAGTGAAGATCCTGGATTGAAGGTTATAAAACTGAGATTGGAAACCAGTCTCAAATCTCAAGCATCTGATTGGCTGAAATGGCGACAAGTTTGAGACTGGTTTCCATGCTCAGTTTTATAACCTTGGGCAATGATAAGACTGCATGGATGTGCAGGACATTCTGGATTTACACTCATTGCCCTGTATGTGGAATAAAGGGTAAAACATATAAATGCCAGTTAAGTGATGGAGAATTCAATATAGAATGTTGACTTTATTTCTGTGAGGAGACAGTTTCCTCAGTCGCAATCTGAACAATTTTTAACGTGAAACACATACATGTGCTAGCTTCAGACAATATTTCAAATGACAGTCATAATATTATCAGTGTTGTCTATTTTCATTCTCATACACATGTTTTGCTTATGTCACTTTATATTCAATATTACACACACAATATGTTTGCAATGCTTGTAAATCATTATATTCATTACAAAAACCATTTAATGTATTAATAGAATTCATTTTCTTAAATCCAAAAAATTTTCTTGTGTTGGTTTTACAAGTTTTAATACTAATTAGCAACTTCAGAATCATGTTTAGGTAAGGCTGGATTCATGAACCACAGGCTGAAGGTTCTAGTCCCAGTGGTGATTTGTACACAAGTTCGAATGTTAAGATTTACATTCTTATCATCAGTTTGGTGCTTGATTTCAGGGACAGTGAAGTGGGTGGGAGTGTTAGATGAAGATTCAATAGCTCCAGAACTCTACGTAGGAGTCCGGTTAGACGATAACAGTAAGCCACATCCAGCTCTCTTGATTGAAATGTGAAAAGCTACTGCCAGGATAACAAACCCTAACCATATCATTTAAAAATTATTTACATTAGAAAGTCATATATACTAAAAGGATAAAAAACACAGGGTTCCCTTTGAAGATGATTCTAGATTTTAATGCTTTCCAGGCAATCTCATTATGCGACATTCAGTATACAACCTTGTGTAGTGTAACCTAGATATAACCGAACCGAAATTTGAATTTTAAAGATTTTTAAAAGGATATAAAAAATATGGATGGTTACTTTAAAATGTTCTGTAGTTGACGCCATGCCTCATTAGAAAATGCAAATAACAAGGAAACAAAATCAACATATTTGCATTTCAAAATATTTTTACTTATAATGTTATTCATAGCACATAATATTTTCTTCTTTTAGTTAATTCTACACACAATGGTATTTACAATGGAAAACGCTATTTCCACGTTCCAAGGGGACATGGTGCTATGGTTAAATACACAGAGGTTTTACCATTGAAACAGCCGGAGAAACGACCACCAATGGCAGGAAACACCATGTTTCCCAGCTGGCCAGAGGTTCAGAGGAGGAGAAAAGAAAGAAATCAAAAGTATGTTAGTTAACTGAGTGGTCTAGTCAAGCTGGATAGTTCAGTTTCAGATTTCTTTATGTCTATCGCTTTATTTGGTTACACATTTTCCCTTTATTCTGATTGGTAATCTTCTGTGAAATTCGGGGATATTTGGTTTGTCTGAAAGACATTACACTGACAGTTTACTGGCATCTATTCAACAAAATTTGCCTAAGCTCAACTAAAAATTTTCCTTATCATTTAAATGGTTAAAAAGTTTCCTGATCATTTAAATGGTTAAAAAGTTTCCTGATCATTTAAATGGTTAAAATGTTTCCTGGTCATTTAAATGATTAAACAAATTCCTCTGATCATGAAAACGGTTAATATGTTTTAAAACCTCCAATATTGTGGAAGGTTGATCTTTTGTTTGTTATTTTAGATTACAAAGCATCTATGCAAGTGCTGGAATGTCAGATCCCCAGTTTGTTGAACCTTATGCCTCCCCACCAAAGACAGCTGCTGGTTCCAGACAATCTTCACCTTTGAAGGGGTACCGGGAACCAATTATACATATTGGTGATCCTAATGATATTGCATTGAAAGTAAGTTATTCCACTGATTTTACAAGGTTATAGTAAAAATTGTTCATGTACAGGGTGTCCGAAAAGAAAGGTAACACTTTTACACCTCAAGCATATTTATTTATTGCTGGACAATTTGCACGAAAAATTGCACATATATAAAGCAAACGTGTAAGTTGTATTTAGTAAAGAAATTATGGAGATATATCTTGTTGTTTATTTTTACATTTAATTTAGTACAAAATACCTTTTGTGTCTTTTCAATAATTAATGAAGTTCTCTAGATGACGTCCTTTGCTCAGGTTTCCCTGTCTAACTCGCACTATAAAATTCTTGATTACATTTCCACACATTTCTACACTGATCTTCTTCACTTCCCGTTTAATGTTTTTCAACAGCATGTCTGTGTCCACCGGCTTTGGTCTGTACACAACCGACTTAAGGAAGCCCCAGAGAAAGTAATCACACGGGTTTAAATCAGGACTGTGCACGGGCCATGATTGACCACAATCATTCACTTCGGGGTATCGTCGAGAAATCACCTTATCACCAAATATTTCATGAAGATACTCTAATACTGTATTAGATGTATGGGCCGTTGCACCATCCTGCATGAACCAGACATTTTGCATGTTTTCCGTTTTTTTACGAAGCGCTGGAACAAATTTGTTTTTCAAAAGTGAGAGATACCATTGAGAATTCACTGTCTCCTTGAACACATATGGACCAATTACTCCGTGTGAACTCATGGCACACCAAACAGTTAATTTCTCACTGTGCAATGGCCTCTCTGTGAAACAGTGAGGTTGCTCGTCTGCCCAGAATCGCATATTTTGTTTACAAACATGGCCAGAGAGCAGACCTGATCTGTAATACTCAATTTCTGCATTATCTGAATTTTATACGGAAACAGTTTAAGATCCTTCTTTAATATATCATGAATGCAAGTTCTAGGAATTCCAGTCTCTGAGGAAGAGCGTCTTACCGATTTTTCTGGACTATTCATCAGCATTACCCGCAGTGTACTCACATTTTCCTCGCTCCTACTACGATGCTGTCCGGTCTTCTTGCGCACCTAAGAATTATCGGCTTTATTTTTACCGATCAATAATGTACAAATGTGTATTTACTGTTTGTCTGTTTTCAAAAACCTTACATGCATGTAATGACAAAACATGTTTTTGTCATGACTCCTTAACTATTGGGAATTTATTAATGTTTACCCTTACCACCATGTTTTACACAAGCATTTAAATGTCCGGTCATCTTGCGCACCTGAGAGAATTGACGTCACAGCAGTGAAATATTTTAAAAGATTAAGTGTCTCTGACGAACCATAAAATTTCCTGTTGTTTTATATTACTTTTTCTATTTATATGACACGAGAAAACAGGCACTTTACGCTTCTGCAGGAAAAAAATCATGCGCAGATTATGCCCTTGAACTTTGTTGACAGAATGGCGGGAAATGAAGGAAATGTGGTCTGAATCCACTAGTGTTTGCAAATAAAATGGATTTGTACGTTAAAATGGTATAAATTTGTTTCAAAATGTGTTTTATTGTTTATGTTTATCACGGGACACACATTTCTGGACTAGATGATGGAATAAGAATTATTTGCTAAAAATATCGGAAAATAGGTCAGTGGGCGTGGTCATGAATAATTTATTACGATGATGTAAATATCTTGGACAGATATTTATTTTCAACATGTTTACCTTTTAGATGTTTTAATTTAGGTCCAAAAATAATCGTTTGTTGAGATATTTTCACAACGTGACCGTAAAAGCACTTCCAGGGATGTCAGTAGACCACTGCGCAAGATGACCGGACGCGCAAGATTACCGGACAGGACTGTACACCTCGGCCGACCCGTTCTTGGAGCATCTGCCACAGTCCCAAGTCGCTCAAATTTCTGTACGATTTTGTAGATATGTTTCCTGCTTAATTTTGTATTCTTGAATTGATGATTAAACTTCCGCTGAACGTCTGTTACACATTTGGTTTTATAATAATTTTTGACAACAAAAATGCGCTGATCTGACGTCAATCGCGCCATCTTGAAAATAACGACTTTGTTGGATGACGTCATGATGTCTTGGCGTCGTTCATTTTGTCGCGCCATTTTACCAAGCATGAAAAACTTACATGTAATTCCTATAATATGATCTAAAATTTATGAAAATAGCCCTATATTCAGCAAAGTTATGAGTTTTTCAAAGTGTTACCTTTCTTTTCGGACACCCTGTACATGAGTTTTCTATGAAATAATTATGTAAGTTTTGTAAAACCTTTTTTAACTTTACAAATGCTGAAATTTATCTGTATACAAACAGCGTTTGCTGTGTACAGCAGAATGGGTAGACCTGGTTAGAAAAAATATCCAGTAGAATTAAATGTAATTAACCAGTGGTTATGTAGGCATAACTTTCAAATAAAGCAATCTTAAACATTACTTAATGGCTGTAAAAGTTAACCCTTTCCTCCATAGATACACCCTTATTGCATGGGCAAACAGTTTGGATCCAGAACAGCTGGCACATCCATGCCATCTGATTAGGATCTAAACTGTTTGCTTTTTTATTCATTAGGTTATTTAGGACCAAAATGCAATCAGTGCAGATCCTGATCAGACGGCATGGATGTGCCGGCTGATTTGGATCAACACTGGTTGCACATGCGTAAAATGGGTTTATATGGAAGAAAGGGTTAAATGTTACTACCTATCCCTTTACTCCGTGGACATGATGGATACTGCTTACATCCCAGGTGCAACCAGTGAAGAACCAAATCAGCCTGCACGTCTTTGTAGTCTGATCAGGATCTACACTGTTTCCATTGTGGAATCATTTGATTGTTTCTGACCAAGAAGCAAACAATGTAAATCCAGATGATGGATGAGCAGGCTGATTTGGATCTACACTGGTTGCATATCAGGTTCCAAGGTTATAAAGCTGAGTTTGGAAACCAGTCTCAAATCTCAAGCATCTGATTGGCTGAAATGGCGACTGGTCGCCATTTCAGCCAATCAGATGCTTGAGATTTGAGACTGGTTTCCATGCTCAGTTTTATAACCTTGGGCACAGAAATACCTGATGTAAATAGCTGATTGATATTTAATTAAACATCTTTTGTTAATGAAATCAGGACATACAGAAGAAATCGCAAATTGACACAAAACGTAAAGTGTTAAAAGAAGACAGAGACCAGAAAGAAATGGAGAGGTACAAACAGCATTTTGGTGGAGGACCTGAGGCTGATAGGCTTGCATTGACTCTTAGAAAACTTAAACTTGCATATCAAGAAGGCAAAGAACTTGTACGGCGAAAATCAACTCGTGAGCATGACATTACTTCTGAGTCGGGTCAAAGTGATTATTGATTGTGTACTTAGGAGACAGAAATCTAAGGAATTTAAACAGAATACAATACCAGATTGTGTTGTTGGTATTTAATGCTCACTTTCTAAATGCTATGCAAACTACTGTGATATAGACAGCAACTTACAAAAAGGCATATTTTATTTTTTTTATATAAATGTTGTGTCATTGTTAATAATGGTGCAAATCTATTGATCAAAAGTAAGTGGTGGTGTTCTGTTAACACCTAAATGTCTAATTTATTATTTGAACATCTCTTAGTTTGTATTTGCCAGTTTGTAAATTGTTGCAGCAAAATCAGCATTAGCTATTGCTAGATTGCCCAAAAATCAAAAGAAATACTTGTATAACCCTTTCCTGTACAGATACACATTTTTACGCATGTGCGACCAGTGTAGATCCAGATCAGCCGGCACATCCGTGCCGTCTGATCAGGATCTGCACTGGTCGAATTTTGGTCAGAAATAACCTAACGAATTAAAAAGCGAACAGTTTAGATTCTGATCAGACGGCACGGATGTGCCGGCTGATCTGGATCTAAACTGTTCGCCCTAGCAATAAAGGTGTGTCTGTACGGGAATGGGATAACACTGATCCCAGTTATTCAGGCAGCACAGTAATTGTACTATTCTGACAGCCTTGTCACCTGAAATAGTTGTAATGTTGTTTGATTTTGTACCATATCACCCAGAACATGTATCAATACAGCTTAGGGATTTACTGGCATGCAACTATTCTTCATTGTGCCTTGTTTCAGTTGCAAGAGTAGACCCATGTCAGCTGTCAAACCAGGGTCTACAGTTTCCTTAACCCTTTAATCCATATTACACATGTATATGTATTTTATGACATGTGCACATGGGTGAAATCTGATCAGGATCTGCTTTGTTTGCTGTTTGCCAGAAAGAACCTAAAAAAATCAAAAAGTGAACAGTGCAGATCTCAATCAGACAGCACAAATGTGCTGCCAGATCCGGATCTCCACTGTTTGTCCATACTATAAAAAGAACATATGGAGGAAAGGGTTAAAATACCTAGAAATCATGCCCTAGATGGATCAGGGTTAAGTTGTTTAATGTATGAGACAATTGTCTTCCTTTCATGTTCAGAATATTGTGGTCCTTTATTGATGGATCATCCGAGGCAGTGTTATTATATAAATAACTAAATGTAAGTTATGTTTGAATACAATTTTTATATGTTCTTTTAACAACATACTGTTGTTAAAGAAGGAACATTTTCAGGGTAAGCTATAAATTATTATGTCTTATTTTGGAATAACGGAGCATAACCAATACATTCGGTATACAGTAGTGCTGTTTTAATTCTAATCAACAAGCAAAGAATAGGAAACCCCTGACAGAATATTCTTCAGAAAGTGCCTTAACCCTTTACTCCATGAAAATGGCTTACCTCCCATGCCACACTTGCATCTACACTGTTTTCTTCTTGGTCTGAAATGACGTAAATAATCTAAATGTGAACAGTCAAGATCCTGATTAGATGGCACAGATGTGCTGGCAGATCTTGATTTACAATCAAACTTGTCTTAAGCAGTCACCCAATTGAGTGGCAAAATGTGGCTGCTTAACACAGGTGGCTGTTAAACCAGCATTACTTCAATTTAACCCTCTCTTGTATGAAATATTACATGTATTTGGAACTATAGGCACAAATTTGCAGCATTAGTTTGGGCTGATAAAATTTTAATTTACTAAAATAAATTTGGTCCGCGCGACTGAAAGCGAAAGTAGGATTTCCGAAACGTCACAAAAATCGAGATCGCACATAAAGTGGTCTCTTCATCGGTTCGGTGCTAAATATATCTCCATTTTATTTAGCTAATTAAAAGTTAGTTAACGATAATTTAACAATATAATTGAAAATCCCGTCTATAAGAAAGAATTCGATCAGACCTTTTGTGTTCTGTTAGAGAGTTTATATACTGAAGTCTATATGGACAAATATGATTTTTCAATAGTATATTTTTACTTAAGTTTAGGGCTTGGGCTTAAAAGATAGGTAAAAATAATAACAAAATGCCAGTTTAGGACAAATGCAAACAGGCTGTTTAAGGCAGGTGGTTGCTATTTGCAGGTAGCTGCTAAGACAGGCAGAACTGTAAATGGTAACACATGGGATATAGGTGTTATCCAAGGAGTAAAGGGTTAAAACAGAGTTGCCAAATAATCAAAATTTCTCTGAAAATTTGTTACATGATTGTTAAAGTTGTTGCCTGTTACCTTTACTGTACCTTTAATTTGTGCTCATGGTTTGTGGAGTTTTGTTTTGTTTGTATTTAACCTATTTATTATGACTTTTCCGATTTCTTTTACTGTTTTGTTTTTTTACTATAGATAGGTTTTTACTGGGAATACACTTTTGTGTCCTCCATTTATAAAAAGTTGCATTTGCTCATAAATTGTACATAATTTTTACTAAGAATATTGTTTGCCTTTTATAAGGCAAATTTAAGATCAATGTTCTCGAATTCGGTACTTTTATACAACATGTATAGTGATGCATAAAAAAAACACATTTAGTTTGCTTTAAAGTATTTATCAGTTCTTTTTCAACTTCTTACCAAGTGGAAACAGATGAAGCTTTTTAACTTGGAGTAATTTCAGGCTGTTGAAATAAACATGGATTGTTAAATAGAGGAGGTAAAATATTTAAATGCCAACGTCACTTTCAACTATTTTTCCACCTTTTATTTTAAGCATAACTTTAACTGTTTTGAGTTTTTCTCTCATTTGTTTATCACTTTCCTTGATCAGGAATACACCAGTAACTTAGATCTGTACACATTTACCTGTGATATGATATTATCATTTAGACTTATAGATAATAAATGAAAAATCATGTTATACAGAACTCTTTGTTTGTATAATGGTTTTCACTTAGATTGAAAAAGTTTATACACCGTTGATACAGGTATTGTGCATCATGTGGGACCAGTGTTAATCCAGATCAGCTTGCAAACCCATGCAGTCTGATCAGGCACTATACTGTTAACTTGTAGATTTATTAGATATGTTTCTGATCAATTTGTTAAAAGTTTAGAACAGTTCAGTCTACAGAAATATGCAGGCTGACCTGGATCTACACTGATCACTCCAGGACTGAAGGTTATAAAACTGAGTTTGGAAACCAGTCTCAAATCTCAAGCATCTGATTTGCTGAAATGGCGACCAGTCGCCATTTCAGCCAATCAGGTGCTTGAGATTTGAGACTGGTTTCCATGCTTAGCTTTATAACCTTGGGCACAGTACCTGTGAGATAAGATCTATCCCATGAAATAAAAGGTTATAAAATATCATGTCAGGAAGACAAAGAAAACAGCCTCCCCACACATCCAAACAGAATAAAGGTATCTCAAGTTTATAAATGACCCAAAACTTAGAAACCACAAATAATGAACCAAACTAGAATAATACACAGCCCTCCTGACTGTCAACGAGATGGATTGTCTGGCATGTTTCATAAGTGTCTTTCTTAACTGACCAGTACTAGGTGTAGCAAATATCTTATCAATTTAACAATGCCATAAGTTAATGACTTTCTGTTTTAAGAAATCCTAACCATGAGACACAATTATATCGCTTAAACAAGTCTCCAGTTACTGGTAATGTACAGCCAAGGAATTTGTTTAGTAACAGTGGCCTTCACCTCAGTGATTCCAAATTGCAATCCCAAGCAAGGTCACAATGCTGACTACATACACATCAAGTTTTGTGGAAGATACCTCAGAATAGTGTCAACTTACTCCCCAGATGAGGAGTTTTTATTTAAATAATTATGACCTTGACCTCAGTGATTCCAAATACAACAAGAGCCATGTTACACATGGTCAATCCCCCCGCCGGAAAAAAAGTCACCTGAAAGTTATACCTGGAGAGGAAATCCTTTTAAGTTTTGGAGTTAAGCTACAGACAAAATTTATCAAGTAAATCTGATAAATGGGAATAACTCTAAAAATAGGCAAGGTAGAGTTATTAATCTTGCACACTGCACTATCTACTAATGTGCTCTTTCAGTATATGAAATTTGAATAAAATCCCTCTAGTAGTTTTGGAGTTATGCTCTGGACAAAATTTATCAAGTAAATATGATAAAGAGGAATAACTCAAAAAATAGGCAAGGTAGAGTTATTGTTTTTGCACACTGCACTACCTACCAATGTGCTCTGTCAGTGTATGAAATTTGAATAAAATCCCTCAAGTAGTTTTGGATTTATGCTCCGGACAAAATTTATCAAGTAATTCTGATAAAGGGGAATAACTCTAAAAATAGGCAAGGTAGAGTTATTGTTCTTTCACACTGCACTACCTACCAATGTGCTCTGTCAGTGTATGAAGTTTAAATAAAATCCCTCAAGTAGTTTTGAAGTTATGCTCTGGACAAAATTTATCAAGTAAATATGATAAAGGGGAATAACTCTTAAAATAGGCAAGGTAGAGTTATTGTTCTTGCACACTGCACTACCTACAAATGTGCTCTGTCAGTGTATGAAATTTGAATAAAATCCCTCCAGTAGTTTTGGACTTATGCTCCGGACAAAATTTATCAAGTAAATATGATAAGGGGAATAACTCTAAAAATAGGCAAGGTAGAGTTATTGTTCTTGCACACTGCACTACCTACCAATGTGCTCTGTCAGTGTATGAAGTTTGATTAAAATCCCTCCAGTAGTTTTGGGCTTATGCTCCGGACAAAATTTATCAAGTAAATATGATAAAGGGGAATAACTCTAAAAATAGGCAAGGTAGAGTTATTGTTCTTGCACACTGCACTACCTACCAATGTGCTCTGTCAGTGTATGAAGTTTGAATAAAATCCCTCCAGTAGTTTTGGACTTATGCTCCGGACAAAATTGTTTCGGACTGACGCACGGACACACGGACAAAGGGCATTTCTAATATCCCCCTCGCCTTTGGTGGGGGATAATCAAGAGCAAGGTCTCAACACTGATTACCTACAAGCAACATTTGATGAAGATAGCTCAAACCAATGTCAAGGTTATGTCCCAAAAAGTAATTTCTATTTATTAAAACAGTGATATTGTACCTAATAAACGATTCCAAGCAATGTCTCAACACAGGCAACCTTCATAATTAGTTTGGTGATGATACAGACCAATTTTTGTATGTAAATATTAACATCTACAATAGGGGCAGATCCAAAATTTCTGAAAATGGTAGATAATCCCAAGATATTTTCGAAAGTAATGCCATACAATTAGATTATCTAATGAACTTAATAATAAAGTATGTGCCATGTCTGTGCAAAAACATTCAAAAAAGAAGTGTTCTTATTACAGTAAAACTCCTCATTAAAATCATCCTGAAGTATAGGTCACATTTGTATTTTCTCTCTTAAGGTCCAAAAATTACTTCAAACTGCTTCATTATAAAACAGTTATGCATCCTGGTTAACTCCTCCATACCAAATGCACTGCAATTTAAATTTGTATAAAAAAAAATAACATAAAAATGTTTGAAACATTTTATTTATTAATATTATGTTACATGATTATGCAAGCTTTTCAAAACTAAACATCACTAAATCATGGTTTACAAAATGCACTGCAATTTAAATTTGTATAAAAAAACAAATTAACATAAAAATGTTTGAAACATTTTATTTAATTTATTAATATTATGTTACATGATTATGCAAGCTTTTCACAACTAAACAACACCAAATCATGGTTTACAACCCATACTCTCATTTGACAAGTGGATTACAGAATGAAGGAAGACAGAATTGCATGTATATAGTTTGTTAGGTTTTGTTCAGATAAATATGAATCAAGGATGTCACTGATTCTAGGGCTGAAGTTTATAAAATTGAGATTGGAAACCAGTCTCAAATCTCAAGCATCTGATTGGCTGAAATGGCACTGGTCACCATTTGAACCTTTCAACCAGTCAGATGCTTGAGATTTGAGACTGGTTTCCATGCTCAGTTTTATAACCTTAGGACCAGCAATATTGATGAACCATCAACTTCCAGCAGCTGGCTATTTTCAATACTGATGACTGCCATTAAAGGACAGTATGATCTTAACCTTCGACCTGTTGATCTCAAAATCTATAGGTGACAACCAACCTACCAAGTTTGAGGTCACTATGCTTAAAACCAATGTCAGCAATATATTGCTGGGTTGTGACATCAGTTAAAGGAGTATATTACAATAGTTTACGCGCATATTTCTGCGCAAGCGCTAGTTTCACGAAATGTATTTTTCTCAGTGTTAGTTGAGTAACGTTAGTACTTCGACTGTTGCGTAAAATCAATCGATTAAATATTTCAAATTATTTCTCACAAAGTAGTCGTCCGTGAGAATGGCATTACGCAATAAAAACAAGAAGGGCAGGTTTGTTAGTGATGGAAATCACCAAGCTGTGAAGAAACGTAAATTATTTGGTTCGATAATTTGCCCTGACAATGATTCAAGTGTTTCGGATAATTTGACGTCCGAAGTAGATAATGTTACTTTCATATGAAAATGACTGAATTTTGATACTCTTGAATTTTTAACCGAACAGAAAATACTTTCATGTCAAATGGCAAAGAAAATTGCAGCATCCGGTTTGAATTTGAGTCATATAAAACTTGCTGTCTCTTGTGGTGGGTTAGATGGATTGTCTCAGCTGTTTGGTGAGAAACTTGACACAGGTAAACCTAGAGTAACATCTCTTAAATCTGTTGTTCAGAAATTGTATAATTACTTAATGGATCATAAGATTTAGGGATTGTTATATGATTTTCATTCATTATCAGTGTTAGGTGTTTTTCGATATGTATGGAAACTTTGGCAACACTCAGGGCTGCATTTGTGGGAATTTTATGAAAGAAATGTGGTAACTGTAATGTAATTCTTGATAAAGAAATATTTATTTCTTTCAAAATATGAAATTAGTTTTGATGAGCATGTTATAAAACTATTTATACATGTTATGATGGATATTTGTAGAATTGAATTAAAATTAGAGATATTTTTTACTTATATGACTAACTTTGAAGGAATATAGTAAAAAATTAAGCCTGGATGCCCCTGTTTTTTTTGTTTTTGTTTTGTTTAGAAATATATACTGTGTCATTTTATGGAGTTTAAAAAAAATCTGTCCGTTACAAAAAAAGATATATAAATTTGTTCCAGTCAGGGACTGAATTGTCTCCCTTTTTGTTGGATATTTTGGTCTTTTTCAAAGATTTTTCTTCAAATATACAAAAAAATCTCACATAATTCCATCCAAAACCATACATATACATAATTCCAAACAAAAAAATGCATAGATATAAGGTGTTGATTAGGAATTCCAGATGTAACAATCATTTAAAAGATATATGTGCGTTTTCTCAAAATCCCTTCAAAATGGCCGTATAGAGGGGTCTAATAATGAGCGATTACTCAAAAACAAGCGTGGAAAGCTATATTTTTCTTTATATCATTTTGTTTGTGAAGGAATTCTCTTTAATTGTGCAAAGTTTTACAAAATTCTGTCCGTTAGAACTTATTGTCATATACTCCTTTAACATGCATGATTCCCTTATCCATATCAACATTTGTGCTGAGCTCAATAAAATCCAACAATTCAGTACCCAACAAAAGGCGGTGAATGACAAATGTCTTGATAGACAGATGGATAATACCAAATCAATATCTCTCTTATATGTCTTTTGCTGTAATAATAGAAATGATATCATAAGGCAATTTTACAATGTGGTTTCATCATATATTTTCATCGTGATGAAAATCGACAACAGATTACTTAAAACTCTATGCAGTCTGATTTGGATCTACATGACTGGCATCTTTGCAGAAATAATATAATGGATCTAAATTTTAAAAAGCAAACTGATCTGGATCTGTACTGGCAGCACAAAAAAGATTACAGATCAGCAAAACTTGGTTAAAGAGCTTCTCAACACTATGGCTCAAGTCCGAGACATGATGGTAAGTATCCCCAGAGATAAAGGACTGGTATAGCACTTACTTCGTGGAAATGGCTTACATCCCATGTGCAATCAGTCTAGATCCAGATCAGCCTGCACATTATGTGCATCTGGATCTAAACTGTTCGCCCATGCAATAAAGGTGTGTCTATGGAGGAAAGGGTTAAAGCATGTGTGACCAGTGCATAATTATCAAGATCAGCCATGTCATCTGACCTGGATCTGCTTGTGCATCTTGGCCATGAATGACCTGATCAGATGGCACAGATGTGCAGGCTGATTTAGATCTACACAGTTTGCTCATTAGGTGTATATGAAGTAACGGGTTAAGATGAGGCCTTAACATAGCTGTAAAATCATGGAATAACATGGACATACAACATTTAGTGCTTTTGTGCAAAAATCTATTTGGTATAAGCAGCATTTCATGGATTTGAAATTAACAATAGAAAAAAAAGAACATTGGACCTTTACAAAATAAATATATATGTGGAATTCCCCAACAATATTTTCTGTGAAAATAAATCCCACAAGAATAACAATTTCTGCATATCATACATAGAAACAATATGCCTTTGTTACTTTTGTTGTGTGAAAATAGATGTACAATTGCACATATGCAAATACACAATCAAATCAAGAAGCAAACAGTGCCTAAGATCATAAAACTTAATCTGGAGATCAGTCTGAAATCTCAAGCATCTGATTGGCTGAAATGGCGACCAGTTGCCATTTTAGCAAATCAGATCCTTGAAATTTCAGACTGATCTCAAAACATTGTTTAATGATCTTGGGCCCAGATTGATGCACTTACACTTGCCAGCAACATTCTTGATACAACAAAATTGTTTTTCAACTTATGTTCGTTTTATTGATTGAAGATTCCAAAATCATCAAAATAACACAGTTACAAACATGCATGACTAGTCACTTCAAATCTCATAGTATGAGGATATCACTTACCCTACCCATCTCCCACCTCAAATTCCAAATGCAACAATACAAACAAGGTTGTGGAGAATCCTACTTTAACCTGCTAAGCAAAGCAGAGTGTACTATTTGAAATATTAAACCACTAACAAAACGGCCTATCTTTAAAAATTTGCTCCACAATATATGCCTTTTATCACACGGGCAAACAGTGTAGATCCAGATCAGCTGTCACAAACATGCCATCTTACCAGATCAGGGTCTGCAATGTTCACTTTTGATTAATTTGGTTATTTTCAACAAAGAGTAGATCCTGATCAGTGCCCAAGGTTATAAAACTGAGCATGGAAACCAGTCTCAAATCTCAAGCATCTGATTGGCTGAAATGGCGACCAGTCGCCATTTCAGCCAATCAGATGCTTGAGATTTGAGACTGGTTTCCAAACTCAGCTTTATAACCTTGGAGCCTGATGGCACAGATGTGCAGACTGATCTGGGTCTACACTGCCTAAAGGCATAAAATATGGAATGTAGGGTTAATTACTGTCCTTTCATTTGAAAATATCAAAACATGTGTCCACCAGAATAAAATAAAGGTGAATTCATGGTAACTTGCATCCCTTATATCATCAACTGATTTTCATTTTACTGGTTTCTTTCTGTATCTCTCAAATACTTACAAAAACAAAACTGTCACCAATTTTCGGCTAATGAAATACCTGGGAAATGTCAAAAACAAAACAGGAGTGTGAGAATGGTTGAGGTAAAAAAATGAGTGAAAAGCTTTACATCTACATGTATTTGTAAACTCATCACAGGAACTTGGTATCATTTCATATAACAATGCCATATTTGAATGTAAGTGAACCATGTACTGGTATAACATGGCTGCATGTTATTATTCAGATGAAAACTTGAGATGCAGTGGGTTTTTTGTAAACAGCATTTTGTTTAAGAGGATGATGTCAAGAGGGCTAAGCTCATGTGTCTAAAATAATTCCTATGCTCAACATGGGAAGTTTTTGGAGGAAGTTTAACAAAGTGTAAAAACTTGACTGAGTCTGCAGGAAACTAATGACCCATTGCTACAACATCTGTGCCGTCTGATCAGGATCTGCACTGGTCGCATTTTGGTCAGAAATAACCTAATGAATCAATAAGCAAACAGTTTAGATCCTGATCAGACAGCACGGATGTGCAGGCTGATCTGGATCTAAACTGTTCGCTATAGCAATAAAGATATATCTGTACAGGAAAGGGTTAAATCGGTTTCACTGCATCAACTGCACCCAAGAAAGTTCTAAGAACAATAAACCCAAGAAAGTTCTAAGAACAATAAACCCAAGAAAGTTCTAAAAACAATAAACCTAAAAAAGTTCTAAGAGCAATAAACCCAAGAAAGTTCTAAGAACAATAAACCCAAGAAAGTTCTAAGAACAATAAACCCAAGAAAGTTCTAAGAACAATAAACCCAAGAAAGTTCTAAGAACAAAAAAAACTTATAAAGGCAGATTAAATTTTGAAACAGAACATAAAAAACTCAGTAAAACAAGAAATAAACAGATTCCAAAGAGAACCACAAACTTTGATGAACAAAAACAAAAGCTGTAGAGTGTGACACAAAAATAAAGAATGACAATTAATGTTTTTATACCAAGTTTCGGCAATATTGTAACATACATTGAAAGTATTTGTATAAAGATGTAATTTGTTCTACAGTGAAAATCATTTTGACTTCTTACACATTGATAAAAACATAAAATAAGAAAGATAATAAAAAGCATATTAGCAGGTTTCAAACAGCATGTAATCTATACTAAAATATAACTGATTATTTATGGTAAATGGGGGACATGGGGTCTATGAACACTTACTAGTCGAGGAGAAAGTGAGGTTATGGTGAGAAATGTCAGCAAACTAAAAGCTTTATTACAATTAATAGATTGTTTTTGCTTTAGCTTTATCATGTTTATGACCTTAATAATGATAGGAAACAAACAAAACCGACATTGAAAAACAATCTTTTAACACTTTTCTCAATAGATACACATTTTATTAAATGGGTGAACAGTGTAGATCCAAATCGTTTTTGAGATTCATTATGTTATTTCTGACCAAGATGCCACCAGTGCAGATCAAGATGGCATGATGAATGTGCAGGCTGATCTGGATCTACACTGTTCGCACATGCATAAAAGCTTGTATATATGGAGGAAAGTGTTAAGGACAGGCATTATTATTGGATAATCTATGTTAGTAATCTCGTTCACTATCATCACAGCTTCCTCAATAGCTCAGAGCAAGAATGGAATGGCACAGTTTAAAGTAAAAAGTATGGGGCTTCAAACAAATGACATGAAGGGAAATGCTCAAATAAATATGAATGTACATGAATACACACACTGCTAAGAAGTAACAACAACTGAGAGGGATTGAGAAGAGCTGGATGATGAATTGATCAATCCTTTACCTTTTAAGGTTCTGCAAGGTTCCCTTTTTTTTAATTCCCTGAAAACAACTGCATAATTCTGCTGAGATTGGCATAATGTACAATATCAAAAGGCAAAAGAAGTAAGTACTTACAATATCTAAAATACAGGTATGACAAATAATATGAAAAGAACTGAAACTACTGTTTATACCTTATATAGTAAGATAAAACATCTGTATACCATTAAAAAAATAGTTTTCATGCATGAATAAACATCAATGCCACTGTTCATAAATACACAAGATCCATGTTTTCAGAAAATGAGTGGATTTCAGAAGTCTTTAATGTAGCTAATACAGCTGTGTTTAGCATAAAATAACACATCAATTAAATAGTGGGCCATTATTCTCCTAGGATTTTTATATAAAGAAAGATAAGCAGAACTCAGTAGGAAAAAATGCCTACTTGCTTATCAATTAACTCAAAAAAACTGCATAAAAGATGTACAGATAAACCCCTCGATAGGGACACCTAAGGGACAGAGGTCTTTAATAGGGGGTTGTCCTTAATTGTGGGTTTAAATCAAGAAGAATAGAACATGTCTGTTCTTTAAAAAATTGCCCATAAATACCGGGGTGCCCGTAATATCCAGTATCCGTAAAGACGGGTTTTATTTTACTTCATGTACACTGAATTTAATGTGATTCATCTACGCATTTGACATGTTGAACTGTTTAAAATGGATCTTTGCCAGAATCTAAGTAAACAAGGCTATCCGTGTATTGAATGCATTACAAGTCCCCTAAGGTAAAAACTCCTATCAATAATTTGTGCCAGAAAGATATTTAAGTTATTTGATTTGACCTTTTAGACCTGGTGAAAAAGTGAGTTTGTTGTGTGAAAGTCTTGTTTTATACTGTCTCAACATTTATTCTGCTTTTATGTTATACAGGGTTTCTGTTTCTGACATTATTGCTAGCATTAAGTCACTGTGCTCCTTCAGATGTCAATAACAAGTGCTGATCCTTCTCAAACATTTCATTAAAACTGGTGTAGGAACATGTTCTGATTCAAGTATTCAAAAACCCCATTACAGCTCTTGTGACCTTGACATAGTTGGCCAGGATAAAAAATATAAAGTATGAAAAAAAAGGCATTGGCTATATTTATGTGAATCTGGAATGGTCTGAAAAGTGTAAACATAACATAAAAAAAATAAAATAATTAAATGCTCCTTTTTTTAATTTGCACCCCCCAACCCCCCACCCCACACACACTGAACAACCATTTAAATATCTTATTATCAACCTTTACATAAAAATATTTTGTTAATACTTGGAAATCTATTTGTTGGTGTTCTTTTTAGATAGTTGTCATAGAAAGAAAGATATACAAATTGAAAATGCTCTTTATGACATAAGTGAAATCTAGACTTTTACATATTGACTCTGGATTTCCATTGGAGAAGTTTTCAAACATTTTGGATTAGTTAACCCTTTCCTCCATAATTTATTTATACATTTTATCACATGTACAAACAGTGTCCAGAACCGTGCCATCTGATCAGGATCTGCACTGGTTGCTTGTTGGTTACAAATAAAAAAGTGAGAAATGTAGATCCTGATTTGACAGCTGATGCAGATCTAAATTGCAGCCCACAAAGGTGTGACTATGTAGTAAAGGGTTAAACATGTGTCATTTGATGCAAGTCACATGTATCAGCTACAGCATTGCACAGAACACAAAAAATGAAAGACCTTAAGGGCAGTTTATCAAACAATCTGTATCAAAGCAAGTTCAAAATAAACAGAATCGGATGTAAAATGACAAATGCTAAAAACCTATGACAAATATCCAAATATTTAAAGCTGAAATAACTTCAAAATAAGTAGGTAAATAAATAATTTTTATAATTTATTTAATTTATACAATACTTCATAAACTACCACTTTTTACTGGCAATTCATGACACACAAAAAATCTTAAAATAAAAAACACCGGTAAAGCTTCTAGAAATGACACTTTTTATAATACTGGTAACATATCTGCAAGCATGTTACATATATTGATGACATAACGCCATACAGTCATCTCAGTTTTCTTGTCAAGTACTTCTCTTATGACGAACTTTCTGTAACCAGTCCCGATCGACTCAAAATACAGGGCTGATGGTTATAAAACTGAGCATGGAAACCAGTCTCAAATCTCAAACATCTGATTGGCTGAAATGGCTACCCGTCGCTATTTCAGCCAATCAAATGCTTGAGATTTGAGACTGGTTTCCATGCTCAGTTTTATAACCTTAGGCACAAGTTTTGTGACTTTGTCTGATTTCAAACATGTAATCACATTTAACTAACATAGGAACATTTTTGCATACCGTTTTCTGTTAATTAAATTTGTAGAAGATACATCTGTTGATGCTTAGGTACACTTCCATGTTCATAGAAATAAAAAAAAATTCCCTTTACACATAATCAAGATACTAGTAGTATATCCTTGTTAAATATGTGAAAGAATGTTTAAATGTTAAGACTGTTAATGCCAATATGAAACATATAAACATTTATAGTTTATGTATTTTGTGCTCAACACAAAAACTGAAGATGACTCAGGGGTAAATACTAAATTTGATCATTTCATTTTTTCCAGTATAATTAATTATCCATAATATATAATATATATACATGTAACTGTCAGCTTGAAATAAAAACAACTGTAAGTGACTAAAACAGACTAACAAACTAAAAAAATCTCTAAACTAAGTGAATCAACTATACATCTGCTAAAAATTAGTTATTGTTATACTAAAACATTTTTTTACAATTAGTATAATACAGAAAAGCAGAAATTCATCACCTGTTTTAATACCAGTAGTGTACAGAACATGATACTGTATCATTAACAAGTGAACAAAATCATAAACATGATATCTTAAATGGATGTGGTCACTGCTATGACAAACACTGCAACTTATTTAATACTAGAAATAGCTCTCTATGCATACATAGCATGCACTCCTGGTCCCAAGATCATAAAAATTAATCTGGAGATCATTCTCAAATTTCAAGCATCTGATTGGCTGAAATGGCAAATGGTTGCCAATCAAATGCTTGAGAATCTCTAGCATCTGATTGGCTGAAATGGCAACTGGTAGCCAATCAGATGATTGAGAATTGAGACTGGTCTCCAATCTCAGTCTTGTGATCTTGAGCCTTGCATCTAATCAGTTAGAACAAGTTTCAATGTCAAAACCTCTCCACAAAGCAACTCCCGAAACAGGTCTGCTTCCTAGATTTGGTTTGCAGCTAAAATGCTTACAGCTGACAGTATCACATATGCTTTCCAGAGTACTGATATAAATATTCAATATTTACAATATATGCTCAACAAACAAGAAACCTGACATTGCATATTCTACCTATTTTCCTGGAATCAGATTGAAGAGCTGTATAATTGTGATTGAAATGAAAAGTATACATGTTTAAAACTTAGCAATGCATTTTAGTATTTCCGGAGCATAAATAGAGTGTTTCAGTTGGTTAGGGTTTTTTTGGGGAGGTCACAAAAGTGGAGTTTTAGTATATGTATCTAATAGTTTTGCAAAGTTATCACGTCAGGTTTCTGTTTTGCTGACTGCAAATTATGATGTATGTTTCATGCTGGATTTATCCTCAGTGTCCTGCTTATAGAGCTGCTGGTAAGGCCTTACTGGATGTTGGTTTCAGTCATCGTCATACTGTGGAGGACCAGCAGTGGCTAGGACTGGTCGCTGTCCCCTGACATTCAAAGTTGACCAGTCATAGTAAGGGTAAGCAGGTGCCCATGAAACATCACCTGATGTGTGAGCATCATCGTCGTCATCACGAATTGTCCGTCTACCATACACACATTCGGAGTATGAGGGAGGTGGGGCCAACGCTGAAATATAAAATACATCCAAATAATGAGACTTAAATATCAAACAATGCATAAAAAGGAACATAAACCAGTTTTTACAATAGAAATATACATATAAAATAAAGTGTAAAATAAAGTATTAAACAAGATGCTCCACATTTGTCTAACAACTAATTGGGCATAACTACTATAATCTTTGTCAACAGGTATGGAATTCCTCTTTGTGCTGGTATAACAAACTTCAAAGCAATAACCTGATTAATACCAAGAAAATATGACTAAATGAAAAAGTGTTATACAAAACTTAAAAGTTGAATCAATTAAGTAAAATTCATTAATGAATTATAAAAAATTCAGTATGGTTGTTATAACGATAGTTAATAATGAAATCAGTATTTATCCTCCATATACATATTTATGAAGTCACATCCTTTCCATCTGATCAGGATATGCACTGTTTGCTTTTTGATTTATTAGGTTGTTTCTGAGGAAAGGCTACATGTAGCAGTGCAGATCCTGATCAGATGGCACAGATGTGCTGGCTGATTTGTATCTACCATTTCGCACATGTGATAAATTTATGGAGGAAAGGGTTAAGCCTTCACAACAGTGTATATAATGAGCATGGCTGCTGATCTGAAAGAAGCTGGCTGCTATTTTTTCATTAAAAATTGGGAAAAGCAGACTTGAACCATCAATACTGATAAGCATATCTATGGTGTTGTCAACAAAATAAGAACAAGAACATACCTTCTTCGTAAGATGGAGGTTTGGGTTCTAAGTGTATAGACTCTGGCTGTGAGGTGACTGGACTAGATGCTTGGTCGCTTGTTGGAGAAATGTAGGGAGCCGAGGGCTGAGGAGGTGGCTGGAACATGGGTTCACGAAGAGGCACTGTACCAATAATAATAGGTTTTGCACACTGAAGGCTGCTGCTGAATGCTTCATCGGTTGATACCTTTACCTGGAAACATTAATTCTCTGCTGGACAAAGTGATCACATTTGAAATACCGGCAGAAAAAGACTAACAGGAATCACACTTCTATTTGAGAAAGAAAAACAAAAGCTAGATATTTTCTATAAAAAAAAAACTTAGATTGACAGACTATAATATTATGCTAAAAATGCTTCCTCCAATACTTCTCATGTTTTATTCATTCACAATATGTATGCTGAAGAATAAGAAAAACAAGAAGCACCCAGAGAGAAAATGTTAGATTGTGGTAACTGATTAGGGAAGCAAGTTTTAAGTATTCACCCTTTATTTTATATATACACCTTTTTATACACCATGGACAAACAGTGTTGATCCAGATCAGCTGGCACATTTTGTGTCATCTGGTCAAGGTCTGCACTGTTCCTTTGTTTTATTTATTAGGACTGACCAACATCCAACCAGTGCATATCCAGATCAGATGGCACAGATGTGCAAAAATATATACATAAAGTATTAAATCTGTTGGCATGCCTCAACATAAAGTGGGCAAATGGGAAATGCATGGGTGAAAGTTAAAAATTCTGAAAATCCTGAAATCCTGAAAATTTGTCAATTTATATAGGAAAATTAAAGAAAATCAACCATTTTTAGACACACAGAATCCTGAATTCAGGATTAATCCTGAAAACTTTCACCCATGGAAATGCATAAAATAGAATGTATGACAGGAACATAAGATTAAACAAATGGCAATTGGTAGATTGGAAGGTGTAATTGGTAGCAAGTATCAGAGGTTCAAAGGAACATATCTTTCAAACAAACAGTATCAGAAATAAAGGGATTACGTTTTAGGTAATGAGTGATAAAAAAATCATTTGTGAGAAGTCCCTACATAGTCAGTCACTCAATTAGTTTGAATGTTATTGAGAAATGTTTGAAAATGTATAAGAATGAAAGGTCATAACTGTGAAACAAAAACATTGCAGTTGTCAAACAGGTTTTGACATAATATTTATATTAGAATCAACCTATTACATAAATAGTTTATTGAATAATATAAATTTTGAACTGGCAAATACTGGTTGATTGGACTGATCACCCTGGAATGTAAACAAAAACCTATTGTCAACATCTGAAGGATTAATTGTAATTGTATTGGTAAACTGACATATTTTTTTTTACTGAAGTTTAACCATTTACTTGCACCTAGACAAACTGGCTACCTTACATTTTTGACAATCAACTGTAACTGTTGCTATTTGCCCCTAGCTATTACAGCACCCTGGTATAAACATCTTCTAGTTTCTGTATGTCCTTGCTTTTTAAGTTTCAATGGTCAGTTGCTAAGGTGGATTTACATCAATTTCTCATTTCTAATACAGATTACACAAAAAAGACAAGACTTAAAAAATTTAACTTCACATATTCATTTTTAATTTAACCCTTTCCTGTATATATACGCATTTTTACGCATGTGCGACCAGTGTAGATCCAGATCAGCCAGCACATCCGTGCCATCTGATCTTGATCTGCCTGGTCGCAATTTGGCCAGAAATAACCTAATGAATCAAAAAGCGAACAGTTTAGATCATGATCAGATGGCACAGATGTGCCGGCTGATCTGGATCTAAACTGTTTGCCCTAGCAATAAAGGTGTATCTATACAGGAAAGGGTTAAGGCTTGGAGTTTAAATCATTTTGGCAGTTTCAATTTGTTTTAATTCTTTCAAATCTAAATTATTTGCTTAAGGTGATAACATTCTATGAACATTAATAAAAACTAGAGCTATCACTGAAGGTGATTAATACCCCCGCAATGCTGCTTTGTCAGAGTATACAGAAATGATGTTTGCATCTTTCATGGGTGAAAGTTAAAAAATAATTGAAATCCTGAAAATTTGCTGGGGGTCCAGGGGGCCGCTAGGGCTCCGGTAGGTCCAGGGCAAAGCCCTGGTGGGGGACAAGAGGGTCGAAGCCCCCCCGAAGCTTCTGGAAGATAGCAATTTATATACCATTGGGAAGCCATTTCTTAAGTGCATTTGAGCTTTTTTGAAACACAAAATTAAGACATCTGGAGGCATGGGTTTATCATTTATTGTCATTTATCTTAATCAACAATGCCTCTCAATTGAGTGAAAATTCTCCATAAACAAAAATTATAGAACTGCATGAATATTTTCAATAATTATGAAATTGACGGTAGTTGTTTATTTCTGCTGTTTTTTGTTTGTTTTTTTTTTAATAATAAATATCTCCAATACAAAGTATGTACATAATTTGTGCGCATTTTAGTTTCCAAAGTACATCATTGGACGGCATATTCTGATGTAGATCTACTTTCATTTTGTGTAGTCCGAGATTAAAATTTCTCGCGGCATAACAATTTTAGAAAATAAAACATAGGACTATATCGGCCTACCGATACAAGGCCATTTCAGTTGCATAATAATAACATACATATTACTTACTACGCAGTCTCTGCGTAAGAAAAAAAAACAATCGAGCATCTTCTGAGTATTGTTTTACAATCTGTATTTAATTTTACGCAGACAGCTACACGACCTTCACCCAGGCACATGTTGTTATTTTTCCCAGAGGGATAAGAAAAATGACGTCATTTGAGAGGTAATGCTAACGAAACCAATCGTAGGACTATATCCGCGCGGCTACCGATACAAGTCCATTTCAGTTGCATGATAATTACATACATATTACTTACTACGCTGTCTCTGTGTCAGAAAAAAAACAATCGAGCATCTTCTGAGTATTTTTTTACAATCTGTTGATAAGCACACAGCTACTCGACCTTCACCTGGGCACATGTTGTTATTCTTCCGAGAGGGATAAGAATAATGATGTCATTTGGTGAGCTAATGCTATCGCAACGTGCATGTAAAGCAAAAGTTGTGTTTAAAAATAGCGACTTGGGTTTTCACCTGATGTAAACAAAACTGTAAAAGTAGTTGACGTCACAAGGTTTTGTTGAATCGTGCTCCCCTTCCAAAAAATAATGGACTGATTCAAATGAAAAAAAAATATGTCATGCAAATCTAATCACGAACGTATGTTAAAAGTTTGAAAACTGGAGAAGTAGTTTGTGTCATAAGATTTTGTCCCCTCCAACCAAAAATGGACTGATCCATAAAAAACATGTCACTAACATGCACACTTCATGCAGAACATATGATTTCAGTTTCAAGTCGATATCTTGAAAACTGTAGAAGTTTGCATAACATGATTTTGTTAAATCATGTTCCCTGCAAAAAGAATGGACTGATCAACACAAAGAATACGTCACGCACATCTACACGTCATGCTAAACATATGTTTAAAGTTTCAAGTTAATATCTTAAAAACTGTAGAAGAAGTTCGTGTTACAAGATTTTGTTGAATCATGCTCCCCTGCTAAAAAATAATGGACTGATCCACATGAAACAAAGTATGTCATGGAAATCTACTCACAAACGTATATTTAAAGTTTGAAAACTGGAGAAGTAGTTTGCATCATAAGATTTTAAACAAAAGATTTTGTTAAATAGTGCTCACCTGCAAAAAATAATGGACTGATCCACACAAAAAATATGTCGCTGACATACACACTTCATGCAGAACATACACTTTCGGTTTCAAGTCGATATCTTCAAAACTGTAGAAGTTTGAATAACACGATTTTGTTAAATCATGTCCCCTGCAAAAAATAATGGACTGATCCACACGAAAAATATATCACGCACATCTACACTTCATGCCGAACATATGTATCAAGTTTCAAGTCAAAATCTTAAAAACTGTAGAAGAAGTTCGCGTCACAAGATTTTGTTTAATCATGCTCCCCTCCAAAAAATAATGGACTGATCCACTTGAGAAAAAAAGAAATTTGCGCAAATGTACACACGAACATATGTTTTAAGTTTCAAGTCGATATCTTGAAAACTGTTGACATAGTAAGTGTAGAAGTTTGCATAACACGATTTTGTTAAATCACGTCCCCTGCAAAAAATAATGGACTGATCCACACGAAAAATATGTCACGCACATCTACACTTCATGCCGAACAAATGTATCAAGTTTCAAGTCAATATCTTAAAAACTGTAGAAGTAGTTCGCATCACAAGATTTAGAAGTTTGCATAACACGATTTTGTTAAATCATGTCCCCTGCAAAAAATAATGGACTAATCCACACAAAAAATATGTCACGCACATCTACACTTCATGCCGAACATGTGTATCAAGTTTCAAGTCAATATCTTAAAAACTGTAGAAGTAGTTCGCGTCACAAGATTTTGTTAAATCGTGCTCCCCTCCGAAAAATAATGGACTGATCCACATGAGAAAAAAAATAGTTCTCGCAAATGTCCTCACGAACATATACTTAAAGTTTCAAGTCGATGTCTTGAAAACTGTTGACGCTGTATGTGCCACAGACAAACCGCCCAACCAACCAACCGGATGATGACTCCTATATACCCCCTATACTTCGTATGCGGGGGTATAAATATCAGAGTAATTTAGTTTTTATAAGAATAAACATTATTGAAAATTATTAAAGTTTATATTTCTGATATATTTTCAGGTATTTCAGGTAAAGTTGGCTTTCATTTTATACATATAATTATTTGAAAAATGGGAAAAAAACAACACAGTATCTCAAAAGATGATAGTATCTAAACACTATTGTGTTTTTATTAGACAATACCTTTACTGCATAGTCTATAGTGATGATATCACAGCCCTGCAGTTCTGACGGTGGCAGAGACGGGACAACTGTTGCTTTCTCGATGGTTTCTGATGTCCTCTGCTTAATGTTACATGTTTGATGAAGCAGACTGAATGATGTCTGTTTGGGATGCAGCTTTGGATTTCCAGAAGATAACAAACGATCGGATTTGCCTTTATAGGTAACTGTCTGAAAACAAGAAATAGAGCTTGCACAAATGTTTTACAAGAATGATAAACAGAATGTTTTATTTTCTACATTTTTGACTCATATTGTTATGTTATGCAATTTATATTTCTGTATGTGAAGTTTTATTTTGTACATGTATTTGAAAAAAGCAAATAAGAACCATTTTCTGTCTTTTCGTCTCTTTTCCTAAATGTACAGTTCATCATTATATTTACAACAAATGCTGATCAATCTGCATACAAGTGTACCGGCAAATCAATGTACTTCGCCCAAAATGTAGTACCACAGTATCTGTGAGACTTTTCACTACATGATGATAAATGGGCAAATTAAACTGGCAAAAATAAAAAAGTAATCTGGGCCAAAATGGCCAAAACGCACCACCCCAAAATGGCAAAAATATCATGATGCCAAAATAAAGAGCTGCAGTGTACCAAAGAACAACTGAACATTAAAAATGAACGTGAATACATCAACAGAATCACTGTCTCTAAAACACTACACCAGTGCAATCTATTATTTATTACCGGTAAATATCTGAAAATGATTACCTCATTCAATCGATTAAGGTAGTCTAACTGTAATGCTTTCCCGCGCATAAATTTGCGACGTCGTCAAACATCGGCTCGCTTTCGGTGACTTCCGACGCTACTCGTCAGAGCCGATAGTAGCCCAAGCGACATCGATTATTGTCGACTGTTAGTGACAGTTAACCGAGTATTCCCGACATTCGAGAAAAAAGCGCGGGAAATCATTACAGTTAGACTACCTTAAAACAAAAATGAATTCCAATACCTGAACAAGAAAGATTTCAACAAGGCGCACTTTGTAGTCGCTCTGATTGTCCACTGTTACATCATAGACAATAGGCTCGCCAGGCACATATCCAGATTTGTTCAAAAACAGCGAGACAGTCACTGAACCAGCACTACAACAACAACCCTGTAAGTCCTTTCTCATCAAACCATTGACAGGGTTCTGAAATCAATTGAAATGCCCTGTATTCCAAGTGAGTGAAAGTTTAGTTTAAACTTATTTTTACATTGATTTTATTCCAACTTTTTGGGTTGCAAAACCAGTACTTGCACTGAAAAAGGATTGGAGAAACTTCAGATGAATCTCATCCCTGGTGGGGTTGGAAGCCACAGTCTCTGAATCAGGAGTCCGGTGCTTTACCACTGAGTGAAACCTCCTTAACTAACAACAGCTTACAGTTGACATGACTTAGTGCAAGTTGAAGAAGATAACTTGACTTAACCTAAGGTTGCATTTGAAAGGGTCATAACTAAAAAATAGTAAAACAGGAGTTATCATTCTTTTTGTCACTGGTTTTGTTCATGCAGATGATATACTCCAAGTATTAAGAGAATATTAGGACAAGTATTTTCAAAGTTATAGGCAATATTAAGTTTCATATTGATGGTCGGGGACTGTCAGACGCTGCCACCGTGAGCAGACAATAGGGATCCTATGTATTTACCTGCTATTGCAGGCTACACAAAAACAGAAATCATTACTGTTATTATCAACTTAATATCTTGTTTATCATATATCATGAAATATAGCAAGAAAACAGCATTATTTCATTTCCATCTATCTACATTGCTTTCCTTTTGCAGGAAAACATGAAACAATTGTAAAATATTAATCTGTTTTGTTCAAATACTGAATGTGAACACACTGTCTTCACATATTGGTTCATTTCGATTTATTATTAACTGAAACCTGGTGCAAAAATGAAAGGGATTCTATTGTTATTTAACCCTTTCTCGTATAGATACGCATTTTTACGCATGTGCGACCAGTGTAGATCCAGATCAGCCGGCAATCCGTGCCGTCTGATCAGGATCTGCACTGGTCACATTTTGGTCAGAAATAACCTAATGAATCAAAAAGCGAACAGTTTAGATCCTGATCAGATGGCACGGATGTGCCGGCTGATCTGGATTTAAACTGTTCGCCCTAGCAATAAAGGAGTATCTGTACGGGAAAGGGTTAATGAATAGTTTGGTCCGAGTACTCCATTAGTAGACTAAGATGTACTCTGTTACTTGAGTTCCGGTTGGCATACCTACATTTTATAATAATTATAGTACCATTGTTAGGTTAAGTGTAGCAATTTTTGATGCAGAAAATTCTGTATACATGTAATATAAAGACCTCGAGAAATCTTACTAATGCTTGAGGTATAAGGTTAAGATCCAGGTGATGTATGACTGTAAATGCTCGCTTCACATTGGAGTTAAACTTCCAGGGTCTGTCAATGCAGGCCTTACAGAAGTAGCGCACGTAACCTCGTGTTCCCTCAAATGACGATGGAAGGTTGTCGAGCAGCTGCAGGGCAAATGGATACTCGTGTGTACCAGCTGGATGCTCTATTCTGCCACTCTCTGAGCCTTAAATACACATCCAAGATTTTAGTATCAAATTCAGAACATCAAGATTAATTTGACCAACTACATGAATGAAATCTCAATATTGTTAATCAGTGGAGATGAAGTAAAAATTTTTAATTACTTTATTATGTCTTAAGTTAAATAACAGCTTTGAAACTGTCCAGTAACTCTAAACGTTTTGATACGTTACATGTATCTTTTTCCCAATCAAAGTGGAACATTTCCACTGGAAATCTTCCTAATACATGTAATTATATTCATTTAACTGTAACCTTCATGAAATATTCATCAAATATTATCATGGCTCTGTTTAGTTATTATCTTCATCATGTCCTTGTAATTCCAAACTGACAAGTGACGCATTTTCATAATTTAGAGAACAAAACATTTGAAGATTAACCATTTCCTCCATAAACAAACCTTTATTTTTGGGCGAACAGTTTAGATCCAGATCAACTAGAACATACATGTCCATCTGATCAGGATCTAAACAGTTCGCTTTTTGATTCCTTTAGTTATTTCTAACCAAAATGCGACCAGTGCAGATCCTTATCAGACGGCACCGATGTGCTGGCTGATCTGGATCTACACTGGTCGCACTTGTGTAAAAATTGTATTTATGGAGGAAATAGTTAAGACATCAATTAAGTAAACAACAAGAGCTGTCAGAGGAGACAGCATGCTCGACTATTCGAATCATTTGAAACAAATGCAATTTGAAGATTAAAACAATAACAACTATGGCCATACATTCATGTGCAATCAGGAAAAATATTTACAAGTGAATGGTACGGGAGAAATTCTTTTCAAATAACAGAAATAATTCCTAAATGTACCATAAATATTAAACTGAATAGGGGAATAACTATGAAATATTTCTGAATTTGTTAGAAAACTTGTTAGTAATTTTTTATTAGAGACATTTACTTTTAGTCAAATATCAATCACTTCAGTAATGTTACAGAAAAAGAACTGAAATGAAAATATAATGGTAGTTTGAAGTTGATACCTTAAGTATTTGCAAAGTTATCGATGAAGTGCACTTAAGTGAAAATATAAGTGAAACTAGAAATGTGTCCATAGGACACGGATGCCCCGCTATGCATCATTTTCAGACACTCAAGTGCAATGATGGGAATAATACGCGATACACTGCCCTTTCATGGTGAACATTTGTGTCAAGTTTTTTTTGAAATCCCTCCATTTATAATGAAGTTACAGCCTGGACAAGAAAATTCTATTTTTGGTAACAGTGACCTTGACCTTGGACCTTCAGGCTTGGGTATTGTGCGGACACACTGCCTTTTCATGAACATTTGTGCAAAGTTATTTTAAAATCCCTCCATTTATAACAAAGTAACAGCCAGGACAAGATATTTCTATTTTTAGTAACAGTGACCTTGACCTTTGACCTACAGGCATGGGCATGGTACGTGACACACCGCCCTGTCATGGTGAACATTTGTGTCAAATTATTTTGAAATCCTTCCATTCATAACAAAGTTACAGCCTGGACAAGAAAATTCTATTTTAAGTAACAGTGACCTTGACCTTGGATCTACAGGCATGGGTATTGTGCGGACACACCGCCTTGTCATGGTGAACATTTGTGCCAAGATATTTTGAAATCCCTCCATTCATAACAAAGTAACAGCCTAGACAAGAAAATTCTATTTTTAGCAACAGTGACCTTGACCATTGACATACAGGCTTTGGCATGTACGTGACACACCGTCTTGATATGGTGAACAATTATACCACGTTATTTAAAAACCCAATAAGAAATAATAAAGTTACAGAGCGGACACGATTTTGCAAGAAAATTCTATTTTTAGTAACAGTGACCTTGACTTTGGACCTACAGGCATGGGTATTGTACGCGACACACCGCCTTGTCATGGTGAACATTTGTGCCAAGTTATTTTGAAATCCCTCCATTCATAACGAAGTTAAGGGCCGACTGTATATTTTGCTTAACACAAAATGTAAGCGAAAAAGGGGCATAATTTGAAAAATATTGGAAGAAGGGTTATGGGTCTTGTTGGTTATGATGTAGATTTTGATGGTGAAAATATATTTCAAGTTTCAAGGCAATATCTCAATTAGTTTTAAAGTTAGAGGCAAAATGCATATTTTGCTTGACACAAAATATAAGAAAAAAGGGGCATAACTTGAAATATATTGACAGCAGAGTTATGGGTCTTGTTGGTAATGATGTAGAATTTGATGGTGAATATATATTCCAAGTTTCAAGTTGATATCTCAAGTAGTTTATAAGTTATGGACCAAAGTGCATATTTTCCTTAACGAAAAATTTAAGTGAAAAAGGGGCATAACTTGAAAAATATTGGAAGCAGAGTTATGGGTCTTGTTGGTAATGATGTAGAATTTGTAGTGAATATATATTCCAAGTTTCGAGTTGATATCATAAGTAGTTTTCAAGTAATGGACCAAAGTGCATTTTTTGTTTAACGGACGCCGACGCCGACACCGGGGCGAGTAGGATAGCTCCCCTATTCTTCGAATAGTCGAGCTAAAAAACTTAATCTTCATATAATAACTGAATTTTTGTCTACATAAAATAGTTCCACAGTGATATAACACTTACTGTCATGTAGAGCTTTAAAAACTGAACAAAGTGGTACCAAACATTCAGTATTGCCAAAGAATTACTTACTGTATCTCTCTGTAATTTACAGTGTAACAGTGATGAAATACTGAATTTTTTTAAGACTTACTGGATCCATATAGTGTGATGAAAGAGTTTATGTAGGTCTCATAACCCCGATAATGCACTGTTGCTTTGCCATCTCTTTTAGTCCAGTGACTTTTACCTTGTCCAATGAAATATATCTTTAAACCTGAAATGAATCCAAACTGATCTCTATCAAGTTAAAGTTAAGAAATATAATTTCAAATTTGAAACAAATATGTTATTATCTGATGTCTTATTAAAATGTCCAACATATTGTTTTACACATAATATATTGATTTTTCTGGGATTTAAATTACTTGATTGTTGTTTATGATTAATATTCTTCAAGTTTTGATTGACTGTACAGTAGTAGTAACAAATATCTGTGTTCAAAATGAACACATAGTTAATCTTCATTTGAGTGAAATCAAATAAGAAGAAAATTAATTTCTCTTGGTTAAATGTAATGAATGCTAAGAGGAGTTGTAAGATATGCAAGAGGATTTTGTTTTAATACGTAAAACTGATCATTCAGCTTTGGACAGTCAGATCATATGGACATATTTCATTTTATTTTTATATAAAAGTATAACAAGAGCTGTCACTTGAAATTGACATATGCCCCCGAAATGCAGCTTTGAAATCAAATAGGTAAACATATGTAATAAATAAACATATGTAATGAAAAATATGCTTGTGGAAGACAAAACATACTGCATGCATATAAAGTGAAAGATGAAAGGATCATATGTTTCAAGTCTGTAGTAAAAATATAGTTAAATAAAGTTAAATATTACATTTTTTTTTAGAAAATTTGAAGATTATTGGGGAAATTATCCTGAAAAATGATTATTAGAGTTATGGACCTTACTACATATGATGTGGGTAATATAAACAAGAGGGCCATGATGGCCCTTTATCACTCACCTGAGTACAACAAAGTTGTGTTGTACAAGACCCAACGTCTCGATATGGTGAACATTTACACCAAGTTATTTTAAAATCCAATAAGAAACAACAAATCTACAGCTTGGAAAAGAAAATGCTATTTTTCGTAACAGTGACCTTGACCTTTGACCTACCTGCATGGGTATTGTAAGCAACACATCCCTTTGTCACGGTGAACATTTATGTAAAGTTATTTTGAAATCACTTCATTCATTAGGAATTAACAGCCCAGACAAGAAAATGTTATTTTTAGTAACAGTGACCTTGACCTTGGACCAACATGCATGGGTATTGTACGCGAAAGTACACCTTGTCATGGTAAACATTTGAGCCAAGCTATTTTAAAATCCAATGAGAAATAACAAATTTACGGCCTGGACAAGATTTTTCTATTTATAGTAACAGTGACCTAGTTTTTGACCCCAGGTGACCCATACTCAAACTCGTCCAATTAATAACTGGGACATATGTTCTGACCAAGTTTCTTTACAATCTGATAATCGGAGCAAAAATGTGACCTCTAGAGTGTTAACAAGAAAATTGTATTTTTAGTAACAGTGACATAGTTTTTGGACCCAGATGACCCATATTCAAACTCATCCGAGAAATCATCGGGACAAACATCCTGACCAAGTGTCATGACAATCAGAACATAAATGTGACCGCTAGAGTGTTAACAAGAAAATTCTATTTTTAGTTACAGTGACCTAGTTTTTGGACCCAGATGATTCATATTCAAACTCATCCTAGAAATCATTGGGACAAATATCCTGACCAAGTTTCATGATAATTGGAGCAAAAATGTGACTGCTAGAGTGTTAACAAGAAAATTCTATTTATAGTAACAGTGACCTAGTTTTTAGACCCAGATTACCCATATTCAAACTCGGCCTAGAAATAATTAGGACAAACATCCTGACCAAGTTTAATGACAATCGGAACAAAAATGTGACCGCTAGAGTGTTAACAAGAAAATTCTATTTTTAGTAACAGTGACCTAGTTTTTGGACCCTGATGACCCATATTGGAACTCGTCCGAGAAATCATTGGGACAAACATCCTGACCAAATTTCATGACAATCAGACAAAAAATGTAACCTCTATTGCGTTAACAAAATTTACCTTAGGGTTAGGGTTTAGGGTTAGGGTTAGGTAAAAAGGCCCATAACTCAGCCAAAAATAGTCCGATCAGAAATTCCTTTGGATATACACAACAAGTCTTGGTGACAAACACTCCTGTGAAGTTTCAATGAAATCCCTCAAGTGGTTTCAGTTTACGTTAGGGTTAAGGGTTAGGGTTAGGTAAAAAGGTCCATAACTCCGCCAAAAATAATCCGATCAGAAATTCCTTCGGATATGCACATCTACGCTTGGTGACAAACACTCCTGTGAAGTTTCAATGAAATCCCTCAAGCGGTTTAGGAGAAGAAGCGAGGACAAGATTTTGCTTAAAAGGGCCATAACTCAGCCAAAAATAATCCGAGCAGAAATTCCTGACGATATGCACAACTAGGCTTGGTGACAAACATTCCTGTGAAGTTTCAAAGAAATCCCTCAACAGGGTTGGCAAAATGCCGGCAAATATGAGTATTGTCCATGCCGGCGGTATTTACCGGTATTTACCGGCAAATACTGGCAATTACTGGCAAATACTGGTCAATTCAATTTACCAGGCTGGAACTTATACAATATTATCTATTATCAGCATTTATATAGATAATTTCAAGTTTACCCATTAATTGCCATTATATTTATACTTAAGTTTAACACTTTTATCACTTTATCCATAATAAATAAAAATTTAAGTACTGAACAAGTGGTCATTTGAATTGACCACCCATGGAATTTATACAATACAATGTATCCCTTAAAGTCAGCATATGGACAAATTCAAATTTCAATTATTAACAATAATGCAGTCAGCATTTTAGAGGGTTAATTTTAATTATAAACAAGTAATGTACACAACTTACAATAAATATACATGAATACAATAACAAATGAGGTTTAGATACAAAGAAGCCTCTGTCTACCAGTCAGTCTCTTCTTTCCCCCTAAGATACCTGTAACGGAACACCAGTTTGGCAGCTTTCTGCAGTCACACCAATACACAACCACTTACTTGCACCTAGACAAATTGTATGGGTTATTTATGACACTTTACTGTTGCCTTTGTTGCCCCTGGCTATTACAGCCCCTGTAATGTTGTTTAATAGACTAGACATTATGGCCTTGCTTGTGTCAATAGCCAGGTGCACAGGTGGATCAGCATTAATTTCTTACCTGCTGTATTTTTGGTTCTTAGAGTAAAAAAAGACAATTCTGTAAGAATTATTTTTACTTTAAAGTGCTTAAAGTGATAACCTGATATGAAATTTAATTAAAATATATGAGTAATTTAATTATTATTATGATTATACATTAATAACAGTCAACTAAGTTAAGATTTCTGCAGTATTTTAAGGCAAAAAAACTCATATGAGTAGTATTCGCCAGTATTTTCCAGTATTTGCCACTTTGGGGAGTATTTTCCAGGGCGGTAAATACCGGTAAATACCACTGGTAAATACCGGGGGTGGTATTTACCGCCCAACCCTGTCCCTCAAGCAGTTTCGGAGGAGAAGCGAGGACAAGATTATTTTGGACGGACGGACGGACGGAAAGACGGACGGACGGTGCGATTACTATATGCCTCCCTTCGGGGGCATAGAAATAACAGAAATAAATAATAATAATATATGCGAGAAAATTATGTAAAAGCTAATATTTTTGATAAATGACTCTGATGTTGAGCAGTAGCTAAGTTTGACCGCATAATATATACAAGCAATGTACATAAGCTTTTTGTCTATGACAAACTATAAGTTGACCAAGCTAAATTGGCGAAGTTTACAATTATTAATAAAATGTAAACACGGGTAAAGGCAAATTTACGCATTAAAAGTACTATTTTGCCAATTTATATAAGATAGCCTCGACAACATAGTGGTTAACGCATCAGTCTGGCAAAGGATTACATTAAACTTTTTTTCCACACCGGTTCGATTCACACTGACCCACGGCTTTTAAGGAAATATTTTAGATATGTATTATTTAAGTTTAATTGCGGTAATTTCAAACTACTGTATGTATTTTGCTTTATTTTATTTTATCGGGGAAATAATTTTTGAGTAAAAAATAAAAAAGGATGAAAAAACATGTTTCGAACCTACAACCTAAAACAGCGTTGCAACTATTGCATTTGAAATTGACTGTGTCTTAGACCACTGGCTAATGGGACAAGAAAGTGGGTGCTTCACACTTTGTATTAAACAACGATAAAATATAAATTCATTGTTCACATGTAACGCCAATGTAAACATCGCCAAAATATAATAAAATAATTTTAACTATTTTGACTTGTTCACATTAACCAGCTTAATCCTGTCACATTAGAAGGATAAAATCTATTCTATTGTTCTGTTACATTAAAAGGCAAAATCTATTATATTTTAAAATGCTTGTCATGACCTTTTATAAGGCCACTAATAAATCTCTAAGATTTTTGAGACATATGCTCAAAGCCATATTTGGTATTTAGATTTTTAGGTAAACATTACAAGTGTCAAAATATATAGGAAACCATAGAAGGCAAATCCTTATATGTTCTGATTAAATTTTAGTTATAAAAATCTAGGTGTCATAAAAAATAATGGACATTTGTTCTGTTAATTTTAATTAACCCTTTCCTCCATGTAAAGGCCTTCTTGGCATGGGTGAACAGTGTAGATCCAGATCAGCAGTGTGCACTGCTCTTAGATTCATAAGGTTATTTCTGACCAAGATGCAACCAGTGCAGATTTAGATCAGATGGCATGGATGTGGATCTACACTGGTCGCACATGCTTTAAAAGGCATATATATAATGGAGTATAACGGTTAAAGTTCTTAATATTTTGAGAATAACCTATCAAATACTGAAATAATAGAAATATAAATTAAAAAATAAAAACATTTGCAGTAAATGTAATAACATTACGCTGTAGGTACGGCGTAAGGGAATTTTCACAAGTGTGTATTTCTCATGACGCACTGACAAAAAATGGAGGAAATACTCCCAAAATCTAAAACTTGACAGAATTTGTAAGCTCCGTATATAAGAATACTTTGGTTGATTGAATCAAGGGTCCTGACAAATGGACTATTCAAATAACTGAATTCTACTGTATAATAAAAGACATGTTCTCTTGCTGTTCTTTTGTCAGAGTTTGCCAAATTACAATTCACTGAGTCAAAACTGTTTAAAAAAGGGATAAGCACCACTCTTCCCCCTCCCCACCTAAAAAACCAACTTAAATTTAACTATGCTGAAAAGTGCCCTTTTGCTATCGAAAAATGCGTATTTTCCCTCTGTCCCTTTTTGGCAGCACCCTGTCAACATGTCCTTTTTTAATCCTGGACACAACACCAGTCCATATACTGGTCTGTCTTTTATTTATGATGGGAATCACATTACAAGACTTAAAGAGGATACTAAATGGAAATGCAATATCCTCAATTATCCTAAGATTATATTTTGGTCAGGAGCGTTGCAGATAATAGTAAATGCATAGACCATATTGAAGAAAACTTGTCTTTTATCGTTGAACGTAACAAATCATTAAAACTAGTTAAACAATTTTACTTGATTAAGCAATAAATTGAGACTTGTGAAAATTCTTTTCATTCAAATCAAAGTAACACAGTAGGGTTTATACTTAATTCAATGTACTTAAAGTATCAGGATTTGCCAAAGATAGGCGACCAACTATATTACCGGTAGGTTAACAGATGAATGCCCTCATGCAGGTACAAAAAGCAAGAATGTTGTCACTGCATGGTTTGTTGGAACAGTGTCTGGATGGGTTCAGTTGACAGGACATGTGATAAAGCCTTTTCATCCATGTTTCTTTGAAAGCACTGCTTTCAGGAAAAGATAATAGGTTAAACAGTCAGCATTACTCTGTTTGAAAGAGTGGCTATTGACAGAAAAGAGTAAGTATTTTGATGAATTTTATTAGACAACATACACATTCATGGCAGTTCAATCTCTCAAGTAGTTCAGAGAAAATGGATGAAAAAAAGTCATCTGTTGTTGAACAACCCTTATATAGTTGAGCATGCAGAAATTATAGTTGCCATTCATGGTCGCTCATGTGGAGTGGTTGTTTGTATGTACATGTATTTGAGTAAGAAATGTAGAGCTGACAATCATATTAGTTGATTATTTGTTCATCAAACATTTTCATATATTATAAATTATTTTTAGAATCATCTGAATATCAGTCCATCAAAGGTGACTTCAAGGAAAAATTATATAGTCAGCTCTACATTGAAACTGCATAGTTGACAGTTAATAGGTAGTATACAAGCTATCCCCTCTGTTACAGGATACATTACATTTTTTTACAAATTATAATTAAACTTAAACATAATTCACATTCAGTAAACTTTTAAGCAATCTGCTTCTGTTTTGTTACTTTGAAGTTATTTTATGATACAGATTGATTTATTTTGTAACATGACTGTGGGTTTTTTAATGATTCAGGGCTCTCACTAGAGGGAGACTTTGGAGAAGTGCTTTTTCATCAAAGTGACCAAACTTATCCCTTTTTGAGCTATGGGAGAAGTCATTTTGTATAGACTATATAGGGAATGAATGATGTTGACTGCAAACTTCTCCGGAAATCAGTAAAATTATGACAAAACTTTCCCTGTTTTGCAAGTTGTGAGTCGTGGTAATACTAATCCTCGGAGGTCCTATTTTCATGCTGCCCTATTTTGACACCTTAATTGTTTTCATCTCAATTCATTGAATATAATATCTAACTAGAACTGCTTTTGGGAAAAGCACATGTCTCCCACAAAGGCATCATCTTTGATGATGCACAGGATAAAACTGGTGAAGTGAATATAAAGATGGCAATTTATTAAAAGGGCATACGGAAGTTCTGTGCAATATTAGTCATAAACAATGTCACAAATTTTTGGAGGATCAGGAAAAACATAAGTTTCAATTTCTGATGGGCCATAATCCTGAAGTGCCAGGGTCAATGTGGCTGGTTGTCAAACTTGTTGTCATTAACATTTTGATATATCAGTGAAGATGCACTGAAAAAAGACCATGAGAGTGAGTGTACAAGGCTATCAAGGCCAATTGTAAATAAATAAATGGGCCATAAGTCTTATGTGCCGGGGTCAAAGCGGCTGTTTTTTTATTACACAGATAATTATAGCATTTGGTGAACATCATATAATAAAAATAGCAGAAAATGAGAGAAGAACCAAATCATGAGTATGGAACAGATATTGTAAAATGAAAACTTAAACAGTGTAAGAAATACCTTTATAGCTGCTTAGCACAGTACTTTCTCATAATGCAATGTATGTAATGTCATGATAGCTATAGTATGTTGGTATTACTCCACTGGATACACATTCTACATTGTTCACATAGATATGGTCAATAATGGTCCTGCCAGCTGTAGTAGGCTGTGTTATAAGTTGTTTATAATTCAAAGCAGCCATTTCTTTATGGAGGAGATTATTTTTGTCACAAACAATGTTTACATTGAAATCACCAACAACAATGTTTGCTGCTGTTTCTGAATTTTGAAGCAACTCTTTATAGCCTGGTTAAGATATTATAGCCATCAACATTTTGATAAACTTTGGTGAAGATACAATGAAAACTATCTGACTTTGAGAGATGAACCAGGTTAGTGACATGTTTAAAAGGCTAATTTCGGATAAATCAAAGGGCCATAAATCTGATATGCCTGGTGCAAAGTGGCTGGTTTTCGAACTTGGCCAAGATATTAAGGCCACACACATTATCATAGTGTTTATTGAAAATCAGTTGATGAATATTTCAGTTACATAGCAGACAAGGCTTAAACAGCCAATTTTGGATAATTCAAGGGCCATAAATCCGACATGACTGGGGCAATACGGCTGGTTATCGAACTTGGCCGAGATATTATGGCCACAAACATTTTCATAAAGTATGGTGAAGATCAGATGATAACTGTTCAAGTTACAGAGTGGACAAGCCTCAAACAACTTATTTTTGATAATTCAAGGGCCATAATTCTGAGATTCCTTGGGCAATATGGCTGGTTATCGAACTTGATCGAGATATTATGGCCACTAACATTTTGATGAAGTTTGGTGATGATCCGATGAAAACTGTTTGACTTAGAGAGCGGACAAGTGTGACAGACAGACGGACAGACGGACAGACAGACGGACAGACAGGAGCAAATCAAAATGTCTCCCACACCACTACGTGGTGGGAGACATAATTATGTAATTTTCTACCAAGCTGCTTACAAATGGTGTTGGTATCATTTTCTATCATAAATGTGTATAGAAATTGATTCCATGAAGTTTTTACAAGGTTTTAATTGTTAACCTCCACTTTTATTAGAAATTCTTAATGCACTTTTTTACCTACATCGATAAATCCAAAATTTTAATATGTAAGCAAGAAAAGTAAAAACTATATGCACAACTGAAGCTCTCATACACTTGCAGAGTTGGTAAAATATCAATTGCAGTATGTGTTTCAAGATCAGTAAACACTGTTCCAAATACATATACTTCTTATACTAGTTTTATATATTTATTGTTCTGTGCTTGGTAATTTGTAATGTCTATGAAGCGGTCACCCGATTTACCGAAATCAATCGAATTACCGAAATCAACCGAAATCAACCGGGAATTACCGAAATCAACTTTATAAATTCATTTTTCCCCGTTATTAATGCTTATTTTAATAATTAGTGTGATTATAAAATGAATATTTATGAAAGTAAAGATGATTCAATTCAGAAATTTGATTTGAAATTGTAAAAATGACCGTAGATGTGCGTACTAACATATAACGTTGTATGCCACAAACCGAAATCGGCGAGTTAACTTCCTATTTATATATTAAGTATGGCGTAAATCTGAAATAGATTGTTATAAATAAAAAATTTGTTCATACTGATATGTTAATACGTGTTTTTTTCATTACATTTCCTTAAAACTTGCTCAAAAAGTCAGCGGGCGAATTTCCGAAAGCGGGTCGCAAAGAGATACCGAACTACCGAAATCAACTTTTAAATTCATTTTCCCCAGTTATAAGTGATACATTATTTATTAATTGTGATAATATTATGAATGTTCATTAAAAACGTTGATTTTTCAAATCAGAAATTTCATTGGACTCGTAAAAATGACCGTAGATATGCGTACTAACTTATAACGTTACATACCGAAATCGGCTTGAAAACTTCATATTTATGTCATAAATATAGCGCCGATCTCGAATAAATTGATATAGATAAAAATGTGTTCATACTGACTCCTTAATAAGTTTATTTTCATTAAATTTTAGTAAAACTTGCTAAAAAATAATAGCGAAAGCGTTCTCATCGAGTGTATTTTTACTAGCGCAAATAAAAGTCTTTGTTTTTTTGTTTAATGAGGGAGCTTAATTGCAAATACTGATTTCATAATTTTATTTAACTAAATCACCTCTGTATGATATCTTATTGTTATAAGAGAAAAACAATATTGAAAAGATTGTTCTTTATGAAGATTATAATTGGAAGAATAGTATCTTTGTTATTATGCAGTAATAGATTATGAAAGGTATATAATGCCCAATCATAATGATAATTGACGTTCTAATTATAATATTAAAAACTTGAAACAAACCCGAATTATGACATTCTCTTCTCAAAACAAGCATTAATTTTCGACTTGTGGACAGTCATTTTTCTTTGTATGAAATCATGCTGTAAAAATTATTCTTTTCTGTTTTTGTGTTGTATGTATTATTTGTAAAATAATCATTTACAGCCTACATAGCAGTGCTGTGTGACGACACAGTAATTAATCACATGAACGCCGTAGTCTGTTGTTGGACGCAGGTATTGTGTGATTAATTGCTGTGTCAATACACAGCCGGCAGATCTTACCTTAAACATCAGCGCTGTAAAATTATTCTTTTCTGTTTTTGTGTTGTATGTATTATTTGTAAAATAATCATTTACAGCCTACATAGCAGTGCTGTGTGACAACACAGTAATTAATCACATGAACGCCGTAGTCTGTTGTTGGAAGCAGGTATTGTGTGATTAATTGCTGTGTCAATACACAGCCCACATATCTTACCTTAAACCTCAGATTTATACAATAAATAACAAAACATACACGGATCTGGTATTTATTATTTTGAGTTTAACAAACTCATTTTAAACTAAACACTTTTCTCACATCGTAGAAATATTTTACATGTCCCTTGTCGTTGAATTGAACGAGATAAGCAGCGTAGTGTTGTGGAAATTTGACTGTTGAAACTCTTTTGAGTTAGCAAAGGTTCCTTTATGAACTTTCCTCTCTCTCTGTGAAGGATATCTTCTTCACGCCCGCCTGTTTCAAGTGTTCAACAATAGCACCAATAAATCCGGCGAGGTCTTTAGGTCTCGTGTCGTGTATAAAATCATTACACCCTATCGTGAGTATAACTACTTGGGGCTTGAATTCCTTCAGTTTCTGCATAGCTTCCGCTGTGTAAAGCTCTGCTGTCGTGCCACCAATTTCGAAGAATCGTACAGTCGCTGGAACCAGTAAGTAAACCAAATAAAATATTTATTTTTGTAGTTATATTAATGTTACTAAATAGTATATATCTTTATTATTAGGCACTAGTTTGCTTCAATCAGTTCTCAAATAAAATGATTAAAGATTCAATTTTGGTATCGTACTATTTAATTATTATATACGGTATAATAATATTCACTCTATACCTTCATATTTACGGTAATTTGCGTATATCCTGATACGATTTATGTAACTTTATTACATTTATAGCTTATTCATATTCAAACTTTTAGGCATTTTGTTAAAAATTTTTAGAACAATTTATTAAAGATTTACGCTTTATTTATGACTTATACGTTAGTACGCATATCTACAGTTAATTTTGCAATTTCAAATGAAATTCTGAATTAAATCTTCTTAAATTTTAATGAACATTCCTTATGAATTCACAGTTAATAAAAAAGGAACTAATAACAGGGGAAAATGAATTTAAAAAGTCGCTTTCGGTAGTTCGGTATCTCTTTGCGACTCGCTTTCGGATATTCACTCGCTTGCTTTTGGAAAAAGTTTTACGAAAATTTAATAAATACAAACGAATTAAGACGTCAATATGATCATATTTTTTATTTATAACAATCTATTTCAAATTTAAGCCATACTTAATATATAAACAGGAAGTTAACTCGGCGATTTCGGTTTGTGGCATACCATGTTATATGTTAGTACGCACATCTACGGTCATTTTTACAATTTCAAATCAAATTTCTGAATTGAATCATCTTTATTTTCATAAATATTCATTTTATAATCACAATAATTATTAAAATAAGCATTAATAACGGGGAAAAATGAATTTATAAAGTTGATTTCGGTAATTCCCAGTCGATTTCGGTTGATTTCGGTAATTCGGTTGATTTCGGTAAATCGGGTGACCCCTATGAAGCTTTATTTTAAAAGTACTGTGACTCTAAAGAGTAAACAATTCTGCTGAAAATATTTTATTGCATGTAGACAATCAGGAGACAAAACTTTTAATTATTTGAATAATTACATTGGTATCAGATGTCACTCATATGAGAGCCCATTGACACGATGTCAGACCTTTATTAAAATATCTGGCTAAAACCGATCTTTGACACTCATAAAATACACACTTTATTTTATTTATTTTGACTCAGAATTTACAAAGAGAGAGAGTGCAAAACATAAAAATAAGGAAATTATACTGTATACACTTGAGAGAATTATTTGATGCATCATCAAAGCAAAGGCATCAAAACTGGGCACAGACATGAAATACAGGTTCCCGAAGGGTCTACATTGGAAAGTTGTCTTTTAAATTTTATTAGCCATTTATTGACATTTTTTGTTTATATTTCAATAAAGAAGAGATGACTTCAGTTAGAAAACAGTGAAACATCTATCTAAATGGTTAATTAAAAAAAAATAATTTGGCTCTTATGCTTAAGGGCATCAAAACTGGATACTCGAGGATATGACCAGGATAAATGCTGGTATTTACTGGTAAATACCACCGGCATGGAAAATACTCATATTTGCCAGCATTTGTCACTGACTGTTAATTAAGACATCAATTTTGAAAATGTCAATACACTCGACTTGCACAGATACAGTAATGATCTACATCTACATCGTACATCGTCTCAGTCACACTTGACTATTACGCGACGGGTGGTTACAGGTCATAGAATAAGAAATAGTAGTGAAGTAAATAGGAAAGTAAGAAGAGATTGATAGTTAAAAGTTAGAGTTAAGTTGAAAGATTTGACCAGCTACGTTTTCGCCCCTTCAACTCAAACCTCTCCGATAGATAGAATAAAGTTGATAAAGAATTACTGGACACTTACTCCTCATCTTCATTGGTTTGGTAAGATTCAGAAGCAGCTTGCCACTGACTAATTTACCCGTATTGAACACTCCTTGTGGATTATCGAATATGATCTCAAACCTTTGCAATTTCATGTTGATTAAAAAATCATATCTATTCCATCATCAAATATCCCGGATACTGTGCCTTTCAGAGTAGATGACAGTGTGTATCAAACTCATATTACATTCAGGTTACCAGTAAAACGGATCAAAGTTGTTTAATATACACCTAAACATATTAACATCTGGTACTTTTATTTAATTTTCTTTTTTTCTTTTTTTTTTCGGGATGAAATCATTATCATTCGGCTGCTTCTTTGACAAGCGTTTGCATGAATGACTGACCCAACGCAACGGAAAAATAACGGAACGGAAACAAATTGCGTAAAGGACTAAAGTATTTATTTAGACTGTTTCACCATGAAGGTATCTGCTTTGATAAGTATTATTCGTAAGTAATTCATTTATACACGATTACATTGTTCAAGGTTAATTAATGAATTTTGTTTAAGATGATAGAAGTAAAAAAAACGAAAAAACCGAAATCACCTGCACAGGAGCATGGAGACAGGATCGCACTTTTCCAGTTGTTGAAAAAGCGAAATATACATATAAGGAATGGCCACATCCAGCAGACACAGCCTCCCCACACTGCCAAAGAAATTCAAAATATTAATGAATTATTGGGCAATATAAAATCAGTTCATTAAGACATATATAACAAATGGAAATAACATAAAATGTGGCCAATATATTAACCCAGATACTTCATTTTTATCTTTACTTTAGCTGAATACGTTCTTTTTGGAAAATTTCTTTCCAGATTGGGATTTTCTTTAAGAATGGGTTCTGAATATCTGAAAATTCTAGATTAACGTCTGCCTGACAACACTTATCTTCTCATAAACAGAACAAAGGAGCATAAAGTTGCAAGAAAACCCTGAAAATACATAAGTTCAGATCTCGACACAACAGCCAAGTAATCAGCATTTCAATGGGTATTAATTGTGCACCCATTGTTGCTGATCTGTTTTTATACTGTTATGAAAAAGATTTTTGTTATCTCTTTTTACCGAGCATCAAGGTGACATTATTACAGCCTTTAACAACACCTCGAGGTACCTTGATGATTTGTTGAATATAGATAATAATCATTTTCCATTTCTGGTTAATAAAATTTATCATCATGAACTACATCTTACTAAAGCAAACACTTTAGATAAGCAAGCAAACTTTCTTGATCTTAATATTTCTATTAAAAATGATAAATCACTACTAAAATATAAGATAAAAGGGACGATTTAAGTGCTATTAATGCTATATGAATAATGTAACTAAACCCTTGTTTTATAAAGTCTTTCGAATAATGACACAGCTGTCTAAAATGTACAAATCAAATATATTGTGTTCATAGATCTCGTGTCTTTCAGAATTTTAAAGTTCAGTTATTGCATGTCCGAGGTAAAATCAACCACGAAATATTAATAAAAATGCTGCATAGTTTAAAATAACGTTATATCACATATCACATCACATATGTCTAGTATTTAACTTCTCACTTCTAGGCTGCTTAAATTACATTGTCATGCTGCTTACTTCATTCTGCTAGTCTGCCAGGCTTCTAACTTCACGCTGCTGGGCTGCCAGGCTGCTAACTTCACGCTGCCAGGCTGCTTACTTCACGCTGTCATGCTGCTTACTTCACTCTGCTAGTCTGCCAGGCTTCTAACTTTACGCTGCTGGGCTACCAGACTGCTAACTTCACGCTGTCATGCTGCTTACTTCACTCTGCTAGTCTGCCAGGCTGCTTACTTCACTCTGCTAGTCTGCCAGGCTTCTAACTTCACGCTGCTGGGCTGCTATGCTGCTTACTTCACGCTGCCAGCCTGCTAACTTCACGCTGTCATGCTGCTTACTTCACTCTGCTAGTCTGCCAGGCTGCTAACTTCACGCCGGTGGGCTGCCTTGCTGCAAACGTCACGCTGCCAGGCTGCCAGTAGTAAACGTGTGATTGATCTAACTATATGCCATAAACTTGTATGGAAGGCTGTCACAACTTGTTCGCTTACTAATTAAAGTGAACTTCCAAGTGAAACAAGAGTAAGTAAAACAGCAAAATGCTGTTTTAAGGACGGTTTAGCGTAATATGGTTTATTTCAAGTCAATTCTTCAACCGACCCTGTTTTTGTTTGACGTTCTCGTGTAACCTGGGTTAAAATAGCTATTTTTAAACCCAGGTCAGGGGCACTAATGTCCTCGTTATCTCGTAATAAACAGGAAAGGTGCGACTGCAGTAGAATAACTATTACGTTCATTGCACAACTTCATGGAAATAAGGTTTAATTAATCTATATTTTATGCAATTGGCCCGACATAGAAATCCAGAGATTGTGACTATAAATCCGGAGATCTCAGGATTTTAAGTTAGTTCTCCGGATCTGAATTAGTGGTCGACTTACTGGGGCGTAACAGGAGTTTACACATTGGAAAAGAGACCGCTTTCCAAATCCTTCTCAACAACAGACACGAAATAATATCTCCATTTTTGTTATTTTGTACTAAAGTTTATGGTTGGACTTGGAACTCCTTTTTATCTTTCATTGATATTTTTCTTTGAGGTTATTTTGTTCCTTCATTTACGATTCATAGTCACACATTTGTAGTTATTTAACGACAACAACATCTAATTATGCATTGAAAATGAACAGAGAATTATGGAAACGTATATGGTACACCCTGATGATATGATTAAATCGACTTTAGGTTAGTCGACTTGTCATGATAACAAAAGTATGGAAACGTATATGGTACACCCTGATTATGTCATTTCATGCGAAGATGTGTGCTTGTGGGACGACATGATCACACCAAGTTATCATAAAATATAAAGAATGATATGATAATTTGATCATGACGTAATAAAAGAATTCGATTTGTCGTCTTAATCGGGCCATTACTGAATAACAGAAGTCGACGTGTCGTCTTAAAATAAAACGACATAAATACATAATAACGTAATTTGTAAAAACTGCTATGTTGACCATGCTCGTTGTTTACGGCTTTATGACTTGCTAAAGGTCGACATATTGACCCCCAAATTCCAGAGTTATTGCCCCTGAATAACTCCAAAACTGACCCTTGTTAGCTTTTGACCTGTCTATCCAAATAATTATTATAGAAAGAATGAATAAAAAGGCGAAATATGCATATCAGGAATCGCCACATTCAGAAAAACAGCCTCCCCACACAGTCAAGAAGAAGAGAGGGAGAGAGCATGGTTAATAAAATTATCAGTTTCAAAAGAGACACCACTAACAATTAACAAAAATGAGAACCCGAGGGGTTACCGCCTTGGAACGGTCAGTGGCAAATCAAATTGCCACTGGGGGTTTAAACCAGGTTACCAAAATGTTAAAAGGATGAAAACTTGTGCACCTCCTATTTTGCAAGGGCCATTACTCTCAATTACTCAGTTATTAATAGCCAAATTTGCTTGTAAGTGGCATATCCAAAAACCAATTATAAATTGAATCATGGAACCTTCACCAAAATATTTATCAGGATGTGAAAGTTTGCACCTCCTATTTTGAAAGGGCTATTATTCGCAAATTACTCGTTTATTGCCCCTGATATAGCCAAACAATGATGAAAATTGGCTTGTGACCTGCCTTGCCTAATGTTTCCCAGGATGAGACGTGTGCACCACCTATTTTGTAATGACCATAGCTCACAAATCAGCCATTAATATTTGTAGCACTGTCGTACATACTCTATTAGATATTCATAATCATTGGTCTACTTGTACACATTCATGATGTCAATGCAAAAGTTGAACATGTCTTTTAAACATTCACCAAAATGTAAACAGGATGAAAACTTGTGCACCACCTATTTTGCAGGGGCCATTACTTTCAATTACTCAGTTATTGACCATGAAATAGCCATATGATGAAAATAGGCTTGTTAGCTGCCTATCCAAATAGAATCATGGAACCTTCACCATAATATTATAAGGATGTGAAAGTGTGCACCTTCTATTTTGAATGGGCTATTATTCGCAAAGTACTCGGTTGTTGCCCCCGAAATAGCCAAACAATGATGAAAATTGGCTTGTGACCTACCTTGCTAAATAATTATTATAATTAGAATCTTTGAACCTTCATCAACATGTTTTCCAGGATGAGACGTGTGCACCAACTATTTTGTAATGACCATAGCTCACAAATCAGCCATAAATATTTGTAGCACTGTCGCACTCCATTTAATATTCATGAACATTGGTCAACGTGTACACATTGATGAACATGTCTTTTTTAGCCCACCTTCAGATGGTGGGCTTTACAAATCAACCTTCGTCCGTGGTCTGTCCGTCCGTTATCAATATTTTGCTCCCGCTACTAGTCAGAAACTACAGGGTGAATTTTAACCAATTTTGCTCAAATTGTGCCCCTAGTGCCGTAGTTGGTCCTAACCCAAACTGGATTACCTAGGGTTAAAAATGGATCATGAGCCAAATGCGGTCATTTTCTTTACTCTAGAGAATATGACTTTGATCAGATCTTAATGAAATTTGGTATGAATATTCATCTTATGAAGGTCTTGAAGGCATACAAAATTTGGGTCATCTAGCGGAAAAAATGGTGTCATAGGTCACATGCTAGAAAAAACATTATCCTGCTACAAGTAGGCATTATAAGCCGGATTTCAAACGAACTTTTTCAGAATGTGCCCCTAGTGCCCTCGTTTGTCCTAGCCGAAACTGGGCCGCAAGGTCAATTGAAGTCAAAATTATTTTTTCACTCTAGAAACCTTATTTTTGACCATATCTTAACAAAATTTGGTGTGAATTTTGATCTCATTAGGGTCATGTCCAATAGATGACCCCATAGTTTTTGGGGTCACTAGGTCAAAGGTCACGGTCAAAGTGGCCTTGAAAAGCAAAAAACATTTCCAACCAATTACTATTGAAGGGACTCGTCAAACTTCATGGGTAGGTTGGCCATGTCCAGTAGATGACCCCAGTATCTTTTTGGGTCAAAAATATTCAGCCAATCAGATACTTGAGATTTGAGACTGGTCTTCAATCGAAGTTTTATGATCTTGGACCCAGGGATTCGATACTGTAGGACAGAAGCAATTATCTCAAAGTTTAAGTTTAAATTATTATATAAACTTTATACATATAATTGTGCATTTCTTGTTTCTCAGTTTTTAACACCGAAACACCACTTAACCAGACATCAAATTATCAAACAGGCAACGGGAGAGTTAAGCTTGTCTTTGATGAAACTGGCTATTTTAACACAATTAAAATGTGTAAGTTATTATGGAAAAAAGTGTGTTCATAATAATATTTGGTCTGTCATCAACTATTTTCCTCTGTACCCTGTGTGGGAACCTTGGTGCAATCGCCGTAGTTTGAATTTAAAATTGTTTGTTCCAAAATATGGAATGATGTTAGGAGTTAAAATACAAAATATGTATCGTGGGGCTAAATAAATATGTATAAACATCTCAATGTGAATTTCTTCGTTTGTTTTTTATTATTCTCAGATTGCATACATTTTTGCAATTTTGGCCTTCCATACTCCCATTATGAATATCCTCGAAGGGATACAATTCGTTTTGTATTTTCTCTGCACGTGATCACTAACAGCCAATCATTGTAAATTTAAATTTCAAACAAGATATGTTGTGTTTTGTAAATGGCAATTATTTATCTTTCTGGAAAAATTAATACTTTTCAGGTAAATGCATTTTTTTCATATTGTTATTTTTTCGTAGCGATATTAAGTCTTGATATAATTTAATATATAAACGATTACATTTTACCTGTGCACATTATTGGCACGTTATACACGATTGATTTGATGTCACCTGATGTGCGGGTTATGTTTGTTTACATATTTTGACGTGATACCTGTCTGGTATTTTTTATGTCTGTAATCGCTAAGCCGAAATAATAACTTAATGTCTTAAAGGAATATAGAGTTGCACTCGTCTTTATGTCCGTCCGTATGTACGTCCGTCCGTCCGTACGTCCCCCGAATCTTATGCAGTGTGGCATCAGCTATTCATTAACTATCTGGAGGATTTTCTTTCAAACTTGCACAGATGATCAAGCAGAATGTGTAGATGAATGTGTTCATTTTGACCAGAGTTGCGGCCATATGTTGTTAAATAAATGTTGTTGTAGCAGTGGGAGCATCAGTGTCCCGAGGACAGATTCAAGTTTATATATGTAATCGCTAAGCCTAAATAATCACTTAATGTTTGTTAATATTGTTTTTCATATTATTTATAATGCTTAGTTCATATGGTCATTTATTCATGAGTGAGATTAAATAATAAAGTGACTAAGTATTATTATCATAAGGAACGCTATCAAAAATAATAATAGTGTCATCGTCCGACTAAACGACCCTTAGTCTGAGCCTTAAAACTAAGATTGGAGACCAATCTCAAATCTCAAACATCTGATTGGCTGAAGCGGGAAAGGAAAATTAGTCCGCGAAAGTAGTTCAGAGTGCAAGCTGCTAGATAAGATTTTCAGCTAGTTTGTGGTCACGTTTTGACCATTTCAATCTTTGTATTTTTATTGTTTCAAAAATGATTGTTATAACAGATGACGATGATGAAGAAGAAGTTGAGAAACCGGATGTGCAGTGGAGGAACAAAAGCAGCATCATGGAAACACGTAAGCTACTGATAGGTGTTTTCATTGTTTCAGATAGTTTGAGCTTTCCGAGTTTTTTTTTCTCATATGTAGCAACGAAGTTGTTTGAGTCATATTTTAAGCGTTTCATATACATGTGATATTTAATAGCAAAATGCTATTGGTTAGATGCGTCATATGACCTGAGCTGTTGTTTTTACTTTAACGGGAAAAGAAAATTAGTCCGCGAAAATAGTTCCAAGTGCAAGCTGCGAAACAAGATTTTTAATTGGTTTTTGGTCATGTTTTGACCATAGCAATCTTTTTATCAACTGGGATTAGGCTTTATTGATGCTTATTTCTTAATGTCGCATTCTTATTGAATAATTTTAGAATCGTTACGGTCGATTATTCTTTAGCTAAATTCTGATTCACGTGTTTTTCGCAAGTCTGTTTTTTTAAAGTTGTGACTTAAGTCAGTTCGCTACCAGTTTCTGTATTAAAATCATGCATGAGTCTTAAATGGTGATTGGGACATTGTATTTGCAGTTATTACAGCACCACACCTGCGAGTTATTATCAGAAAATGAGTGTTTCCCATTATAATAGAGGAAGAAACGGAAAATAGCTTGGGAATTCTGATGTGCGGTGGAGGAACTAGGGAATTATTCTGGAAAGAAGTAAGCTACTTATAAGTGGTTCGTTTGTTTAAGATAGTTTGTGCTTCCTGATGTATAGTATAGGGGAAGCAGAGCCGGATTGTACAGTTTTCTGAGTCTCATATGTAGCTAAAAGTGGTTTTTAGTCTTAATCTTTACATAACAAAAGTGAAATATGCATGGATGCAGGGATTTCTATACAGAATAAGAAGTTCGAACTCATGTACATCTTGTGATGTTTGATGCTATTGCTTAATGAAGTTTTATTATCGCATAAATAAAAAAAAGTGAAATGCGCATTAAAAATCTTTTCAGTCAATTATTCTTTTGTTAAATTCTGAGTCACATGTTTTCGCGAGTCTGGATTCAAAAAAGTTGTGACCCTTAGTCTGCGCGTTTCTAATTTCTGTATTTACATCTTGCATGAGTCTTATATGGTGATTGTTATTATTACAGCACTGCACGAGCGAGGTAGTGAAGTGTATGTCTATCAGAGAATGAATGTTAGTTATTATAATGGAAGAAGAAGAAGAAGAAGAAGAAATCGAGAATCCTGTGCAGAGGAGCAGGGTCTCTTTAATTAGTAAATAGACCCTGAGAGGAGGAACAAGAGCAGCATCCTAAAAAGACGTAAGCTACTTTAAAGTGTTTCGATTGTTTCAGGTAGTTTGAGTTTCCTGATGTGCAGTAGAGGTGAAGCAGAGCAGAATTTTACAGATTTTTTGTCTCAGATGTAGCAAAAAAGTTGATTTGACATGTAGTAATATTCTTTTTAAAACATTTTATATACAGAACTAAGTTTGATAACATGTACATCACGTGATGCTTAATAGCTAAATGCTATTGGTTAGATAAGTCATATGATCTGAGCTTTCCGCGAAAGTAGTTCCAAGTGCAAGCTGCTAAACAAGATTTTTAGTTGGATTTTGGTCATGTTTTGACCATAGCAATCTTTTCATACTGGGATTAGGCTTTATTGATGCTTAGGTAATTGCTTCATTTAGCATTCGTATCGAATAATTTTAGAATCGTAACAGTCAATTATTCTTTTGTCAAAATCCGAGTCACGTTTTGTGTCGAGTCTCGTTTCAAAACTGTTCTCAGACTTTAATGTTTGTGCTACCAGGTTCTGTATTAACGTCTTGCTTGAGTCTTAGTGATTGTTATTTGCAGATGTTACATCACAGCACCGGCGAGATAATTAAGTGAATGTGTATCAGAAACTAAATGTTAGCAATTATAATAGACGAAGAAAAAGAGGAAGAAGAAGAATAGAGAACTGGTTACGAGCTGAATCTGCAACCAAGGAACCACGTATCCCTGAAATGATTGTATAACCGGTTTGTGTTTCAGTGTATATTATTGAGATACAAAAATGCCGAATTATATCTCATGCTAAAGGCAGCCATTTTTAAAAATATTATTGTTCTTTGAATTATTTTCTTGTCTCTATATCGCTGAAAAAAATATTACGGTGCTAAAATTGCAAGCAAAAGTGTTACATGTATGACCTGTGCTAAAGACCATACAAGTGAATCTGGAGACCAGTGTCAAATCTCAAGCATCTGACTGGTCGCCATTTCAGCCAATCAGATGCTTGAGATTTTGACAATTATTACAGCACAGCACCGGCGATGTAGTGGAGTGAATGTGTATCAGAAAATAAATGTTAGCCATTATAATAGACGACGAAGAAGAAGAATAGAAAATCCTGACGTGCAGTGGAGGAACAAGAGCAGGATCACGGAACGACGTAAGCTAATTTTAAGTGTTTTGATTGTTTCAGATAGTTTGAGCTTCATAATATTTAGCAGCGGTGATGCAGAGCCGAATTTTACAGTTGTCTGCGTCTGTTATGAAGCAAGAAAGTGTTTTAGATAGCCTTATTCATAGATTTATTTATACAGAATTAAGTTTGATCACATGTACATCCTGTGATGTTTAATAGCCAAACCATATTGGCTGGATAGGTCATATCTATCAGTTAGATATAGGTCATGTTTTGACCATTTCAATCGTTTTCTTTTTTATACTGGGATTATGATTCTTTGACGCTGCTTACCTAATGTAGTATTATGATCGCATCGGTTTAGAATTGTTCAGAATTGTATCAGTTAGTTGTTCTTTTGTTCAATTCTGAGTCACACGTTATCCCACGTTTACTTTGCGCGTTTCCAGTTTCTGTACTTACATCTTGCATGAGTCTTAAGTAGTGATAATTATTTGCAATTATTACAGCACAGAACCGGCGATGTAGTGGAGTGAATGTGTATCAGAAAATAAATGTTAGCCATTATATTAGACGAAGAAGAAGAAGAATAGAGAATACTGATGTGCAGTGGAGGAATAAGGGCAGCATCCTGAAATGACGTAAGCTACTTTTAAGTATTTTTATATAATTTAATATACAGAAGTAGAAGTTAGATCACATGTACATCAATAGATGTTAAATAGCAAAACCATAATTGGTTAGAAACGTCATATGATCTGAGCAGTTTGAAATATGTCATGTTTCGACCATATCAATTGTTTTCTTTTTAATGGGATTGGGATTATTGATGCTATAGTTATTGACAAATGTAGAATTCTGATCGAATTAGTTAAGAATTGTTTCAGTCAGTTATTCTATTGTTAAATTCTAAGTCACATGTTTTCGCGGTCTGGTTTCAAAAAAGTTCCGACGTTAATGTCTGCGCGCTACATCTTCCATGAGTCTTAAATGGTAATTGGTATTTGCAGTTATAACAGCAAAGCACCGGCGAGGTAGTGAAGTGGATGCTTATCAGAAAATGAATGTTAGCAATTATTATGGAAGAAGACTAATAGAGAATACTGATGTGCAGTGGAGGAAAAAGGGCAGCATCCTGGAACGACGTAAGCTTCTTTTAAGTGTTTTGATTTCTCGCTTCAGGATGTGCAGTAGAGGTGAACAAAGCAGAATTTTACAGTTTTCTGCGTCTCATATGTAGCAATAGTGTTTTTAGCCATATATACAGAATTGGAAGTTTGATCACATGTACATCATATGATGTTAAATACCAAACAATATTTGTTAGGAAGGTCATAAGACTTGAGCAGTTAGATTTTGGTCATGTTTTGACCATTGCAATTGTTTTCTTTTTTAATGGGATTAGGATTTATTGATGCTAAGGTTATTGCCTAATGTAGTAATCTGATCTCATTAGTATAAATATGTTTTGTCAGTTATTTCATTTTTAAATTCTGAGTCACATGTTTTCGCGAGTCTTGATTTTAAAAAAGTTCTGACTTTAATATCTGCGCGCTAAATCTTGCATGAGTCTAATATAGTGTTTTGCAGTTATTACATCACAGCACCGGCGATTTAATGAAGTGTATGTGTACCAGGAAACTCTTTCTTTGATTTATATCAAATTATTGCCCTTTTTAGACTTAGAAATTAAGGTTAAAGTTTGCGTGCAAGCTGGTGATACCTCATAACTTTCATTCTATTTAAACGAAAACTTTAAAACTTTGTATACCTTTATTTTATCATACTTCAGGTTGATGTTCAAAGGCCCATAACTAATCCTTGCTTTTTTTATTTAATTTTTGCCCTTTTTCGCTTAGAATTAAAACTTGGAAATTATGTTAGTGTTTTTTTTTATAGGTAATGCTATAGAAAAGGTTTAAAACAGATGTACTTAACATACTTTGGTTGAAAGTGTTGTGGCTATTCTATACTATACTATACGATACTATACTGTACTGTACCGTACCGTACCGTACCGCACCGCACCGCATCGCACCGCACCGCACCGCACCACACCACACCACACCAACACCAACACCACACCAACAACACCAACACCACACCAACAACACCAACTCAACACCAACAACATCAACACAACACCAACAACAACACCAACAGCAACACCAACAACAACACCAACAACAACACGACCAACAACAATAAAAACACCACCACCACCGCCAACAACAACACCAACACCAACACCAACAACACCACCACCACCACCAACACCATCACCACCAACACCACCATCAACACCACCACCACCACCAACAACAACATCACAACAACAACAACGCAACAACAACGCCACCACCACCACAACAACAACAACACACCAACAACAACACAACAAAAACAACAACACAACAACAACAACACCACCACCAACAACAACACCACCACCACCACCACCACCAACAACAACAACAACAACATCACCACCACCACCACCACAACAACAACACAACAACAACAACGCAACAACAACACCACCACCACAACAACAACACACCAACAACAACACAACAAAAACAACAACACAACAACACCACCACAACAACAACAACACCACAACAACTACAGCACCACAACAACAACAACACCATCACCACACACCATCACCACTTCCAACAACAACACCAGCGCCACAGTCAAACTTTGGAAGATAAGTATTTTCTTTTTTTTGTTTAACAATTAAAAAGTCTGGGGATTTTTTATCTTTTTTATTTTTTTCCATTATCTTTGCACTTTTTGTTGATTTCATTACTAGCCTGTTCAGATTTTGCAGTGTTTTTCAGAAACTGGCTGCAACAGATACAGAAAGAAGAGGCGCAGTCAAATTTTGAAAGATAAGTATTTTCTTTTTTGTTTAACACCACCACCACCAACACCAACACCAACACCACACAACATAACCATCAACACAACACCACACCAACACAACACAACACAACACAACACAACCCAACCACCAACACAACACAACACAACCACCAACACAACACAACCACCAACACACACAACACAACCACCAACACAACACAACAACCAACACACCACAACACAACCATCAACACAACACAACACAACACAACCACCAACACAACACAACCACCAACCACCAACACAACACAACACAACCACCAACACAACACAACACAACCACCAACACAACACAACACAACCACCAACACAACACAACACAACCACCAACACAATACTACCACCAACACAACACAACCACCAACAAAACCACCACCACCAACACAACCACCAACACAACACAACACAACCACAAACACAACACAACACAACCACCAACACAACACAACACAATCACCACCAACAACACAACCATCACCACCAACACTACCACCACCAACACAACCACCCCCACCAACAAAACCACCACCACCAACACAACCACCAACACCAACGCAACCACCACCACCAACACAACCATCACCACCAACACAACCACCACCACCAACACAACCACCACCACCAACACAACCACCACCACCAACAAAACCACCACCACCAACACAACCACCACCAACAACACAACCACCGCCACCACCAACAAAACACAACCACCACCAACAACACAACACAACCACCACCAACACAACACAACCACCAACACAAACACAACCATCAACACCAACACCAACACAACACAACCACCACCACCAACACAACACAACACAACCACCACCACCAAAACAACACAACACAACCACCACCACCAACACAACACAACACAACCACCACCACAACACAACACAACAACCAACACCAACACAACACATCACCACCACCAACACAACACAACCACCAACACAACACAACACAACCAACAACAAAACACAACCACCACCACCAACACAACACAACACAACCAACAACACAACACAACCACCAACATAACACAACACAACCAGCGACACAACACAACCACCAACACAACACAACACAACCACCAACACAACACAACACAACACAACCACCAACACAACACAACACAACACAACACAACCATCAACACAACCATCAACACAACACAACCACCAACACAACACAACCACCAACACAACACAACCACCAACACAACACAACACAACCACCAACACAACACAACACAACCACCAACACAACACAACCACCAACACAACACAACACAACCACCAACACAACACAACACAACCACCAACACAACACAACACAACCACAAACACAACACAACACAACCACCAACACAACACAACACAACCACCAACACAACACAACCACCAACACAACACAACAAAACCACCAACACAACCATCACCAACACAACCACCACCACCAACACAACCACCACCACCAACACAACCACCACCACCAACGCAACCACCACCAACACCAACACAACCATCAACACCAACGCAACCACCACCACCAACACAACCACCACCACAACACAACCACCACCACCAACAAAACCACCACCACCAACACAACCACCACCACCAACAAAACACAACCAACAACAAAACACAACCACCACCAACACAACACAACACAACCAACAACACAACACAACCACCAACATAACACAACACAACCAGCAACACAACACAACCACCAACACAACACAACACAACCACCAATACAACACAACACAACCACCATCACAACACAACACAATCATCAACACAACACAACCATCAACACAACACAACCATCAACACAACACAACACAACCACCAACACAACACAACACAACCATCAACACAACACAACCATCAACACAACACAACCACCAACACAACACAACACAACCATCAACACAACACAACCACCAACACAACACAACCACCACCAACACAACACAACACAACCAACAACACAACACAACCACCATCACAACACAACCACCAACACAACACAACACAACCACCAACACAACACATCCACCAACACAACACAACACAACCAACAACACAACACAACCACCATCACAACACAACCACCAACACAACACAACACAACCACCAACACAACACAACCACCATCACAACACAACACAACCACCAACACAACACAACCACCAACACAACACAACACAACCACCAACACAACACAACCACCAACACAACACAACACAACCACCAACACAACACAACACAACCACCAACACAACACAACCACCAACACAACACAACACAACCACCAACACAACACAACACAACCATCAACACAACACAACACAACCACCAACACAACACAACACAACCACCAACACAACACAACACAACACAACACAACCACCAACACAACACAACACAACCACCAACACAACACAACCACCAACACAACACAACACAACCACCACCACCACTTACATACCACAACACAACCACCACCACCACCAACACAACCTCCACCACCACCAACACAACCTCCACCACAAACACAACAAACACAACCACCACCACCAACACAACCACCACCACAAACACAACCAACACAACCACCACCACCAACACAACCACCACCACAAACACAACCAACACAACCACCACCACCAACACAACCACCAACACAACACAACACAACCACCAACACAACACAACACAACCACCAACACAACACAACCACCAACACAACACAACCACCAACACAACACAACACAACCACCAACACAACACATCCACCAACACAACACAACCACCAACACAACACAACCACCAACACAACACAAGCACCAACACAACACAACCACCAACACAACACAACCACCAACACAACACAACACAACCACCAACACAACCACCAACACAACACAAACACCAACACAACACAACACAACCACCAACACAACCACCAACACAGCACAACCACCAACACAACACAACAAAACCACCACCACCACCAACACAACAACCACCACAAACACAACCAACACAACCACCACCACCAACACAACCACCACCACCAGCACAACCACCACCACCAGCACAACCACCACCACCAACACCTAACCACCACCACCACCAACACAACAAAACCACCACCAACAACACAACCACCACCAACACATCCACCCCAACCAACACAACCACAACCAACACAACCACCAACAACACAACACAACCACCACCACAAACACAACCACCACCACCAACACAACCACCACCACCAACAAAACACAACCACCACCACCAACACAACACAACCACCACCACCAACACAACACAACACAGCCACCAACACAACACAACACAACCAACAACAAAACACAACCACCACCAACACAACACAACACAACCAACACAACACAACACAACCAACAATACAACACAACCACCAACATAACACAACACAACCAGCAACACAACACAACCACCAACACAACACAACACAACCAACAACACAACACAACCACCAACACAACACAACACAATCATCAATACAACACAACCATCAACACAACACAACAATCAACACAACACAACACAACCACCAACACAACACAACACAACCATCAACACAACACAACCACCAACACAACACAACCACCAACACAACACAACCACCAACACAACACAACACAACCACCAACACAACACAACCACCAACACAACACAACACAATCATCAATACAACACAACCATCAACACAACACAACAATCAACACAACACAACACAACCACCAACACAGCACAACACAACCATCAACACAACACAACCACCAACACAACACAACCACCAACACAACACATCCACCAACACAACACAACACAACCACCAACACAACACAACACAACCATCAACACAACACAACCACCAACACAACACAACCACCAACACAACACATCCACCAACACAACACAACACAACCACCAACACAACACAACCACCAACACAACACAACCACCAACACAACACAACACAACCACCAACACAACACAACCACCAACACAACACAACACAACCACCAACACAACCACCACCACCAACACAACCAACACAACCACCACCACCAACACAACCACCACCACCAACACAACACAACCACCAACACAACACAACACAACCACCAACACAACACAACCACCACCACCAACACAACACAACCACAACCACCAACACAACACAACACAACCACCCACACAACACAACCACTAACACAACACAACCACCAACACAACACAACACAACCACAAACACAACACAACCACCGAACAACACAACACAACCACCAACACAACACAACTATCAACACAACACAACCACCACCACCAACACAACACAACCACCAACACCAACACAACCATCAACACCAACACCAACACAACACAACCACCACCACCACCAACACAACACAACACAACCACCACCACCAAAACAACACAACACAACCACCACCACCAACACAACACAACACAACCACCAACACAACACAACACAACCACCAACACCAACACAACACATCACCAACACCAACACAACACAACCACCAACACAACACAACACAACCAACAACAAAACACAACCACCACCACCAACACAACACAACACAACCAACAACACAACACAACCACCAACATAACACAACACAACCAGCAACACAACACAACCACCAACACAACACAACCACCAACACACCACAACACAACACAACCATCAACACAACACAACCATCAACACAACACAACCATCAACACAACACAACCATCAACACAACACAACACAGCCACCAACACAACACAACCATCAACACAACACAACCACCAACACAACACAACCACCAACACAACACAACACAACCACCAACACAACCAACACAACCACCACCAACACAACACAACCACCAACACAACACAACACAACCACCACCACCAACACAACACAACAAAACCACCACCACCAACACAACACAACCAACCACCAACACAACCACCCCCACCAACACAACCACAACCACCAACACAACACAACCACCAACACAACACAACCACCAACACAACACAACACAACCACCACCACCAACACAACACAACCACCACCACCAACACAACACAACACAACCACCACCACCAACACAACACAACACAACCACCAACACAACACAACACAACCACCAACACCAACACAACACATCACCACCACCAACACAACACAACCACCAACACAACACAACCACCAACACAACACAACACAACCAACACCAAAACACAACCACCACCAACAACACAACACAACCAACAACACAACACAACCACCAACATAACACAACACAACCAGCAACACAACACAACCACCAACACAACACAACCACCAACACACCACAACACAACACAACCATCAACACAACACAACCATCAACACAACCATCAACACAACACAACCATCAACACAACACAACACAGCCACCAACACAACCAACACAACAACCACCACCAACACAACCACCACCACCAACACAACCACCACCACCAACACAACCAACACAACCACCACCACCAACACAACCACCACCACCAGCACAACCACCACCACCAACACAACCTAACCACCACCACCACCAACACAACAAAACCACCACCAACAACACAACCACCACCAACACAACCACAACCACCAACACAACACAACCACCAACACAACACCACCACCAACACAACACAACACAACCACCACCACCAACACAACACAACCACCACCACCAACACAACACAACCACAACCACCAACACAACACAACCATCAACACAACACAACACAACCACCACCACCAACACAACACAACCACCAACACCAACACAACCATCAACACCAACACCAACACAACACAGCCACCACCACCAACACAACACAACACAACCACCACCACCAACACAACACAACACAACCACCACCACCAACACAACACAACACAACCACCACCACAACACAACACAACCACCAACACAAAAACACCACATAACCAACACCAACACAACACAACCACCAACACAACACAACACAACCAACAACAAAACACAACCACCACCACCAACACAACACAACACAACCAACAACACAACACAACCACCAACATAACACAACACAACCAGCAACACAACACATCCACCAACACAACACAACACAACCACCAACACAACACAACACAACCATCAACACAACACAACCATCAACACAACACAACCATCAACACAACACATCCATCAACACAACACAACCATCAACACAACACAACCACCAACACAACACAACGACCAACACAACACAACAACCAACACAACACAACACAACCACCAACACAACACAACCACCAACACAACACAACCACCAACACAACACAACACAACCACCAACACAACACAACACAACCACCAACACAACACAACACAACCACCAACACAACACAACCACGAACACAAAACAACACAACCACCAACACAACACAACACAACCACCAACACAACACAACACAACCATCAACACAACACAACACAACCACCAACACAACACAACACAACCACCAACACAACACAACCACCAACACAACACAACACAACCAACAACACAACACAACACAACCAACAACACAACACAACACAACCACCAACACAACACAACACAACCACCAACACAACACAACCACAAACACAACACAACACAACCACCAACACAACACAACACAACCACCAACACAACACAACACAACCACCATTACAACACAACACAACCACCAACACAACACAACACAACACAACCACCAACACAACACAACCACAAGCACAACACAACCACCAACACAACACAACACAACCAACAACACAACACAACACAACCACCAACACAACCATCACCAACACAACCACCACCTCCAACAGAACCACCACAACCAACACAACCACCACCACCAACGCAACCACCACCACCAACACAACCATCACCACCAACGCAACCACCACCACCAACACAACCACCACCACCAACACAACCACCACCACCAACAAAACCACCACCACCAACACAACACGACCACCACCACCAACACAACACAACCACCACCACCAACACAACACAACACAACACAACCAACAACAAAACACAACCACCACCAACACAACACAACACAACCAACAACACAACACAAACACCATCATAACACAACACAACCAGCAACACAACACAACCACCAACTCAACACAACACAACCACCAACACAACACAACACAACCACCAACACAACATAACACAATCATCAACACAACACAACCATCAACACAACACAACTATCAACACAACACAACACAACCACCAACACAACACAACACAACCATCAACACAACACAACCACCAACACAGCACATCCACCAACACACAACACAACCACCAACACAACACAACCACCAACACAACACAACACAACACAACCACCACCACCAAAACAACACAACACAACCATCACCACCAACACAACACAACACAACCACCACCACAACACAACAGAACCACCAACACCAACACAACACATCACCACCACCAACACAACACAACCACCAACACAACACAACACAACCAACAACAAAACACAACCACCACCAGCAACACAACACAACACAACACAACCAAGAACACAACACAACCACCAACATAACACAACACAACCAGCGACACAACACAACCACCAACACAACACAACACAACCACCAACACAACACAACACAACCACCAACACAACACAACACAACACAACCATCAACACAACACAACCATCAACACAACACAACAATCAACACAACACAACCATCAACACAACACAACACAACCACCAACACAAGACAACCATCAACACAACACAACCACCAACACAACACAACCACCAACACAACACAACACAACCACCAACACAACACAACCACCAACACAACACAACCACCAACACAACACAACCACCAACACAACACAACCACCAACACAACACAACCACCAACACAACACAACCACCAACACAACACAACACAACCACCAACACAACACAACACAACCACCAACACAACACAACACAAACACCAACACAACACAACACAACCACCAACACAACACAACCACAAACACAACACAACCACCAACAAAACACAACACAACCACCAACACAACACAACACAACCACCAACACAACCATCACCAACACAACCACCACCACCAACGCAACCACCACCAACACAACCATCACCACCAACGCAACCACCACCACCAACACAACCACCACCACCAACACAACCACCACCACCAACAAAACACAACCACCACCACCAACACAACACAACCACCACCACCAACACAACACAACACAACACAACCACCACCACCAACACAACACAACCACAAACACCAACACAACACATCACCACCACCAACAGAACACAACACAACCACCAACACAACACAACCACCAACACAACACAACCACCACCACCACCAACACAACAACCACCAACAACAACATAACCACCACCACCAACATCACAACCACCACCAACAACAACAACACAACAAAACCACCACCACCAACACAACACAACCACCAACACAACACAACCACTGAACAACACAATACAACCACCAACACAACACAACCATCACACAACACAACCACAAACACAACACAACACAACCACACACACAACACAACCACCAACACAACACAACACAACCACCAACACAACCACCAACACAACACAACCACCAACACAACACAACACAACCACCAACACAACACAACACAACCACCAACACAACACAACCACCAACACAGCACAACACAACCACCACCACCACTTACAAAACACAACACAACCACCACCACACAACACAACCACCACCACCAACACAACCAACACAACCACCACCACCAACACAACCACCACCACCAACACAACACAACCACCACCAACACAACACAACACAACCACCACACAACACAACCACAAAACACAACACAACCACCAACACAACACAACACAACCACCACCACACCAACACAACACAACAAAACCACCACCACCAACACAACACAACCACCACCACCAACACAACACAACCACCACCACCAACACAACACAACACAACCACCACCACCAACACAACACAACCACCACACAACACAACCACAAACACCAACACAACACATCACCACCACCAACACAACACAACACAACCACCAACACAACACAACCACCACCAACACAACACAACCACCAACACAACCACCAACACAACACAACCACCAACACAACACAACCACCAACACAACACAACATAACCACCAACACAACACAACACAACCACCAACACAACCACCAACACAACACAACCACCAACACAACACAACACAACACCACCACCACACAAACACAACACAACCACCACACACACAACACAACCACCACCACCAACACAACCAACACAACCACCACCACCAACACAACCACCACCACCAGCACAACCACCACCAACACAACCAGCCCCACCAACACAACCACGACCAACACAACCACCACCACCAACACAACACAACACAACCACCACCACCAACACAACACAACAAACACAACCACCACCACCAACACAACACAACACAACACAACCACCACCAACACAACACAACCACCACCACCAACACAACACAACACAACACAACCACCACCACCAACACAACACAACACAACCACCACCACCACCAGCACAACACAACAAAACCACCACCACCAACACAACACAACCACCACCACCAACACAACACAACCACCACCACCAACACAACCATCACCACCAACGCAACCACCACCACCAACACAACCACCACCACCAACACAACCACCACCACCAACAAAACACAACCACCACCACCAACACAACACAACCACCACCACCAACACAACACAACACAACCACCAATACAACACAACACAACCACCAACACAACACAACCACTGAACAACACAACACAACCACCAACACAACACAACCACCAACACAACACAACCACCAACACAACACAACACAACCACACACACAACCACGAACAGAACACAACACAACCACCAACACAACCACCAACACAACACAACCACCAACACAACACAACACAACCACCAACACAACACAACACAACCACCAACACAACACAACCACCAACACAACACAACACAACCACCACCACCACACAAAACACAACACAAACCACCACCCACAACACAACCACCACCAACACAACACAACCAACACAACCACCACCACCAACACAACCACCACCACCAACACAACACTACACAACCACCACCACCAACACAACAACAAAACACAACCACCAACACAACACAACACAACCACCACCACCACCAACACAACACAACACAACACACCACCACCAACACAACACAACCACCACCACCAACACAACACAACCACCACCACCAACACAACACAACACAACCACCACCACCAACACAACACAACCACCACCACAACACAACACAACCACAAACACCAACACAACACAACACACCACCACCAACACAACACATCACCACCACCAACACAACACAACACAACCACCAACACAACACAACACAACCACCACACACAACACCAACACAACACAACCACCACCACACAACACAACACAACCACCAACACAACACAACACAACCACCAACACCAACACAACACAACCACCACCACCAACACAACACAACCACCACCACCAACACAACACAACCACCAACACAACACAACCACAACCACCAACACAACACATCACCACCACCAACACAACACAACACAACCACCAACACAACACAAGACAACCACCACCACCACCAACACAACCACCACCACCAACAACACAACCACCAACATCACAACCACCACCAACAACACAACACAACCACCAACAACAACAACACAACCACCAACACAACACAACCACCACCAACACAACACAACCACCAACACAACACAACCACCACCAACAACAACACAACCACCAACACAACCACCAACACAACACAACCACCAACACAACACAACCACCAACACAACACAACACAACCACCAACACAACACAACACAACCACCAACACAACCACCAACACAACACAACCACCAACACAACACAACACAACACCACCACCACACAACACAACACAACCACCACCACACCACAACACAACCACCACCACCAACACAACCAACACAACCACCACCACCAACACAACCACCACCACCAGCACAACCACCACCAACACAACCACCCCACCAACACAACCACCACCAACACAACCACCACCACCAACACAACACAACACAACCACCACCACCAACACATCACAACAAAACACAACCACCACCACCAACACAACACAACACAACACAACCACCACCAACACAACACAACCACCACCACCAACACAACACAACACAACCACCACCACCAACACAACACAACACAACCACCACCACCACCATCACAACACAACCACCACCACCACCAACACAACAACCACCAACACAACACAACCACCACCACACAACACAACCACCACCAACAACAACAACACAACAAAACCACCACCACCAACACAACACAACCACCACCACAAACACTACACAACCACCACCACCAACACAACACAACACAACCACCACCACCAACACAACACAACCACCACCACCACCACACAACACAACCACCACCACCAACACAACACAACCACCACCACAACACAACACAACCACAAACACCAACACAACACATCACCACCACCAACACAACACAACACAACCACCAACACAACACAACACAACCACCACCACCAACACAACCACCACCACCAACAACACAACACAACCACCACCACCAACACAACACAACCACCACCACCAACACAACACAACACAACACAACACAACCAACAACAAAACACAACCACCACCAACACAACACAACACAACCAACAACACAACACAACCACCAACATAACACAACACAACCAGCAACACAACACAACCACCAACACAACACAACACAACCACCAACACAACACAACACAACCACCAACACAACACAACCACAATCATCAACACAACACAACCATCAACACAACACAACCATCAACACAACACAACACAACCACCAACACAACACAACACAACACAACCACAACACAACACAACCACCAACACAACACAACCACCAACACACAACACAACCACCAACACAACACAACACAACACAACCACCACCACCACCAACACAACACAACCACAACCACCAACACAACACAACCATCAACACAACACAACACAACCACCACCACCAACACAACACAACCACCAACACCAACACAACCATCAACACCAACACCAACACAACACAGCCACCACCACCAACACAACACAACACAACCACCACCACCAACACAACACAACACAACCACCACCACCAACACAACACAACACAACCACCACCACAACACAACACAACCACCAACACAAAAACACCACATAACCAACACCAACACAACACAACCACCAACACAACACAACACAACCAACAACAAAACACAACCACCACCACCAACACAACACAACACAACCAACAACACAACACAACCACCAACATAACACAACACAACCAGCAACACAACACAACCACCAACACAACACAACACAACCACCAACACAACACAACACAACCACAACACAACCATCAACACAACACAACCATCAACACAACACAACCATCAACACAACACAACCACCAACACAACACAACGACCAACACAACACAACCACCAACACAACACAACACAACCACCAACACAACACAACCACCAACACAACACAACCACCAACACAACACAACACAACCACCAACACAACACAACACAACCACCAACACAACACAACACAACCACCAACACAACACAACCACCAACACAACACAACCACCAACACAACACAACACAACCATCAACACAACACAACACAACCACCAACACAACACAACACAACCACCAACACAACACAACCACCAACACAACACAACACAACCAACAACACAACACAACACAACCAACAACACAACACAACACAACCACCAACACAACACAACACAACCACCAACACAACACAACCACAAACACAACACAACACAACCACAAACACAACACAACACAACCACCAACACAACACAACACAACCACCATTACAACACAACACAACCACCAACACAACACAACACAACCACCAACACAACACAACCACAACACAACACAACCACCAACACAACACAACACAACCAACAACACAACACAACACAACCACCAACACAACCATCACCAACACAACCACCACCTCCAACAGAACCACCACAACCAACACAACCACCACCACCAACACAACCACCACCACCAACACAACCATCACCACCAACCACCACCACCACCAACACAACCACCACCACCAACACAACCACCACCACCAACAACAACCACCACCACCAACACAACACAACCACCACCACCAACACAACACAACCACCACCACCAACACAACACAACACAACACAACACAAACCAACAACAAAACACAACCACCACCAACACAACACAACACAACCAACAACACAACACAAACACCATCATAACACAACACAACCAGCAACACAACACAACCACCAACACAACACAACACAACCACCAACACAACACAACACAACCACCAACACAACACAACACAATCATCAACACAACACAACCATCAACACAACACAACCATCAACACAACACAACACAACCACCAACACAACACAACACAACCATCAACACAACACAACCACCAACACAGCACATCCACCAACACACAACACAACCACCAACACAACACAACCACCAACACAACACAACACAACACAACCACCACCACCAACACAACACAACACAACCATCACCACCAACACAACACAACACAACCACCAACACAACACAACCACCAACACCAACACAACATCACCACCACCAACACAACACAACCACCAACACAACACAACACAACCAACAACAAAACACAACCACCACCACAACACAACACAACACAACACAACCAACACAACACAACCACCAACATAACACAACACAACCACCAACACAACACAACCACCAACACAACACAACACAACCACAACACAACACAACACAACCACCAACACAACACAACCACAACACAACACAACCACCAACACAACACAACCACCAACACAACACAACCCAACCACCAACACAACACAACCACCAACACAACACAACCACCAACACAACACAACCACCAACACAACACAACCACCACCACAACACAACACAACCACCAACACCAACACAACACAACCACCACCACCAACACAACACAACCACCACCACCAACACAACACAACCACCACCACCAACACAACACAACCACAAACACCAACACAACACATCACCACCACCAACACAACACAACACAACCACCAACACAACACAACACAACCACCACCACCACCAACACAACCACCACCACCAACACAACCACCACCACCAACACAACACAACCACCACCAACAACACAACACAACCACCACCAACACAACACAACCACCAACACACACAACCACCACCAACACAACACAACCACCAACAACAACACAACCACCACCAACACAACACAACACAACACAACCACCAACACAACACAACCACCAACACAACACAACCACCAACACAACACAACACAACCACCAACACAACACAACACAACCACCAACACAACCACCAACACAACAACCACCAACACAACACAACACAACACCACCACCACACAAAACACAACACAACCACCACCACAACACAACACACCAACACAACACAACCACCACCAACACAACCACCACCACACACACACCACCAACACAACCACCCCACCAACACAACCACGACCAACACAACCACCACCACCAACACAACACTACACAACCACCACCACCAACACATCACAACAAAACACAACCACCACCACCAACACAACACAACACAACACAACCACCACCAACACAACACAACCACCACCACAAACACAACACAACACAACCACCACCACCAACACAACACAACACAACCACCACCACCACCAGCACAACACAACACAAACCACCACCACCAACACAACACAACCACCACCACCAACACAACACAACACAACCACCACCACCAACACAACACAACCACAAACACCAACACAACACATCACCACCACCAACACAACACAACACAACCACCAACACAACACAACCACCAACACAACACAACCACCACCACCACCAACACAACAACCACCAACAACAACACAACCACCACCACCAACATCACAACCACCACCAACAACAACAACACAACAAAACCACCACCACCAACACAACACAACCACCACCACCAACACAACACAACCACCACCACCAACACAACACAACACAACCACCACCACCAACACAACACAACCACCACCACCAACACAACACAACACAACCACCACCACCAACACAACACAACCACCACCACAACACAACACAACCACAAACACCAACACAACACATCACCACCACCAACACAACACAACACAACCACCAACACAACACAACACAACCACCACCACCAACATCACAACCACCACCACCAAGAACAACACAACACAACCACCACCACAACACAACACAACCACCAACACCAACACAACACAACCACCACCACGAACACAACACAACCACCACCACGAACACAACACAACCACCACCACAACACAACACAACCACAAACATCAACACAACACATCACCACCACCAACACAACACAACACAACCACCAACACAACACAAGACAACCACCACCACACAACACAACCACCACCAACAACAACACAACCACCACCACCAACATCACAACCACCACCAACAACAACAACACAACCACCACCAACAACAACACAACCACCAACAACTACACAACCACCACCAACAACAACACAACCACCAACAACAACACAACCACCAACAACAACACAACCACCAACACAACCACCAACACAACACAACCACCAACACAACACAACATAACCACCAACACAACACAACACAACCACCAACACAACCACCAACACAACATTACCACCAACACAACACAACACAACCACCACCACCACTTACAAAACACAACACAACCACCAACACAACACAACACAAGCACCACCACCAACACAACCAACACAACCACCACCACCAACACAACCACCACCACCAGCACAACCACCACCAACACAACCAGCCCCACCAACACAACCACGACCAACACAACCACCACCACCAACACAACACTACACAACCACCACCACCAACACATCACAACAAAACACAACCACCACCACCACCAACACAACACAACACAACCACCACCAACACAACACAACCACCACCACCAACACAACACAACACAACACAACCACCACCACCAACACAACACAACACAACCACCAGCACCACCAGCACAACACAACAAAACCACCACCACCAACACAACACAACCACCACCACCACCAACACAACACAACCACCACCACCACCACAACACAACACACCACCACCACCAACACAACACAACCACCACCACCACCACAACACAACACAACCACCACCACCAACACAACACAACCACAAACACCAACACAACACATCACCACCACCACCACCACACAACACAACACAACCACCAACACAACACAACACAACCACCAACATCACAACCACCACCAACAACAACAACACAACAAAACCACCACCACCAACACAACACAACCACCACCACCAACACAACACAACCACCACCACCAACACAACACAACACAACCACCACCACCAACACAACACAACCACAAACACCAACACAACACATCACCACCACACAACACAACACAACACAACACAACACAACCACCAACACAACACAACCACCACCAACACAACCACCACAAACAACAACACAACCACCACCACCAACATCACAACCACCACCACCAACAACAACACAACCACCACCAACAACAACACAACCACCAACAACAACACAACCACCACCAACAACAGCACAACCACCAACAACAACACAACCACCACCAACAACAACACAACCACCACCACCAACACAACCACCACCACAACACAACACAACCACCAACACCAACACAACACATCACCACCACCAACACAACACAACACAACCACCAACACAACACAACACAACCACCAACACAACACAACACAACCACCAACACAACTCAACACAAACACGAACACAACACAACACAACCACCACCACCACCAACACAACCACCACCAACAACAACACAACCACCACCACCAACAACAACACAACCACCACCAACAACAACACAACCACCACCAACAACACAACCACCACCACCAACAACACAACCACCACCACAAACAACAACACAACCACTACCACCAACAACAACACAACCACCACCACCACGAACAACAACAAAACAACCACCACCACCAACAACAACAACAACAACCACCACCAACAACAACACAAACATCAACTACAACAACTCAACCACCACCACCAACAACATCACAGCAACCACCACCAACAACAACACAACCACCACCACCAACAACAACACAACCACTACCACCAACAACAACACAACCACCACCACCACGAACAACAACAAAACAACCACCACCACCACCAACAACAACAACCACCACCACCAACAACAACACAAACATCAACTACAACAACTCAACCACCACCACCAACAACAACACAGCAACCACCACCAACAACAACACAACCACCACCACCAACAACAACACAACCATCACCAACAACAACACAACCACCACCAAGAACAACAACACAGCCACCACCACCAACAACAACACAACCACTATCACCAACAACACCACCACCAACAACAATACAACCACCACCAACAACAACACAACACAACCACCAACAACAACAACACAACACAACCACCACCACCAACAACAACACAACACAACAACCACCACCAACTACACAACCACTACCACCAACAACAACACAACCACCACCAACAACAACACAACCACCACCACCAACACAACCCCCACCAACAACACAACCACCACCAACACCACCACCAACAAAACCACCAACAACAACAACACAACCACCACCACCAACAACACAACACAACACAACCACCACCAACAACAACACAACACAACCACCACCACCAACAACACAACACAACACAACCACCACCACCACCAACAACACAACACAACAACCACCACCAACAACACAACCACTACCACCAACAACAACACAACCACCACCACCAACAACACAACCACCACCACCAACACAACCCCCACCAACAACACAACCACCACCAACACCACCACCAACAACACCACCACCAACAACACCACCACCAACAACACCACCAACAACACCACCACCACCAACACCACCACCACACACCATCACCACTACCAACAACAACACCACCACACACCATCACTACTACCAACATCAACACCAACACACACCATAACCACTACCAACAACAACACCAACACACACCATCACCACTACCAACAACAACACCACCACCACAGTCAAACTTTGGAAGATAGTTGTTTTCTTTTTTTTTTGTTTAACAATTAAAAAGTCTGGGGGATTTTTTCTTTTTTATTTATTTCCATTATCTTTGCACTTTTTGTTGATTTCATTACTAGCCTGTTCAGATTTTGCAATGTTTTTCAGAAACTGGCTGCAACAGATACAGAAAGAAGAGGCGCAGTCAAACGTTGAAAGATAAGTATTTTCTTTATTTGTTTAACACTTAAAAAGTCTGGGGATTTTTTTTCTCGTTTATTTTTCCTTTTTCCTTCTTTTCATTATCTTTGCATTTTTGTTGATTTCATTACTAACCTGTTCAGATTTTGCAGTATTTTTCAGATACTGGCTGCAACAGATACAGAAAGAAAAGGCGCAGTCAGACGTTGAAAGATACGTATTTTCTTTTTTTGTTTAACACTTTAAAAGTCAGGGGATTTTTTCTTTTTTTTCCTTTTTTTTTCTTTCTTCCTTTTTTTCCATTATCTTTGCATTTTTGTTGATTTCATTACTAACCTGTTCAGATTTTGCAGTGTTTTGCAGATACTGGCTGCAACAGATACAAAAAGAAGAGGCGCAGTCAAACTTTGAAAGATAAGTATTTTCTTTTTTTGTTTAACACTTAAAAAGTCTGGGGATTATTTTCTTTTTTTTTTCTTTTTTTTTCTTTTTCCATTTTTTCCTTCTTTTCCATGATCTTTGCATTTTTGTTGATTTCATTACTAACCTGTTAAGATTTTGCAGTGTTTTTGAGATACTGGCTGCAACAGATACAGAAAGAAGAGGCGCAGTCAAACTTTGAAAGATAAGTATTGTCTTTTTTGTTTAACACTTTAAAAGTCTGGGGATTTTTTCCTTTTTTTTCCCCTTTTTTCTTTCTTCCTCTCTTCCATTTTTTTTGCTTTTTTGTTGATTTCATTACTAACCTGTTCAGATTTTGTAGTGTTTTTCAGATACTGGCTGCAACAGATACAGAAAGAAGAGGCGCAGTCAAACTTTGAAAGATAAGTATTTTCTTTTTTGTTTAACACTTAAAATGTCTGGGGATTTTTTTTCGTTTTTTTTGTTCTTTTTTCATTTTTTCTTTTTTTTCCATGATCTTTGCATTTTTGTTGATTTCATTACTAACCTGTTCAGATTTTGCGGTGTTTTTTCAGATACTGGCTGCAAAAGATACAGAAAGAAGAGGCGCAGTCAAACTTTCAAAGATTTGTATTTTCTTTTTTGTTTAACACTTAAAAAGTCTGGGGATATTTTTTCTCTTTTTTTCGTTTTTTTTCCTTTTTCCGTTTTTCCTTTTTTTTCATTATCTTTGAATTTTTGTTGATTTCATTACCAACCTGTTCAGATTTTGCAGTATTTTTCAGATACTGGCTGCAACAGATACAGAAAGAAGAGGCGCTGTCAAACGTTGAAAAATAAGTATTTTCTTTTTTTGTTCAACACTTAAAAAGTCTGGCGAGTTTTTTTCTTCTTTTTTTTTCCTTTTTCCTTTTTTTATTATCATTGCATTTTTGTTGATTTCATTACTAACCTTTTCAGATTTTGCAGTACTTTTCAGATACTGGCTGCAACAGATACAGAAAGAAGAGGCGCAGTAAAACATTGAAAGATACGTATTTTCTTTTTTTGTTTAACACTTTGAAAGTCTGGGGATTTTTTCTTTTTTTCTTTCTTCCTTTTTTTCCATTATCTTTGCATTTTTGTTGATTTCATTACTAACCTGTTCAGATTTTGCAGTGTTTTGCAGATACTGGCTGCAACAGATACAGAAAGAAGAGGCGCAGTTAAACTTTCAAAGATATGTATTTTCTTTTTTTGTTTTACACTTAAAAAATCTGGGGATTTTTTTTTCGTGTTTTTTTTCTTTTTTCATGTTTTCCTTTTTTCCATGATCTTTGCATTTTTGTTGATTTCATTACTAACCTGTTCAGATTTTGCAGTGTTTTTCAGATACTGGCTGCAACCGATACAGAAAGAAGAGGCGCAGTCAAACTTTGAGAGATAAGTATTTTCTTTTTTTGTTTAACACTTAAAAAGTCTGGTGATTTTTTTCTTTTTTAATATTTTTCCATTATCTTTGCACTTTTTGTTGATTTCATTACTAACCTGTTCAGATTTTGCAGTGTTTTTCAGAAACTGGCTGCAAAAGATACAGAAAGAAGAGGCGCAGTCAAACTTTGAAAGATAAGTATTGTCTTTTTTTGTTTAACACATAAAAAGTCTAGGGATTTTTTTTTTTTTTATTTTTTTCCATTATCTTTGCACTTTTTTTGATTTCATTACTAATCTGTTCAGATTTTGCAGTGTTTTTCAGATACTGGCTGCAACAGATACAGAAAGAAGAGGCGCAGTCAAACTTTGAATGATAAGTATTTTCCTTTTTTGTTAAACACTTAAAAAGTCTGGTGTTTTTTTTTCTTTTTTTCTCCTTTTTCCCTTTTTTTCCTTTTTTTCATTATCTTTGCAGTTTTGTTGATTTCATTACTAACCTGTTCAGATGTTGCAGTGTTTTTCAGATACTGGCTGCAACAGATACAGAAAGAAGAGGCGCAGTCAAACTTTGAAAGATAAGTATTTTCTTTTTCTTGTTTAACACTTAAAAAGTCTGGGGATTTTTTTTCTTTGTTTTCCTTTTTTCTTTCTTCCTCTCTTTCATTATCTTTGCTTTTTTGTTGATTTCATTACTAACCTGTTCAGATTTTGCAGTGTTTTTCAGATACTGGCTGCAATAGATACAGAGAGAAGAAGCGCAGTCAAACTTTTAAAGATAAGTGTTTTTTTGTTTAACATTTAAATGTCTGGGGATTTTTTTTCCTTTTTTTCATTATCTTTGCATTTTTGTTGATTTCATTACTAACCTGTTCAGTCAAGGCGTAGTCAAACATTGAAAGGATATATTTTTCTTTTGTTTTAAAGTGTATTCTTTTTAACATTTTTTTCAAAAATTTCTTTGTTTAAACTGTTTTAAGTTTAATTTCATTTTTAACACTGTTCGGTATTTTTTAGATACCAGCTACAACAGATACAGAAAGAAGAGGCGCAGTCAATTTTTAAAGTATTTTCTTTTGTCTTTAAAAGTGTGGGGATTTTCTTTGTTTTCTTTTTTTTCAATATTTTTGTTTGCATTTTTAAGTTTAATTTGTTTGCATATTAAAGTTTATTTTCCTGTCTTGCGCTTGTGTTTGTTTATTGTTTTTCAGATACTTGCTATAAACGATTCAGAAAGAAGAGACGCAGTCAATGTTGGCGCATTCAAATCCTGGATACTGGTGCTGCTGATGTTGCCCTGAAAACTGCTGGGGCTGATGTAGCTCTGGATTCATATAATGGCTTGTCATATATATTTATTTATATATAAAAAATCAAATTTATAATTTTATTAAAAATACATTGGAATAAATTTACCATGGAAGCTGGAACAGCTTTAAGAAAGATTTGTGTGTGTCTTATAACTAGTACATATATTTTACAACAGTTTTCTTTGAAGTTAAGACAAGAAAATGTAAATCTGATTATTTGTAGGCTGTCAACATTGTGTGTAAAGTAAGGAGATAGCAAAAAGTGTCACTTGGTTAAAGATACCTTCAATCAAGTGTCATCGAAGATGCGAGATTTAAGATGAACACCCCTCGGTCAAGTAGTGATGCCTCCACGCCAACCAAAGTAAGATGCAGAAAGTCTTACTCCGGGGTTTGATTTTCTTTTTTTCTTTTTTTTTTCAATTTCTTTTTTTCATTGTTTTAAGTTTAATTTTATTTTTAATTTCTTTTGTTTATCTTGTGAAATGTCTTATGCGACTGTTGTAGACCGAATCGGTCTGCACAGCCAGGTCTACCTTGTTCTCTTAAGACTCGCTGTGCGTCATTATGCATACTGACCGTCAATAGACAACGAGTTGATCTTCCATTGATGGAAATTAAAAGCATGTAATATGACGATGTAGAACTTGCAATGAAGGATGCTTTAATATGACACGGTACAACTTGTATAAACTTGCTATTTCCGATAATTAAGTCTTAATGTTTTTTTTGGCTGCCGAATGTTTAATCAAGCAGGTTAATATGATAATAATTACTGTTTTGACTGAAAGATAATCAATCCCATCAAACATGAAATACGTTTATGAAAAAAACAACAACATTATTTTGGTTGTATTTCAGGATTACTCAATGTGAGGGGAGTTGACGTGTGTCGGCAAATTTGACATACAATAAACATGAAACTTTGTCGAAAAACAAAACAACTGAATTTATCATGATAAAATTGTTCTAGAACATTTTTAATGGAGAGACATTATTCTGAACAGATAAGCGGGACTTTAAAGCCAACCGATGTCGGAAAATATCTGACAAGATAGTCTAGTGTGTGCAATTTACAGTTAAATTGACCAGTGTTAAATTTTACCCTGAATCCATGCGCTGTGTCACTCGAGAAATACTTCCTGTCAGTTGGAGGAATCAAACTTCATCAGAGATGTCTAGCGCAAAACTGTTCGAGTGTTACTGAAATAACAAGTTTGGAGTCCATGGTGTCATTCCTAATACAACTGTGGAGCAGGACATTCAATAGGCTTAATGTTTTCCGGAACCTGTTTTTTTTTTTAATTTGTATTTTACATTATTAAATAACTATTTTATTAATCCTATAAAAAGCGTCTGCCAAATACAAATGATGTTTTTATTTAAAAAAAGCCAATTAATATTCTTAAAGATTCATATTGGCAAGTTTACTGTAAATATGTAGATCTAACGACTCGTGTGCATTTTAGAAATGTATTCCAATATAAACGTGTATGTACATTTAATTTCAGCGACCAGGAAGCGAGACGGCACAAAATATGAACTGAGCACTCTAACCGGTATACAATATGCCATGGATCGAAGCCTTAAGTAGAAAAACTTGAGCATAAAAAAGATGACAGTTTAAGCCATTCTTACCGGTACCACGTTCTCGTATCCAACGAAAACATCTGAAGGCACCGCGCATAAGTCTACGATCGAGCCGCTGAATACTGACGAATTCCAGCAGTTAGGAGACAAACAACTTTGCAAAGGTAGTTTCATTATATACTATATCAGATTTTAAATAAATGAATTAATCTTTTGGAAAATGACATACGGGTTATAATGTAAAACAATGCAACATATTAGTACATGTATAAAATTGTCATTTGAAGGCATTCCATGAATGTCATTTTTGTGAAAGTTTATTGTTTTAGCCATTACAGCATAGGTCTAAGTAGAAATTCGTTGCGTAGTAATTTTGACCCATTAAAGCAGTGTGTCATAAGTAATTTCTATTTACAATAGCAAAATGTAAAATATAAGCCGGAGAGAAGAATGTGGGTAATATAATACTACTGTCCACATTTAATGTTAAAATAAAAGCGGATTTAAATGACAACGGTTTATAGGTAAATAAGAAATATTTATAATCATTACAGGTGATGCAGACACTTCTTCAGACAGTGTGGGTGATCAGTGGCGTTTACTTCGGCATGCGTGGTAGACGGGACCATACAAACTTATTTAGAGATTTTGAGCGGGAAAGCGCACCAGCCCACCGGGATTACTTGAAATTTACAGGTTTGTTCAATTGTATAAATTGCTGGTAATTTTAAGCTTAAGTCAAACTTGCCTTAGCGGTCACCTCTTTTAAGCAACAACCTGTTTTAAACAGCCGCAACAAAATGTCCAAAGCAAGTTTTTGTTCTTGTTTTCACCTGTATTAAGCAGCCGCCTGTGCTAAGTGCAAACGTTGTCATGTAGGGGTGATTGAATGTCAATACCTGTTTATTATTTTCAGAGAGAAGTACGAACACAAGGAACAGATACAGCCGAACCACGAACACAGAAGTTTCTTCCAAGGTTTTTGCAACACCCGGTGAGAGATCTGTCCAGTCGCCATCTACAAATAATATAGACGTCGAAGACCGGCCTATTATTTGCTTGACAATTATAGCCGGTTTTACCTTCAGCCAATAAAAACACCCAAGATAGATGTTTGGTATTCACATCAGCCTGTCGGAAAAAATAAACTTGGACAAATAATAAACTACTTGGGTGAGAAAGGCAGCTCGAAGGCCGACAAGTAAATCACTCCGGGAGAAAAACATTTGCGCAAAAACGTGTTCAGGCAGGTCGGCCATCTACAGAAATAGCGCAAAAACTCCAAATAATAAATGCTTATTCCACTCCTACTTTGGAACAGCATGCTCGAGCTTCCGACATCCTATCAGACCATGTGCGACCATCTTCAAGAACCGCTTCAAGATGCCACGTTCAAACAATTGAACATGAGAATTCCTCTCTGTTGGCGGATATAAAACCAGTAATGAATTTAAGTAATACCTGCTTACTGCAAGTCGAATTGTCAAGCCAAATACCTCAAAACAACATCAAATCCGTTTGTGTGGTGGTACTTTTAACATTAAGAAGAGAACGTTCTCTGATATTGATATCTCGCAGGAATCACAGAAGACAGTCTGACATTTTGTTGTACAACAACCCTACTGACCACTATAAGTAACAGAATGTGCCATTTCCAAAAAAAAACCAAACAAAAACAACTGATAAACTGTAATATTATTTTTACGGTTGTTCTTTGTTTTAATTATGTATTTTATGTGAAATGTTACAAGTACATGTAGTTATTTAATAAAATTGTCAATAAATAAGTAATTTGATATTCGCCCTGTTTTAGTCTCCGGGTTAGTCGAATTGGCTTTTGGCCTTGGCCTTTGGCCAATACTACTGCCATCTGACATATAACAGGGCCAGTATCAAATCACTTGTTAACATATTAATTACTTGTTAAAACGAATTTAGGTTAAAACTGTTATGTATGGGACAGGTCACAAGAAAAGGTGTGTTCGGTGATATTTTGTGACATGTTAGTTATTAAGTTTATTTGAAAAGAACTTAAAATTGACTATGCCTGTTTTAATAATTTTCATCGATATTATTCCTTACTTGTAAAGGGGAAGATAAAAAACATTCAAAAATTATTATTTTCTTCATTACTATTAGACTTAATATGTTCACTGCGTATATTAATTCTTTCAGTTAATGATACATTATCTCTACTAGAACCTGGTTTAAAACCCCCAGTGGCAATTTGATTCCAAGGCGGTATCCCCAAAGGTTCTCTTCTTCGTTAATTGGTTGTGGAGTCCTATTTGAATTTACATACTTAGAAAAAACATGCACCCTCTCTCTTCCTCTCTTCTTTTTCGCTGCGTGGGGTGGCTGTGTGTGGCGATTCCTGATATGCATATATTACTTTTTTCTACATTATGTCTGTACTATAAAAAAAGTTTTTAATGCTTAATGTGATATTAAGACTCTTTAACATGTTAATCAAAATGAAGCACCGTTTCACATAGTAATCTAGTAACTTAACTGTGTCTTACTCATTGCACTTTATTGTTTATTTTATGACAGAAAATCTTTCCCATCAACGCCAATTATATTTTTTCAAGATATTTCTAGTTCCATATGAAATAATACTGTTAATAACAAACGGACACAATGTATTAATTATTTAATATTTAATTGAACACTTTCCTCCATATACACACCTTTATGGCATGGGTGACTATTGTAGACACTGTAGACCATTACAATGTCCATTATCTTCTTGTTTTACATACCAATTCTTTTCCTTTCTTATTTTAATTCCTTAATATCTCATTCAGAAAATTTATCTCAGTTTTATTTTCTGTTGACTATTTTGTTAGTTTCTTCATTTTTGTCTCTATCTTTTTGGTTCCTAACAAGATTCCGTTTAAAATAAGCTGCAGTGCTTTCAGATCATGCCATTCGATGTTAAGTACAAAATTTTGTTATTTTTCTCCATCATTTTAGGAATCTAATCGTTTTATGCAGCTCAACATTCTTTATGAAACAATTCAGTATTTTAAATGTTAACGTTTTTCCGAGAAGACTCTGCTGTTTCCCATCGTTGTTGCCAGTCTTATGTGATCTGATTGTCACAGGTTTCCGCGTTTATCTTAATGTGCATTCTTACATACATATATATTCTTGCACTGAGTGTTCACCATAATTTTTCATCCAATTACTGAGCTTGAATTTCAGATATTTTGCGCCTCTTATCTGTTAAATCTACATGGTTTAACCACTTAATTATTTAGTGTCTGTTAGGTACTGAATAGCACATGACGTCATATATGATAGTTGTACGGTAAAATTGTGGCGATCACAAAGTAATTTAGTGTTTATTAAAAGAGACGTTTTAACAATTAAGAAACCACGGTCACTTCGCTACGCTCCGTTCCCTTGTGGGTTTCTTAATTGTAAGAACTTCACTTCATATACACTAACTATAAAATAAATATTGTGTCATATTGTTGAAATAGTGTTTTGCATAATCCTGCAAAGTAGTTTTGTTACTCATTACTGAATAGGATTTTTTAAGTACACTGTTGTAAAGGAGCTTACGGGTGATGAGGCCCGACATCTAGTGGTACAAGACAAATGACAAACGGTTGGAGGTTTCTGCTTTTTTCCCAAAACAAAAGGGTGAGTTTTTTTAGTTTTTCCTCGGCCAGTCGACCACGCCCGTAGGCTTCAATATTTAAGCAAGCAATACGTTGTTCATGTTGCTCATTTTTGTACTATATATGTTTTTAATAACTGTTATGTAGAGAATTGTTCTGCATGTGTTTTATTATTTGTATGATTGTTATTGTAATATCATTGTATCTACATCATTGTAACTACAGAACAGTGTTTCCCATAATGTGTATATTTGCTCTTTGTTTGTTTTCACCCTTGTTTGACTAATACATGTATATATTAATATGTAAAAATACCTTATGTTGAGAATATAGAATAAAAGTTGAAAAGTTGAAAAGTTTTTATATTATATTTGTCATATTGGTGTCAAGTTTTAATATGTGCGTCAATGGCAAAATCGCAACAGAAATTAAGATGCTTAATTAATTAGTTTTAAAAAATGTAGAGTTAGCACTTGTATAATAAATTACAGATATATAAATCATAATTATGCATATATTTTCACATTTTGTAAGTTGGAGTCCAATCCCCAAACTCCCGTCCTCTCTTGACAACGGTCAAGTTTATAGGGCTAGACTCGCGATCCTGCATTCCTCCGTTCTTGGTCCAAAGACCGGGTCGCATTTAGAGATACCGACTTGTAGCAGAGCAGCGCTTTGTGCAGAGGTTGTGATCTTTAGAAAACACACCAAGGGCACTTATGGCCGTGTGCTTAAAAAGGGATCTGACAGTGCAAAGAATTTTAAAATAGTATATATCATATGCCTATGCTGTTTGGATTTTAAGGTGAACATTAATTCTTGTTAGATGAAAGTGAAAGCAAGTTATTTGTCTTCTTTAAAATTAAAAAATCACAAAACTGGACAAAACAACAACAATAGAAGATTTGAATAATGAAATAATTCTGGATTAAGTCCCCCGTGTCAGTTCCACATTTAGCAACAAGAGGCTTTTATCCTGAATCTTTTGGTTATGTTTGAAAGGAATAACAGTCGGTACTGCTAGGAGAAATCATAAAACAGTAATACTGTGTTTGACATTTTCATATTTGACTGACCTGATCTTTGTGGAATATGACGGCAAATATCCGTATCATTTAGGGAGCATGACATGAACCAGTTTTGGCAAAGTATTTTACTTAAGACTTCTTATTATGTGTTTCCTTTCTTTTCTGGTTAAACATTTAAAGTGTCTGGAAAAAAGTCGTATCCAAAATTGTGTCTGTCCGAAATCGCATACACTTACCATGGTGTATATTGTCGGAAAATTAATGATGTTGTAGTCTGAAAATCAACCTGGATTGACAGAACTGTGTCTTTCTTCCAATAAGGATAAATTTACTAACACTTTTATTGCGTTCTAACAAAAATAATCTGGCCGACATAAGATGATCAATTATACGCAAAATCTCTGAGATATTTTGTTTCCTGTAACCAAAAATTGGCATTTACGATTCTTTTTAAAAAGGAAATGTTTGTTATCGATTAAATGCAGATTTAAGTTGATGTAAAACAAATACTATCTACGCTCTAATCATTCGTAGAATCGAAAATTGGGAAAAACAGTGAGTCGACGCATCATAATTCATTCTCTTACGTTGAGGCATGTTTGAATATTTTCGGAAAAGATTGGATTAATGACGATGAACTGAATAATGAGATGAAAATAAAGTAAAATGCCACAAGAGACACTGTGTAAAACAAGTTTCTGATCAAATTATTATAAACGGATCATTGAATGTTGCGCGTTTTGTATTTAAATAAACAATAGGTAATGACAATGGGTACGTAAAAATAAAATTATGTAGTGTTTTTTTAATTAAACGAAATCACAGTTTACTTTGTTAATTTACGGTGCTCAACCAGGAGCAATGCGGCGTTGGGCGTTAAACATTTTCATCACAGCATAAACAGGTTCAATCAAACTGAGCGTGCAATAATTTCATATTTGTTGTTTTTGTACTTTTATTTTAAAATGAACAAAGGGCGATATTAGTAGAGCGACATAACTGACATTGATAATTACTGATATAAATACTAATGATACAAATTACTTTCATTATAGACGTATACATAGGGGGCCGGGACGGTGTTGGGATGGTGTGGGTGCCATTTAGAACTAAAATCTGTGACTGGTATAATATAGCATTAATGTTATATTATTATATCAGTCATAGATTTTAGTTCTAAATGGCATCCCACACCATCCCAACACCGTCCCGCCCCCCTATGGACGTATATATGGAATGATTAATAAATTCACAACGTATTATGGTGCAGTCACACTATAACGTAAGTGAGCTTACGATAGAAGTTGTGGCGTAAGTCGTTTACGTTCCAAACACGCTGGCATACGTAGGACACTGTACGTTCTCATATGCAGAGTCAACATGTTATTTTTGAACATGCTCAAGTTTTGTCAGTGTGTGCGAGCGCACAGCATATACTTTTTAACATTTTAAAATATTGGATAAAAATTCTAAATATGAATGAAAACACCCTTGTAAACAAGATTTATAGAATGTTGAAGCGAGATGCTGACAACAATATCACGTATAAAGGAAATTACTGGGCATTACATGTTAAAAACATCGTAAATGAGATAGGCATGTCATACTTGTGGGATTACCAAAACACTAATATAATATTGTTTCAATTTGTCAAACAAAGAATCCTAGATATTTATAAACAGTCCTGGTATTCAAACATCAATAGTTCTAATAGGCTTTCATCATATAGTATCTATAAACACGAATTCAGTATGGAAAAATATCTTAATTGCATACAGGTAAATAAATATAGAATATCTTTAACAAAATTTAGACTATCCTCACATGATTAGCTTTAGAAAAAGGAAGACATACAAATATACCGCGAAATGATAGAAAATGCTTACAATGTAATATGAATACTGTTGAATACTGTTGAAACAGAATATCATTTTCTCCTCGTCTGCCCAAAATACTCTGAAATACGAAAACGATTTTTCAAACTTTACTATTGTCACTGGCCAACGATACAAAAATTTGAATCAATAATGTCATCGAACTCTGCTAAAGTTATTAACAATCTGGCTAAATTTTCATATATTGCTTCACAAATAAGACAGACTAATTAACAGCGAAAATAAACCGAACTCGTATTGTATTGTAATGTGCTCTATATATGTATCTATTAGTTTCTCAGAAAATGTACTTTTTATTTTGATACTGATTTTGCTTTTTGCATGCGCTATAATATATTTGAGTGTATTATGTGGCTATAAATTTGCTTTATGCTATTTTATGCCAATAAAGTTATGTTATGTTATGTTATGTTACTTTATGCGTATGCTCATCATACGTAACTTATTGTCACAATATTTTGCACACAGCATCTAGAGCTTCAAGATCAATGTTACAAATAACTGAAATTCCTATAAAACTGTCATCCCTGAGATTTTTTCCGAATGGCTTTGCACAAATATGCCCAAAAATGTAGATGATGTATCACACTACATATTTAAGTCTCAATGTGATGTAAATGCAAAGTAAATTAAACAGTACTTTTTAGATCTAGATTATAACTTTATGCATATACATGCATACATTTTAATAGCATTTTCTGTGCCATTGCAAGTTACAAATTCAAGTGTAATCAAGGAAACATACTAAAATAATAAAATTTAGTTTTCAGTCAATAAAATATGAATTATCATGCACAATGTGACACAATTATTCGAAATGACATGTATCAATTTAAGATTTATCAATATTCAATATTGCGTTAATTGAGGTAATGAAAAACATTTGGGTTGTAAAATTTAAGCACGAAGCCTTTGTGTTTTACTCATTTAAACACCCAAATGATTTTCATAAAATCTTAAGATTTGAAGAAAAAGTCAAATTGCCAGCTGTGCAGCTGAATTCAGAGAAAGTTGATGCAGACTTAAATTATTTCCGAAATTCATAAAGATCATGCATGAGTAGTCAAGCACAGCAACCGTATCTCACCAAACGGATTCATAACCGGAAGAATCCTTGTGAGTAACTACCAGGGAAATATTAATAATTAGTTTAAAAAATATTAATTTACCATGTAGCATGTTACAAGTACATACACGAACATTGTCAAAATAAGGTATGAGAATCTGGAAACAAGTTTTCGAAGGAATCTTATGTTAATGCGTTTTCTCGGTTAGAAAAATATAGGCGGTTTCCAATTTTAAGAATATAATTTGTAAATCTATTTTAAGTTGTGTTTGTTAAACATAACTCTTCATGTTCAAAAAATAAACTATTTTACGTAGAGTTTTTACAAAAAGATATTTGTTTTAACAAAATGAATACACATATGTAATAATATTTCAATGTTTTTTCATTGTTGTTGTTTTTTTTTCTCCTTTGCACGTCGACCATTCGTCCAGGAACGTAGCAAAACCTCTCAGGAGGCTCGTGCCGCAAAACGTATATAGGCAATAATTAATTCTTGTCACACTTTAATTAATATCTATGCGTTTTCGTCATCGCTTCAGTCTTTGTTTCCGTAAATTAAATTTTGATACGTCAGTTTACAAGGTAAATTTGACATATAATGTTGTCTTATGATGCTATAGTTCCGACAGACAAGGAGAAAGTGACTGGTGGTCTCTATTTCACCGCAAATAAGAGTATACTTTTATATATATTTGTGAGACTTTTGATAAATATCCATAATTAACTGAAATTTTCCGCCGACACCAAGCATCCACATGAAGAAAAGAAAAACCCTTGTACTTGTCAACCAAATTTGAGTTACAACTATGCCAAATATCATAAAACTAAATCTGGAGACCAGTCTCAAAACTCAAGCACTTGATTGGCTGAAATGGCGACCAGTCGCCATTTCAGCCAATCAGATGCTTGAGATTTGAGACTGGTCTACTGGTCTACAATCATGGGCCCTAGTAATTCACTGACAGATGGATGACACTGAAACGATGTTATAAAAATAAGCCGCCTAAGTACTTAATATAGGATATTGTTGATTTCCTTTGTCAGTTTTGAAAGTGACTTAGAATTCTTGTTATTATTTTTCACATTTTATTGCTTGAAACACTATGGAATTTGTTTTCATAATTATTTTACTCGGTAAGTAATTAATCACATTTTGTAACGACAAGCCACTACTTGAAAGGCTATCTCTGAAATTATGTTTTATTTAAAACATTTTTCCTCCGGCATTTAATATTTTACTTCCGATTTAAAACAGTTTCAGTAATCATTTATAGTTTTGGGATCTGGAATTTGACCAGATAAAATGTAACCACGAATACAGTTAATGACCAGTGTTCCATCCTTAGTTACGTCACATTATAAATATTGCTTTTATCCTGTTTTAACTGACTAACATTCTTACATCCTGTACAACAGTTTGTCTGTATATATTTAAGTCTTAATAATTTTAGGTGTTGGGTTTTTGCACATATTTTGCACATTGCTAGGTTACTTCTAGCTCGAGTACGAGCCCTAGCACATATCTCTTTACCCACGCATGGCCATCATATCAGTAAATGAATGTTTGCCAATGAAGAAGAAGAATGGTCATGAGCGGACATTAAAAACAGCCCGATTTTAGTGACAAAGAGAATAACATCTATTAATTCTTGATGCTAAACGTGCATATTTTTCATATAAAACTAAATGGTTTCGTCCACCTAATGCCGCGGATCAAGTGTTGGGATAATTAGTGCTACAAATCATGGAAACTGATTAACACAAATAACTTATTAAGCGCATACAACCTATGTCTTAAAATTGTTGTTTAATTTATTATTAATTTATGATCAGAAATTCAAAATATAATCAAAGCATTGAAAGTGCTGAAAGCCAGCGGAGCGTAAACATTATCAGAAGAAAACAAATCCGTAATGTGCAATGTAACAAGAAATCCAGTGTTATTCCATCCATTAAAGATATATAATAACTGAACATAATGAAGAAACTCTAACCCAAACAAAACATATGGGCAATTCTATATTGTAATGGTAATACCAATAATATACAGTAAATCATTAGTATAGATTTAGTATAGGTTTTTACATTCAAATGAGCTAATTCTATACTCCAATTTTAAACCAATAATATACTCAAATTCTATAGTAATTTTATACTCAATGCTATACCAATGCTATACTCCAATTCTATACTAATGGTATAATGCAATTCTATACTAATAGTATACTTCCTGTTAGGTAAGGTTTTGAAATACTGTCCCGGCCTTTACTCCGTTATGGATATGGCATATGAATGCATTCTATTGCATGTGCAATTTATGTAGATCAAGATCATCCGTATCCTCTGATCAGGACTGCACTGTTTCCTTTTTGTCGGAAATAACCTAATAAATCAAAAAGCGAAGAGTGCAGATCCTTATCGGAAGGCTAATGCACAGATGTGCTGGCTGATTAGGTCTATACTTTTGGCTATATCAATGAAGTAACTGGTAAATAACAACTGTAGTTCCTTTTGAATTGTGTATATGAACACATTTGAAAAACAAGAAGCTGTGTTCGGAAAACTCATATGCCCCCGTAAGAGAAGTTTGTCACGATACAAATTTAAAATGATAGCACAGTGTTAAAACTGCAACTAAAATCACATTTAAGTTCTAATAATGAAAACTACTTTCTGGTGCCAGAACCTGTACATGAGAGAATTTAAAACAAAAATCAGGTAAAGAAACCTATAATCTAAGATTATCAAGTACAGATTATTCAGAAAAATTGCAAAATTGACAGAATTTAATCTAAATTAATGCATAGGCATTTAGTAGAAACACTTGTGAGGCAAGTATTGAAGGGTGGGGGGGGGGGGGCACTAACTAGAGGCACATGATTGAGAAATATTCAACTTTCCAAAACAGGTTTACAATTTCTCTGAGAACAAAATGAGAAGATAACCCAAGAAATAAGGTAGCCATAGTTATGTAACTTGTCTGGGTCATAACCTGTGCACTGTTATTAAGAGTGTAAAGTTTCATGATAACGTTATTTTTTTCAGAAATTGAAATTAGCCTACTTGCAAAAATAGGTTAACCATTTCCCTAAGTACAAAATGAGAAGATAACGCTAAAAATAAGTAGCCAGAGTTATGTAACTTGTCAGGTTATGACCTGTGCACTGTTTAGTAAGTGTGTAAACTTTCATGCCAATTCTTTATGTAGAGATTGAGAAATTTTCAACTTTCGCAAAAAGGATAACCAGTTATCTTCAAGAGCGAAATTGGGAGATGACCCATGCACTCTCTAAATAAGTAAGTAAACTTTCATGCCAATGCTCTTTGTAGAAATTAAGAAATATCCAACTTGCCGAAACAGGTTAACCATTTATCTCTTGGTACAAAATGGGGTGATAACCCCAAAAATATGGTAGCCAGAGTTATGTAACTTGTTAGGGTCATAACCTGTGCACTGTTAAGTAACTAATAGTAAGTTTGTAAACTTTCATGTCAATGCTCTTTGTAGAAATTGAGAAATATCCAACTTGCCAAAACAGGTTAACCTTTTTCTCTTAATATAAAATCGGGAGATAACCCAAGAAATAAGGAAGCCGGAGTTATGTAACTTGATCAATAAACAGTTCAATTTTGATCGATCTTATACGATGGTATGACGCATATGGCGGTGAACATAGAACCTTCAATGCGGTATTTTCAGATTAATAACATTCCATGTTCAGCGGCGTATGGTCCCCTGATAAAAGAATGGGTTTGCCCTAAACGAGAAAACAATGGGCAAACTAAACAGAATAAAGTTTTGAGAGGGGATCTTAGAATATAAATCCTGCATATCACAGACATCGCCAAAGGCAAATTTTAAAAGGCAGGAAGTATATCCTTCGGGTGATTGAACAATTTCAAAATTTAAATTTGCTGGGATATTGAAACCACCAATCTTTAAACTGGCCGAAATATTTAAAACAAAAAGTACATTTAGAAGTACTATTAACATAGAACATAAATATCGTGCTCTACGACCTTCAAAGGACGTAACTGATAACAGCACTGAGCAACACTGAAACTAATAGACTGTGACGTATACATCGGTGCAGTTAAATTTCTTTTGTTATCGCTAGGTAAGTCGATTTAATCATATCATCAGGGTGTACCATATACGTTTCCATACTATCTTGTTCTGAACACAAATTGTATTTGTTGACCTACTTGCCAAAACAGGTTAACCTTTTTCTCTTAATATAAAATCGGGAGATAACCCAAGAAATAAGGAAGCCGGAGTTATTAACTTGATCAATAAACAGTTCAATTTTGATCGATCTTATACGATGGTATGACGCATATGGCGGTGAACATAGAACCTTCAATGCGGTATTTTCAGATTAATAACATTCCATGTTCAGCGGCGTATGGTCCCCTGATAAAGTACACCCTGATGATGTCGTTTCATGCGAAGATGTGTGCTTGTAGGACGACATGATCACACCAAGTTATAAAAAAAAAAAATATAAAGAATTATATATGATAATTGGATCATGACGCAATAACAGAACTCGATTTGTCGTCTTAATCTGGTCATTGCTGAAAAACATAAATCGACTTGTCGTCTTAAAATAAAACGACATAACTACATAATAACGTACTTTGTAAAAACTGCTATGTTGACTATGCTCGTTGTTTACGGCTTTACGACTTGCTATAGGCGACATAAAGACCCATAAATTCCAGAGTCATTGCCCCTGAATAACTCCAAAACTGACCCTTGTTAGCTTTTGACCTGTCTAGCCAAATAATTATTACAGAAAGAATGAATAAACATTCACCAAAATGTTAAAAGGATGTAAACTTGTGCACCTCCTATTTTGCAAGGGCCATTACTCTCAATTACTCAGTTATTGACCCTAAAATAGCCTAAATGATGAAAATTTGCTTGTAAGTTGCATATCCAAAAACCTATTATATATAGAATCATTGAATCTTCACCAAAATATTTATCAGGATGTGATAGTGTCACTGTGCACCTACTATTTTGAAAGGGCTATTATTCGCAAATTACTCGTTTATTGCCCCTGATATAGCCAAACAATGATGACAATTGTCCTATGAACTGCCTTGCCAAATAATTATTACAGATAGAATCTTTGAACCTTTACCAAAATGTTTTCCAGGATGAGACGTCTGCATCACCTATTTTTAATGACCATAGCTCACAATTCAGCCATTATTTACGGAAGCGTTAAAGGGCCTCGAGATGTGAGTAATTCTTTCAAGATTTTATTCTTATTTTTTGTCAATTTGTTGAATTACTTTTAGAATTTCTACTTTTTTCTCAATTCGTTTAAATACATTTATAACCTTTTCCACTTAATAATTCTTCAATTGAAACAAAGTTATATACAAATTGAAATAATAAGTTTCGACAAGCTAGATAATTTCTGTCTTCTCGACAAGTTTTTGTCGAGTAAACTTCTCGAAAAATAAAATTTACATAAAAGTTTAAAGCGAGATATATACGAAATGTTTACTTCGATATCGGTGATATAGACGAAAGGGGCATAACATGCATAAAGGAGGTTTTTATAAATAGAGTTTGAAACTGCATGTTTGTTTCAACAAAGTTGATTTTTTCATGTTTCAGGCCCCTTTTATCGATAATTACCTTAAAGTATAAAGTTTATTTCACAAGCTTTTGATGTTAACTAACTTATTAAAAAGATTTTAAACACATCCTTTAGATAGCACTTGTTTGGATGCAAACGTTACTCCGGAAATTATCTAACTGATGAAGTAAATGGGGTTTAAATAACTTTTTTGTTCAATGTCTCAAAATGTCTCGTTTTAAACATGTTAAATACTTTAATAAGTTTTCCACCAACTTTTCATATTTAACAAGAGTGCCAGACTGACATAAAATACGCCCGTCAAAATGCTGATCATCAAAGTTGCGTAACGATCCGATGAAATTTTTTCGACTTGGAGAGCAGATACTGCTAATTAAGTTTTTGGACAATTCAAGGGCCATAATTCAGGAGTGCCTGGGGGAATTTGGCAGGTCATAGAACTTGGTCGAGATATTATGCCCACCAACATATTCACTTAGTTTGATAAAGACCAGATGAAAACTCTTTGACTTAGAGAGCGGAAACAGTAATTTTGGACAATTCAAGGGCCATAATTCAGGAGTGCCTGGGGCGATTTTGCTGGTTATAGAACTTGGTCCAGATATTATGCCCACCAACATATTCACCAAGTTTGATAAAGACCGGACGAAAACTCTTTGACTTAGAAAGCGTAAACCCTTATTTTGGACAATTCAAGGGCCATAATTCAGGAGTGCATGGGGGGATTGGCTGGTTATAGAACTTGGTCCAGATATTATGCCCACCAACATATTCACCAATTTGATAAAGACCTGATGAAAACTCTTTGACTTAGAGAGCGTAAACCCTTATTTTGGACAATTCAAGGGCCATAATTCAGGAGTGCATGGGAGGATTTGGTTGGTTATAGAACTTGGTCCAGATATTATGCCCACCAACATATTCACCAAGTTTGATAAAGACAGGACAAAAACTCTTTGACTTAGAGCGCGGAAACCCAAATTTTGGACAATTAAAGGGCCATAATTCAGGAGTGCCTGTGGGGATTTGGCTGGTTATAGAACTTGGTCGAGATATTATGCCCACCAAAATATTCACCAAGTTTGATAAAGACCTGATGAAAACTCTTTGACTTAGAGAGCGGAAACCCTGTGGACGCCGCCCGCCCGCCCGCCGCAGGTGTTCCCATAATACGTCCCGTTTTTTCAAACGGGCGTATAAAAAGGCGTTGCAAATGCTATGAGCAGACAAATAGTAGGGGCGGATCCCGGATTTCAGCAAGGGGGTTTCAACTCAGGGAGTCGCATTTTTAACAGCGTCAATTTGCAACTGAGCTAAAACATCAGTCCTTCGGACACTTCCAGGGTTCTCAATAAATTATGTTTGTAAAAGGCCCCAATGAATTTTAAGAGTCCTAACTAATATAGGGGGGTCCGCGGGCCTGCTCCCCCGGGAAATTGTGAGATATTTTGTGGGAATTTAATGGCAAGTTTTGAACTACTCCTTCATACTTGATTTTAGTTATTTCTCATTATCTGAGTCTAGATATGCGACTTACAATGTGTCAACTCAAGAAGTTGTTAATTAGAGAAAAAAAAACTGCTCGTAATTGCTAAGTTCATGGTTTCCAGTTTCTGGTCAATACTTTCGCCAGTTGGAAAATGTAGAAGACATTTCAGATGCACCAATAACTGTTTGTGGTGGGATGGGGTTTAAAAATAGATGAAAAGGGAACTTTGAAAGCCATCTTACACGACACATATAAAAATATTGCAGGCTCGACATTGAACAAAAAAAGTTATTTAAACCCCATTTACTTCATCAGTTAGATAATTTCCAGAGTAACGTTTGCATCCAAACAAGTGCTATCTAAAGGATGTGTATAAAATCTTTTTAATAAGCTAGTTAACATCAAAAGCTTGTGAAATAAACTGTATACTTTAAGGTAATTATAGATAAAAGGGGCCTGAAATATGAAAAAAAAATCATCTTTGTTGAAACAAACATGCAGTTCTAAACTCTATTTATAAAAACCTCCTTTATGCATGTTATGCCCCTTTCGTCTATATCACCGATATCGAAGTAAACATTTCGTATATATCTCGCTTTAAACTTTGATGTAAATTTTATTTTTCGGGAGGTTTACTCGACAAAAACTTGTCGAGAAGACAGAAATTATCTAGCTTGTCGAAACTTATTATTTCAATTTGTATATACCTTTGTTTCAATTGAAAAATTATTAAGTGGAAAAGGTTACAAATGTTTTTAAACGAATTAAAAAAACAAGTAGAAATTCTAATAGTAATTCAACAAATTGACAAAAATAAGTATAAAATCTCGAACGAATTACCCACATCTCGAGGCCCTTTAACGCTTCCGTAATTATTATTTGTAGCACTGTCGTACATACTCCATTAGATATTCATTGTTAATCATTGGTCTACTTGTACACATTCATGATTTCTATGCAAAAGTTGAAAAGATAAGTTTACTTAGACATATGGAAAGGTATATGGTACACCCTGATGTTATGATTAAATCGACTTTAGGTAAGTCGACTTGTCATGATAACAAAAGACAATTAACTGTACCGGTTGTCTACGTAAACTTATCTTTCTGACATAGGTTAGTGCAACATTATTTGAAAATATGTCATGTCGACGTATGCTATGCCATCTTATCCACATAATTTGTACATCGATCTTCTATGACTTACCTAGTTCTAGTAAGCATGTTGACAAAAATCCTTCCTTTTGACCATAGGTGATCCAGTTGTGGATAGTAAAAACTACGGCACCAGGGGCACAATTTGAGCAAAATTGGTTAAAACCCAACCTGTAGTTTCTGACTAATAGCGGGGGCAAAATATTGTTAACGGACGGACAGACCACGGACGAATGTTGATAAGCCCGTCATCTGAAGGTGGGCTAAAAAGACATGTTCAACTTTTGCATAGAAATCATGAATGTGTTCAAGTAGACCAATGATTATGAATATCTAATGGAGTATATACGACAGTGCTACAAATAATAATGGCTGAATTGTGAGCTATGGTCATTAAAATAGGTGATGCAGACGTCTCATCCTGGAAACATTTTGGTAAAGGTTCAAAGATTCTATCTGTAATAATTATTTGGCAAGGCAGGTCATAGGCCAATTGTCATCATTGTTTGGCTATATCAGGGGCAATAAACGAGTAATTTGCGAATAATAGCTAAACGAGTAATTTGCGAATAATAGCCCTTTCAAAATAGTAGGTGCACAGTGACACTATCACATCCTGATAAATATTTTGGTGAAGATTCCATGATTCTATTTATAATAGGTTTTTGGATATGCAACTTACAAGCAAATTTTCATAATTTAGGCTATATTAGGGTCAATAACTGAGTAATTGAGAGTAATGGCCCTTGCAAAATAGGAGGTGCACAAGTTTACATCCTTTTAACATTTTGGTGAATGTTTATTCATTCTTTCTGTAATAGTTATTTGGCTGGGCATAAAACGGACATTGAATTGCTTTCAATGTGTTATGAAAATTTCATATAGGTTAGGCTTAATCACAACCTCTCGGCTGATTGCCGAGGCTCTACGATCAAGACCTATATACTCCGGTGAAAGTGTTCCTATCGTTTCTGTGCGACTGAAACTATTTTTATCATTTTGAAACAACAGAAAATTTTCTACAGACATTATTACAGCTATTTCAGAGTTTATATTTCGATAGTTTCATAAATTACGCCGCATTTGTTTATCTTTAAAAAGTGAACTTAAGTTTTTGGTTGTAGTGCGGTGGGATTAATAAAATGTTAATATTCGCCGGCTTCTTGCGAGATCTGATCCAGAGTCTCGAAGATACTAGGAGATTGAGCTAAAAGTTTCGATCGGTCTATGTTTTTCCAATAGACCTACGTCTAACGGTCATTTCTACAGTCGGTCCAGTCATATGTTCTATCGTACTGCAGTCGACCCAGACCTACGGTCTTTCTGTTGTATACTCGGTCCAGCCCTATGGTCATTCAATTTACGTTCAGCGGAAACTCCACATAATTATATATGCTGTACGATCACGATCACGATTTTGCATCATGTTGCTTAAATAAAAAAATAATCGCAAAATGCCGTTGTTCGTAATAAAATATACGAGTTTAAACATCATTTCAACATATTTAGAATGACAATTAAACGATAGAGCGACTTTCTCCATTTCGCCAGACAAACAAGCTGACTTTTGCGTTTAAAATGTCGATTTTGTCGTCATTGATGAAATGAAAGTAGATTTATTTTCAGCGTGTACGGATACAAAAGTATGGAAACGTATATGGTACACTCTGATGATATGATTAAATCGACTTTAGGTAGGTCGATTTGTCATGATAACAAAAGAAATTTAACTGTACCGGTTGTCTATGTAAACTTATCTTTCTGACTTAAGTTAGTGCAAAATTATTTTAAAATATGTCATGTCGACGTATGCTATGTCATCTTATCCACATAATTTGTTCATCGATTTTCCCTATCTTACCTAGTTCTAGTAAGCATATTTTATTCCTATATCAATATTTTTGACCCCAAAAGATACAGGGTCATCTACTGGACATGTCCAACCTACCTATCTTGATGAGTCCCTTCAATAATAATTGGTTGGAAATGTTTTTTGCTTTTCAAGGCCACTGTGACAATGACCTTTGACCTAGTAACCCCAAAAACTATAGGGACCATCTATTGGACATGACCCTAATGAGATCAACATTAACACCAAATTTGGTTAAGATCTGGTCAAAAATAAGGTATCTAGAACGAAAAACAATTGAATTCAATTGACCTTGTTTCGGCTAGGACCAACGAGGGCACATTCTGAAAAAGTGTTTTTTTAAATCCGGCTTATAATGCCTACTTGTAGCAAGGATAATGTTTTTTCTAGCATGTGGCCTATGACCCCATTTTGCCGCTAGATGACCCAAATTTTGTATGCCTTCAAGAACTTCATAAGATGAATATTTATACCAAATTTCATTAAGATCTGATCAAAGTCATCTTCTCTAGAGTAAGGAAAAAGACCGCATTTGGCTCATGACCCATTTTTGACCTTAAGTCCAGTTTTGTTTAGGACCAACTACGGCACTAGGGGCGCAATTTGAGCAAAATTGGTTAAAATTCACCCTGTAGTTTCTGACTAGTAGCGGGAGCAAAATATTGTTAACGGACGGACAGACCACGGACGAATGTTGATTTGTAAAGCCCACCATCTGAAGGTGGGCTAAGAACATGTTCAACTTTTGCATAGAAATCATCAATGTTCATGAATATTCAATGAAGTGCGACATTGCTACAAATATTAATGGCTGATTTGTGAGCTATTGTCATTACAAAAAAGTTGGTATACACGTCTCATCCGGGAAAACATTTTGGTGAAGGTTCAAAGATTCTATCTATAATAATTATTTGGCAAGGCAGGTCACAAGCCAATTTTCATCGTTGGTTGGCTATTTCAGAATTAATATCCGAGTTATTTACGAATAATAGCCCCTTCAAAATAGAAGGTGCACACGTTCACATCCTGATAAAAATTTTGGTGAAGGTTCCATGATTTTATTTGTAATACCTACTAGTATTTGGATAGGCAGCTTACAAGCCTATTTTCATCATTTCGGCTATTTTATGGTCAATAACTGAGTAATTGAAATAGGAGATGCACAACCTCACATCCTGTTAACATTTTGGTGAATGTTTATTCATTACATCTATAATAATTATTTGGCTAGACATCTCACAAGCTAACACGGGTCAGTTTTTGTGTTATTCAAGGGCAATAACTCTGGAATTTGGGGGTCTATAATTATGTCGACCTATAGCAAGTCATAAAGCCGTAAACAACGAGCATAGTCAACATAACTGTTTTTACAAAATAAGTTATCATGTAGTTTTTGTCGTTTTATTTTAAGACGACAAGTCGTCTTCTGTTATTCAGTAATGACCAGATTAAGACGACGAATCGAGTTACGTTATTACGTCATTATCAAATTATCATATCATTCTTTATAGTTTATGATAACTTGTGTGATCATGTCGTCCTACAAGCAAACATCTTTGCATGAAATGACATCATCAGGGTCTACCATATACGTTTCCATACAAAAGCGACTTATTTTGCACGTTTTTTACGCAAAAGAAAAACAACAAGACGAGGCCAAAATACGCTTCCGTAAATATCACAAAAAGCGAGAACAGGATGCAAGGTCGTGAGACAACGAGGCAAGATAGCCAGATTGTAATAATTTTAATATCAGTAATTTTAAGAGATTTTCGAGATGTATGAATATTCAATCGTTCATTGTTGATTTATGTCAGGAATATTTAGGTGACCAGTATAATACTAAGGCTAACATCAACGTCAGGGGACTTTGAAACGGACAATTTAGGCCCATAATCGCGAGAAACGGTGCTTGTTTTAAATATAAAGCATGCTTTTTTAATTAAGGAACACCATTAAGTTATCTCTATAAAAATATGATGTTGTTTCTTATTAGAGGTTTATTAAAAGTACAAACAATTTTACGGATTACGGAAATAATTTTAATGAGTTTTTTCGACACACGATTAAAAGTGTATTTTCTACGGTGTTCCGTGTTCCGTGGTCTATGGTGACACAACGATGACACAATGATGAAACAACGATGGCTCGATGGTGAAACAACTATAGCACGATGTTGAAACAACGATGGCACGATGGTTAAACAACGATGGCCCACTGGTGAAACAAATTACGATGGCACGATGATGAAACAATGATGGCACGATGGTGAAATGACGATGATACGACGATGAAACCGCGATATTTCATCGCGTTTTCGCCATCGTACCATCGTGCCTTCCTCTTTTCACCATCGCGTCTTCGCGTTTCATCATCGTGCCATCGTACCGTCGCGATTTCACCATCGTGCATTGCGGTAAAGGAAAAAAATAAGTTTGTCCAAGGCATGCGGAACACGTAATTTTCATGGAAAAATTTAGATTTAATGACAAAAATTATTAATTTCACCTATGTTATCAAATACTGCGCAAGTGACGAGTTCTCCGCATTCAAAATTTCGTTTTTTTTTTTGTTCGTACATAATTCTTTGATTTCCAAACAACTTCAAGGGTAACATCCTTAACCTGACATATCGTTAGGGAAGGATAGCTACAAATGTAACACTGGACATTTGAACTTTTTCAGGTTAATATGATATTAGCAACCCATTTTACGTAAACAAAGTAAAATTTCAAAGATTTTCAACCTATAAAACCCGCTATCTTCTGTTGAATCAAACTCTAACAATCGAATCAATATGTTTTAAGCGGGAACACGAGCTTTTGACGCAAAGTATTTGTGAAAATACTCTTTTTTTTTTTTGTTTTTTGTTTCGGTTTGTTGTAAAATTATAGTCAATAGTTAATAAGTTCGGCGAAGTTTTGCTTACGCAGCGTCTTTCCAAGTGTATCTAATTTATTGCAGTTTAATTCAAGTTTTATGTAGTTAGAGAATACATTTGCGAGCTTCTAAAAATGTTATACGTCGCTTAAGTTGTAAAACGTGTGTTACGTTATATCTCATCATTATTGTGCTATTCTTTATTCTGATTGTTATTAAAATTATTTTGAATTTTTTAAGTTATATCAACTCATTCTTTGCTATTTAATATATATTTGGATATTCTCTATCATGATACATTGGTAATTTGGAGACTTTGAAGCACAAAATTTAAGAAAATATCACTTCAACTAAACGTCAGTGGAAATGCTTCTGCTCTAAGGGACCTGGTAAAAACACAAAAAAATCGTGTCATAATCGCAAAACGTCTACACACATATAGAATGGAACTGGATAACACTGTAAAAGTGGTCGATGAAAAGACCAAGGTAAACGAAGAAGAAAAAGAGGGGATCGAAGTAAAAGAATACAGAAACCTGTTCGTGCTGTCAGGTGCCTTTCTTGCTGTGTTTACGGGTTTCTTTTCTATTCAGAATCTGGAGACCAGTTTAAACGAGAAGGAAGGCCTGGGTCGTATTTCTTTGTTGTGCATTTATGTCTTTTACATCCTGGGTGGGATTGTTTCACCAACAGTCATTAACGCTTTTGGAGAAAAACGCACAATTGTTATTTCCTTTTTGTGTTACTTGATGTATACTGGGGCTAATTTTTATCCAACTTTTGCGACATTACTACCGGCTTCCGTGTTTACCGGCTTTGCCGCCGGATTGTTATGGCCGGCGCAGAGTATCTACCTGACAAAAATTGCATATTCCTACGCAGAAAAATTTGCCATAGATGTCCACCCTGCATTAAGTAAATTTAATGGAGTTTTCATTGGAATGTATGAATCTACACAAATAGTAGGGAATTTGATATCTTCACTTGTTCTTCGTCAAGGAACTTATGATAATTCAACGATAAACACACATCTTTGTGGAAGACATGACTGTCCCATTGAGGCAAATACAAAAACAATCCGTGTGCCAGAAACAAAACTTGTTTATATTCTACTTGGAATATATTTGATATGCGAAATTGTTGGGGTCTTACTTACAGCATGCTTTTTACAGGCATTGCCAAAACCTTTAACAAAGAACAGAGGGGAAATCTGTAGATCCCTACAGGCATGCGGGAAAGGAATGTTGGATCTGAATTTACTCATGTTAGTTCCATTGTTTGTATTCATGGCTATGATACAGGGGATTTTATGGACAGACTTTACAAAGGTAAATTTATATTTTTCATTTTATTTAAATATAAAATATCTGTTCTGATTTTGCGATATTGGTTTCAAACTATTAAAGTTGTTCGTCATCAGCGGCATCAGTCGGCATATAACGTTCAGCTCTTCTCTGAAGTTAGGAGAGTTCCGTCAATGATTTATTCACCGTTGCACGTGCGTTTCCAGCGTCGAGCGATATAAGAAAGATATAAAAAAAATTGAATAGCAGAGAAATTTTAAATCCACAAAGTACGATTTTACATATTCACATTAAAAGCCATGCCTTCAGTGAAATGCACTTAAGTAAAAAACCACCACAGTATATTTAGACCCCCCCCCCCCCTCACACACACACTAATCAGAGCATGTTTTTAAAGAACCAGATAATGTAAATAAGTGGTTTTGAACGTCAACTTTGGGACTACCCGTGCTATGATTGGTCCTATCAGCGAGGTTTTACTGTATTGGGATAATATGGAACAGATCATGAAAACGGATATTAAGGTTCAGAAGGTCCACAATTCATACATTACTTATAAAATTTAATAAAGTTTACATATGTTTTACTTTCAAGATGAAGTGTGATTTTCATTTCCAATGTCAAAATTGTGTTTTACAGAGAAACGATCTAAATTTAAGGTATAAAAATTAAGCTTAGAGTGCATTCGTCCAGAATCGAATCCGGGCCGCCTGCTTGGCAGATGATGTGTGCAAAAATAGTGTCTGTTTTATGGTGCATCTTTGAGCGAAGTTATTTAATAATGTATTCATGCATGACACAATAAGTCGGGAAACACAATTAATATATTTCATTTAAGTTGAACAAATATTTCTGTTCGAATTATATGAAATTATTTCACTCACTTTAAAGTGTAAAACAGCTATATTCTGATTCGCTAACTTTACCACTCATTTAACGTGAAATTTCTGTTTGAAAATTGCTTCATTAATTTGATTTATGTAACCATGTGTCCAAAAATTCATGAAAGCTTGTTGTTTGTCATTCATTTAACGTGTAGGAGAAGAATTACAGCATGACTTGACTGTCAATTATAAGTAATTAGCATAATTATTTACAACAACACAAATTTTCGGAGCATTAAAGTTTGAATTAGTTTTATAGTTGTAACTAGGCTCACATCAAACTATCGATATGAATATGTTTCAGTAGATAATATTTCAGGCTCGGTTTGATTGAGCCGGTCCATGGGCAGGAATGGAAATGAATATTATGAGATTGAAACCACCCATCTATAAACTGGCCGAAATATTTAAACAAAAGTAATTATAGAAGTACTATTGACATAGCGCATATGTATCGAGCTGAAAGACCTTCAAAGGCCGTAACTGATAACAATACTGATTGAATGTATTGGGAGACGTTTTACAGCTGCCACACGGCACCAACAACACTCAGATATTGAAAGAGATTTACAGGGGCATTTTGGTTGTTCACACAAGGGCGCCGTTAGTTCCGTTATGTATACTATTAATATTGTTTGTGATCTTTATTTTCTGATGAATTGAATGAAAATTATGTAACTTTATTTGCAAACATCAAATATTCTTTCTATCTTCACTACGATAAGCCATAGTTCACAATGACGGTTTATACGATTCAATAAATAGTTCGCACATGAGTATAAAGTGTATTATTATTGTGCCGGTGTTCTCTTGCACTGTGGAAAATCCCTCGATAAACAATATAATATTTGATGGATAATGAACGATTTTTTACGTCTGCTTAGAAACAGCAAAACATGCACAATGCCAATTTGAATTGGTATGGACACTTGAAGCCAAATTGGAAAACGCGGAGGTGCTCCGTTAGTTTCGAACAACTGACTTCTGGGATTATTTTCTATGAAATCACGTTGCATGAATAGTCATATTAGTTTATGAGTTGCAGTATTAATTCACAAATGTTAATGTCGGTTAACTATTATTATTTTTGATAAGTATAATTTAACTCTTAGTATTTATTCACTTGAAATGATATTTGCTCTACAAGGGAGCAAACACGTACCCTACGGCGAAAGCTTCAAGCCATGCAATTCCGGTTACCTACTGAGCTAGCCGGGACAACCCCATATAGAGGTTGATCGGAAAACTTTGGTTAATGTAATCGCCACAGCATGACATAGTTAATCGAAAGTTTACTGATAACAGTACTGATTATATGTACATTTCAAATGATATTGTCTCTACCGGAGAGCGAACTGAAGTTGTAAAATGGATTACTGGGCATTATTGGATTTGTTGACGGGTAGTATACGAATGTAAGTCAATTCCCGAATGATAAAAAAGTCCTACTCAAATACCTGTTTTCGACCGGCGGCGACGATCGCAGATCTGCAAATTAATGGAATATGTTATCTATTACGTGCTAAAGTCGCTGTCCGTACAGATTTTCCCTATAGCATTGTTTTGACTTCCGGTATCTCGAAGTAACTCGTCCATGACCTCTAAACTATTCATTGGAACTGCCTTGATTCTGAGCAAACAAAATGTTTGAATGTTTTCAATATTTACAGAAAAGATATTATCATGCATAATTATACAGTCTGAATTCTATGACATGTCTTATAATTTTCAGGCATATATTAGCTGTCCATTCGGTATTCAGCGGATCGGTTTTGTAATGGCGACATACGGTGCATCGACAACCTTATCTGCTCTCGGATTTAGCCGAATATCTCGATACACAGGTAGATATTTTATGTTTGGCCTTGCTGGTCTAATGAACGCTGGACTTCTTGTGACCCTGTATTTATGGATACCCGATGACGACCATGTTGGCCTTATCTTTGTTGTTGCCTTTTTGTACGGTCTTCCAGAAGGAATTCTCCAAACGGAATCAAATGGTAAGGCTTATTGTTCTAATCATACATGGTTTTTATTCAGTTTAAACGTGTATCCCACTACAAATGATGTTGCCTCTATCTTGGAGCGAACCCGCACCGTCACGGCACCAGAGCCTAGCCTTCCGACAACGCAACCAATTGAGCTATCCGGGACAACCCCATAAAAAGTTGATCGGATAACCCTGATATACGTTACCATCACTGCATGACATCGTTAACGGGTTTTTTAATTGACAACAGTTCTGACTCTGTGTACGGGGAGACATTTAACGGCCGCCACACTGCACAAACAAGACTGTCATGGTCACTGTGTATGGAAATAATAGCCTCGTGTATCCAGTTTTGACCCCCTTAAGCATAAGAGCCAAATTCTTTTTTTTTAACTTACCATTCAGATAGAAGTTTTACTGTTTTCTAACTGAAGTAATCTCTTCTTTATTGAAATATAAACAAACAAGAAATATCTTTTAAAAAGATAAACGGCGTTGATGGAAAAGATTTATATATACATGTATATAAGAAAGAAAGAAATACACAGAGGCAAAGCAGACACAGTTTAGTTATTTTATTTTATTTGTTATAGCTGTTGACGAACCCTCCCTGCCTTCTTAGTATGACTTAGAGATTAAGCGACCGAATCATGACAACTCATAAATTCATTGAAAGTGTCTTTCAAAAAAAATGTTAAAGCTGTTGCAACAATTTCATACAGTGATAACAAGTCGATTAAAGAAGCAAAATATTCAGTTTCAATAAAATACCTCGTGTAGAGTGAGAATTCATGATGAATAAATGTCCTTGAAATTTAATAAATATAAATAATAACAGCCTGTTACAAGAGCGAAATCTACCAGCTTTTACGTATATTAAGTTTAAAAAAAGTGTCCGTCCTGAGTATTGAACCCGGGGCCTCCGCTTGAGAGGCGAGAGTGTTAGCCACTACACTATAATGAACTTGTCTTACGAACTTGAAATTAACAATCAGTATCAACGGAACTAGAAAGGAACCAGTAAGAACACTTCTCTTTCGTTTTACACTGTGTATTGTATGCAAGTGACACCCAAGAATATTCCATATAATATTATATTTAAGCCATCAATATTGACTTAACTGGTTACTTAAATCGTAAATATGTTTTTCCTCCAATACAACACCCACTAACAACCAATCTAATTAATCTATTTGATTTTTCCGCTGCATAATAATAAAATCCCACTAGATACCTCTCCAGCCTGCTAGATGCCTCTCTGGTGTAAATAGCTACCAATCGAAATAGTTTATTTCATTTTCCCTCTGCATAATAAGAGAATACGAGTATTATTTACAACATTTCATTGGTCGAAAAACTAGGTCAAAAGTGAGCTTAGACAGCTAACGCCGAAAAAATGTCAATAATTGGCTTATAATATTTAAAAGACAACTTTCCGATGTAGACCCTTGGGGAACCTGTATTTGTTGACAGTGCCTAGTTTTGACGCCTTTGCTTTAATGATGCATCTAATAATTCTCTCTAGTGTATACAGTATAATTTCCTTATTTTTATGTTTTGCACTCTCTCTTTGTAAATTCTGAGTCAAAAGAAATAAAATAAAGTGTGTATTATATGATTGTCAAAGATCTGTTTTAGCCAGTTGATAAAAACCAGATATTTTTAATAAAGGTCTCACATTGTGTCAATAGGCTCTCAAATGAGTGTCACCTGATACTAATGTAATTATTCAAATAATTCCAAGTTTTGTCTTCTGATTGTCTACATGCAATAAAATATTTTCAGCATAATTGTTTGCTCTTTAGATTCACAGTTCTTTTAAAATAAAGCTTCATAGACACTACAAATTATCAAGCAAAGAACAATAAATATATAAAAACAATATAAGAAGTATATGTATTTGGAACAGTGTTTACTAATCTTAAAACACATACACATACTGCAATTGATACTTTACAAACTCTGCAAGTGTATGAGAGCTTCAGTTGTGCATACAGTTTTTACTTTTCTTGCTTACATAATAAAATTTTATATTTATCAATGTAGGTAAAAAAGTGCATTAAGAATTTCTTATAAAAATGGAGGTTCACAATTAAAACCTTGAAAAAACTTCATGGAATCAATTTCTATACATATTTATGATAGAAAATTATACCAACACCATTTTTCAGCAGTTTTGTAGAAAATTACATCATTAGATATTATATTCAACGAAATAACGATGAAAACAATACAGGCGTCAAAATAGGGCAGCGTCAAAATAGGACATTATGTCAGTTTAGTTTTGCGCACATTGCTGCCCGTTCAAGGTGAACATAATATTTTAATTGATTGGTTATGAATAAAAAAAATATTTTTTAAACTATTGATCTTGTATCGTTTTATTAAACAAATGATCACTTTCAACATTGTATCGGCTTTTAAAAAGAGAATCCGGCGGATTATTCATGTAAGCTTTGTATTGACGCCTGAAGGCTTGTTATAACATCACTTTCCTATACAACAGCTACGTATTACAAATATAAATGCAATAAGTATTCTTCTATAAAAATATTTATCCTCGTTGAGCCTTATATTGTTATGGTGTTTCCGTCGTAAAAATGCACACCGATGAAAATTTGTAAGCGGCAAAACCAAGTTCGCAGCTTTCTAACGTAACAAAGAACACGGACAGAGAGAGAGAGAGAGAGAGAGAGAGAGAGAGAGAGAGAGAGAGAGAGAGAGAGCAGGATAATAGAAACAATTTTTTAATTTGAAAAAAAATGTATTGCTTTTAATCAGTACGGCGCTTTCCGTAGGGTATTTTGGACCCGTCGTTAACATCCTTTAAGGATTAAAGGTAAACCAAATGATCTGAGTCTAATAACATCCTTTTACACGGTTTAATTTCAGTCTCCGAGTAACAAAGGAGTTTTGCGCAAGGAAATAATTTTTATTGACCTAGAAACTTTTAAGTGGATTTCGATGGAATTATTGACCAGATACATTTGTTAAATTTTATAATCTACTGACAATTGTTATGTTTCACGTGACATACTTTTGTTTTTTGTATTTTACATTGTCGAGTTTGTCATGCACTGCACGTCTGATATATTTTTAATTGATATTCCGTTATAATTTGTTTATTTAAAAAAATGTACATAAAATAGATAAAAAGGGAACTTTGAAAGCCACCGAACACGACAAATTTGAAAATACTGCAGGCTCGGTTTGATTGAGTCTGTTCATGGGCAGTAATGGGATTGCATATTACTGCCCACGCCGCTTAGCCCCGGGTTGAGAGCAACTCAATATTTACACCAATAAACAGTACAATTTTGATCCATCCCAAACGATGGTATGCATATGGCGGTGAACATGGAACCTTCAATGAGGTATTTTCATTCCATGTTCAGCGGCGTATGGTCCCCAGATAAAAGAATGGGTTTGCCCTGTTCATGGCAGTAATGGGATTGCATATTACTGCCCACGCCGCTTAGCCCCGGGTTGAGCGCAACTCAATATTTACACCAATAAACAGTACAATTTTGATCCATCCTAAACGATGGTATGCATATGGCGGTGAACATGGAACCTTCAATGAGGTATTTTCATTCCATGTTCAGCGGCGTATGGTCCCCAGATAAAAGAATGGGTTTGCCCTAAACGAGAAAACAATGTGCGGAACTAAACAGAATAGAATTTTTTACAAGGGGATCTTAGAATATAAATCCTGCGTATCACAGACAACGCCAAAGGCAAAATTTAAAAAAGCAGGAAGTATATCCTTGGGGTGATTGGACAATATCCAAAACCTAATTGGCTGGGATATTGAAACCACCTATCTTTAAACTGGCCGAAATAAAAAAAGTAATTTTAGAAGTACTATTAACTTAGTACATAAGTATCGTGCTCAACAACCTTCAAAGGACGTAACTGATAACAGCACTGATTGAATGTACGGGGAGACTTTTTACAGCCGCCACACGTCACAAACAACGCTATTGTGATATTGAAATAGATAAAAAGGGAACTTTGAAAGCCACCGAACACGACAAATATGAAAATACTGCAGGCTCGGTTTGATTGAGCCTGTTCATGGGCAGTAATGGGATTGCATATTACTGCCCACGCCGCCTAGCCCCGGGTTGAGCGCAACTCAATATTTACACCAATAAACAGTACAATTTTGGTCCAACCCAAACGATGGTATGCATATGGCGGTGAACATGGAACCTTCAATGAGAAGTGATTTTGTCGTTTTGAATACATTTATTGCATTATCCTCTTATTTAACAACCGAATGTAGGAAGTGCAATGAATGAATTCAAGTTTCATAAAAACCGTACAATCTGATGAGAATAAGCTGCAAAAAATGTTTCATGGCTAGGAGAAACCGCGTATGCCGGCCTGAGTTGTGTCAATGTTCACAGTCTCGTTTCTATGTAAATACATTTAACATATGGCTGCAATGTATGTCTTTAATGGAATTTTACAAATATGTTTTTAATAATATTTTAAGAATGAAAATTGGTAACTTGTTATCTTAGAACAATAAACTAAAAGTCTTTGGTTGTATTACAGCACTGACAGCGTTATTGTTTCCGGACAAAAAGAATGCAGCATTCGCCGTCAACCAGACCTGGAAAGCCATCGGTTTCACTGTGACGTTCGCATATGGAAATTTTCTTTGCGTGTCCACAAAGTTGATTATCACTTTTGTTATGTTAATATGTTCTATGGTGCTTTATTGTATCGTTGAAGTAAGAGTTAAACGAAACAGTGGACAAGCACAGATAAGCATTTCTCGATAAGATGGTATTATTTTTTTGTTAAAAGAAGCAGAAACATTAAAGCAAAATAAAATATTTGAACTTCCAAGTCAAATGCTATATGTAAAGGGACCAAAACACAAACAATTGTGTTAGATAATATAAATTTGTTGACATTATTTATCGGTGACACCTACTTACACATTTTACAACAAAATCATTATATTTATTTGTTTTACCTACCTACACAAGTTACTAGGAATACATATATTTGTTTGCGTAACCTACAAACACGTTACACAAATACAACATAGACGTATATTTGTTTATCATAATTACTTACACAAGTTACAACAAAGACATTAAGATGGGAAATTAACATATGTGCAGTGAGGTATTTACATCGATCAGTGTGGTGACGTCTGATGGGAAGGGTTTTGAACAATAATCGTAGATTATCATTCACAATCCGCCAAGATAGCCATGATCACTATATATAGCTCCAATCAACTAACAGGAAAGATGTTATTTTTGTGGTGAAAGCCAACGTTGATGTGCGTAACAAGGGCCAATGTTGGACTTCACCACAAATGCTCGTCATATAGACAAAAGCATACAACGCAAAGGCAGAAATGTATTACCTGCCTTTACACATATTTTCATGCTTTTGTGTCGTGAAAATTTTTTTAATGAAAATTGATCACTCAAGTGTATAGCGTCCCGATAATGGGATGTGACTAAAATGCATAAATCAACAAATTATTTTCTACCATAATTTAATAGTATATATTAGATTTTTATAAAATTGCAAAAAAATAAAGCGGTCATTAATGGGTAAGAAAGAGAACATTACAAATTAAACTTGATCAGCAGTGATAAACATGATAAAGGTTTTCCCAGTTTAAGAGCTGACAGTCCCAGTTGGTGAAATATCGACAGTAAGGCAAATAACTCCAGAGTAACCCAAACAATCTATAAGGTTTATCAAACTGAACGAGTTGCTTCTTGGAACCACTTTAATCAAGTTTAGTGAAAATTGAATAGATATTGCTCAATCCAGAGAGTGAACCTCGTGTGAAGCATAATGTTTGGTCTTGGATGATTTCAAGCGGTAACTTCATAAAAATTAGACTGATAGAAATAAATGTATCTTAAGGTCGCAAACATTGCAAACGGCGAAAACTGGCTAAATTTCAAAATGAATTTTGGAGGAAATACTTATTGCCACCTAAATTTTAATAAAGAAATGTATTTAGCTGAGAATGTAGTTAATTTTTGCAAGCTAAATTTAGTCTGATTCATATTCTAATTACCAAGCACATACTAAAACAAAAGAAAAACCGTTTGCATGAGAACTCTGAAATTGATTGGCAATATACAAAAGCAACCCATACCTGAAATAAGTATATGCTTGTCTACAATGTTTAGTGCCAAATCGTCAAAATAATGTTAGGGTTTTCAAGAAATTCAAGGAAACCTTACTTTCGGGTTCTACTTTCGGTTCATTTTTGAAATTTTAGCCAGTTTTCGCCATTTGCCATGTTTGCGACCCATAATGTTCAATAAAATAAAGCTGTTTTAACCATACGACCGGAGAAAAATAAAAAAACAGGTTAATATTAGCTTTCAAATTAACAAAGTATCTGAGTTACGATATGAGATTATATGCTGTTTGGGCAGGTCAAAAACCTCGTGCTCTACAAGCGAAACGATTTTGTGACAGAATGTTAATTTATTCATTTCAGTGTCATAAAATATTTATGAATGGTGAATTCATGAATGTAAGAGTTAAAATATTTAACCTCTATGAACGTGATTCTGACAGTATATTAAAAGATAATATAAAAGGAATGTTAAATGCAATTTGATATGTCTAATTACTAAAACTACTTATAATTTTAACTGTCACTAACTTTTTAAAACATATAAATAATCATCTTAAAGATGATTAATGTTGAAACAAAATGTCATAAAAAGAGATGATGTAATTGTTTATCATACATATATAGTAATATATGTCTATACAGATTTTGTTCATTTTCAAGCTAACACACATTGGCCGATGTAATTCACTACGCTTTGTTGGCAGGGGGACTGAAGAACCTTGTACCCCATTGTATTACATGAAATGTAATTCTTGGCAATGCTGACATATATCTGAATTAAAACATTGAAATAGAAATGGGAACTCTAAAAGCCTAGAACACGACAAATATAAAAATATCACAAGCTCGTTGTGATTGAGCATGCTTAATAATTAGTTAAGAAATTGATGAAACTATATGATAGCAATATAGGGCCTAAAATAAAATATTATTTGTTTCCCCATCCACGACCGACCCGAAAAAATCGGCGCGATCCGAAAATTTTTATCGCCGAAACCTAAATGATATTCTTTTTATTTGGTATTAAAGAACTGCAGACGAAAATGCATGTTTTTAATCATTTGAGTACGAAACCGATCGCAACAAGAATTAGAGCAGTCGGTTGTTATAATGCTCTTGGCGATTACGGTAAACCCAGGGTACATTCTTTTTGCGTCTATGTTTAATATGGAGACACCAGTCGATCTTTGGTATCCAAAAAAATTTGTTGTCAACAAAGTAGACAATATGTGACATGAAGCCTGATGGTGATATAGAATTTGAAAGCCAAGGAATATCACCGGCTGTCCTGTTTGCAGCACTTGATTTGCAAAGGAGTCAGTGGCCTGTTTCATCTTAAAAATATTGCAACGCTGAGATGATCAGTACCTGAATATATCACTATTAAATAAAAACATAATTACAGTACTTAAAAGTTTTCATTGTCAAAATGTGAAATTTGTGTTAAATTGTATTACAGTTTTAAGTAATAAGGAAGTTTATTTATATAGCACTTTTCCTTGACAGGCTTATAACAAGGACGACTTGGTCATTTAGGCATTCGTCTATAGTACATGTAGGCTAAACTTGGTACCTATATATTTAATCCTGGAGAATCTAAATTTGGATCATTATTCTTAAAAAATAAAAATAAAAATATTTTGACCTACCTACCTACACATACTAAATCTGCTTAGGTCGGGATGAGGAAACAAAGAATATTTAAAGTCTGGCCTAGTGAATTGAAATTTTAATTCATTTATAAAAGTTATTTTAATACATCATTGACAAGTGACATTGAAAAAGAACTTGATAATAATGTGAAGACATAGCAGCTTGTTACAGTGTTGAATTTGTGGTGGCCTTTTTACATATGTTGTAGTTTCATTTATTCTTAACTAATAGAACTAACATATTTTTCTAGTTTAAACATATTTTATTGCTCTATTTTATAAACTTAACACACATGTAAATGTACAGTCGAATTAACAAAATAATATAGCAAATGGGTTGGGCCACAAGTTATGCCAACATCAGAGACAGGTAAAACCAGGTAAAAGGTTGAAATACCAACAACCATAAATTTGTGTGCGAAAGAAATATTATTTTCGTAAACAGGCCCGTTGATTACGTTATCAATATCCATGTGCTTAATAAGTGTAAGCGGCTACGGTATTGTACACTGTAATGTAAAAATTAGATTTTCAGATTGTGCATTATTTTTATAATACTATTTCTTTTTAATTTCGTTTTAAATCTTGGGTGTTTATCTAGCAACCTGCAGGGTAAATACTTCAGAGTTTTAAACCTATAGTTTAAGCATGTCAGGAAGTCACACGTCCAATCAAAGCCGAAAAGAAGACAGAAAGGGACAACAGACGCTTATAACACTTCAAAATGTACACAGTAACAAAAAGTTGAACCGCGAAGTAACCGCGTTGATACGGCAACACACTTTTTACCACTGGGGTTTCAATCGTAAAAATATTAATCGTAAAATAAATAAATTGTTGTTTGCCTTTTTCCTATTTATAATAGAAAAATAGATGATTTTCATTTAAAAGATATTAATTTCATAACAAGAAAATATAAAAATATATATTTCTATATTTCTTGAACTTGTCAGACAGAAGTTATTTTCCCCGCCATTGTATTCCGGTTGATTTGACCCTAGGGGCTCTGGTCTCGGTAAGGTCATTTTGCATACAACATAGTCGAGTTTATGGTTGGGTAGGACTATCACCAAGACATCTTTTACTGATGTGTTCTATGAGAATTTGTTGGGACAAGTGTGAGGTTGGTGCACCCTAGAACCTGCTTTAACCCCCACTGTTTCCCACGGACCGTTCCAAAGCTGTAATCGCAAAGGATCTTTTTCCATTAATTATTTGTGGTGTCTTATTTGAAATTGATATTCATAAAAAGCCATGCTTGTCTTTCTTCTCTACTTTTGGCTGCATAAAGAGTGTGGCGATTCCTGATATGCATATTTCACTTTTTGGCAAGTCATGTTATTTTAATAATCTTATAGTAGTATTGCATAATTTAAAAAAAAAACATTACACAAAAACACAGTTTATAACTTTATTTAAAACAAGTATGGTAAATAAGTGATTCTTTTAATAAAATCGTGTTACATTTTACCTTTTTTCTCATAGCGGTGACCTATCGCGCTCTCGTTATTTTTTCAATTGTTTGTGGTGTCTGTTTTAAAATTGGCAATTTTTAAATAAAAACTGTGCTCTTGCTTCCGCTCTTCTTCTCGGCTGTGTGGGTAGGCTGTGGAGATTCCTGATATCATATTCATATAACATAAACCACCGAAAACAGTAAATTATATAAAAAGAGAACAACTTCACGAAGCCTTGTTTTCACAGTTATATAATACGTCTGGTTCACGGTATGTATCCCAATAATCAGCGCTCGGATGACAACGTCAGTCTCGGATGATAAGAGCGGCACGAGTTGCGGATGAAAGTGAAAAAAACGTAAGTAGTTTTACTTTTGTCTTGTACTAATGCCGATTTAAATCACGTTAGTGATTGAAATTGTTCTAGGCAAATATAAGCTATATCAAACTGCAATGGTCTTTGCAGAAAGTCCCTACATTGTGGTGAAATTCACCGAACAAGGTGGAAAATTCGACCCATCGCTCAAAATTAAACAAGTTTCCATCTGCATTTAGGTAGTTGAGTGAAGAAAACATAAATTCTAAGACCAGAAGTCATTGTCCAAAAAATTTTTGGTAAGTAAAAATGAAGGTCATACAATTTAAATTGACACTGTAGTAATCTTAAATGATTTAGATCCACAATATATCATTTCATATCATATCATATCAGGGTTTAATTGGTAAATAATTCCGAAGAATTAGAAATCAAGACAAGCTATTTATTAACATTTACAACATATACATCGCAAAATAACAACATATATGATACAAATAAAAATTCATTTGGTCATGACCATAAACAGTAAACACATTCTAACACACGTTAGTGTAGTTAGAGGGTGAATTATGTATATACATTATTTTTAGCTATCTGTCGAAATGTTTAATGGTTGAAAGTAAGGTAAATAAATTTCATAAGTTTTACTTGATAATTTTTCTAATAAAATATAATAATTTGATACGTTCTATACGTTAATTTCCTACAGACTAGCATTATTTTACATATTATAGACACATTTTCAAAATTGTCTGTATTAATAACCTCCATATAATATTTTACAATATGTACTAATCTTGATAACGGATATCTCCCTAAATCTCCTTCTTACTGTATTCTTTCTATTTCTTTTGATTTTCTAAAATCCTTATCTCTCAATACTAAAAATTAATAATCCGTTTAATCTTTTAATGCTTTTCGAGTCACTACTAAAACGAATAATGTAGTTGAAACCCGTCTCTAAATAACAACTATTAGTCCATTAAAATGTTGTCCAATGCATTTTTATTCCAAAAATACTGATTTATTATGATTTTTTTTATGCAAAAATTTTCTATCTGGCGATAAATGCTTTGCGCTGTTTTTTCCAATAAAGTTATGTTATGTGTCGTTATGTTATGTTATGTTTTCATTCAAATTAAACATTAATATCGAAAATGAATGTGTGGTCTGCTAAAACATGTTCAGGACATCGAACGAAACTCAAAGGACGGACAAAGTCTGCAATATCACGATAAATTAATCATCATAAGTAAAAATTAAAGTTAATTATCAGAAAAAAACCCAGCTCAACACCTAAGCCAGTTATTTACAAGCACACAAAACAAAAGCAGCTGATAGCATCAACATGTTAGATGCCATATCAAATTACTAAAACAAGAACAAGAATAAAAATGAACTGTGCTGAAGATTATAAAACTGAGAAACAGTCTCAAATCTCAAGCTCAAACGGCGACAACAGATTTGAGGCTGGTTTCCATTCTAAGTTTTATAATCTATGGGCCTGATCTAGTTACTAAGTTCTATTAAATTCTTCCACCTTCGTGTAGTTAGACAAACATCTTAGCAAAAGTAAATACATTTTGAATTAACGATTTTCTGAGTTCAAACAATTTAAACTAATGCAACATCAAATGGATATAAACTCAACTGAAACTTTTAAGAGTCAAAGAAATGCCGCTATAACGTTTAATTTTTACATTTGTTTAGAACTTTGCTAAAACATTTGACCCAAAGATATTTTTCCATTCGCACATTACTACATTCGATCTCTGTCGATTTCCTCGCCCTTTGTTATTCCCTGCTTGACATCTTGTTTGCACTATTAACTATTTGCACTTATAATATTTCGTTTAAACAAAATAACATTTCCTTTAAACGAAATAATATTTCGTTTAAATTCACTGCTGGAGACAATTAGCGGTCGCATTTTATATTATACATGTATTGTATAAACATTCAGACGTTTTGTTAGTGGATGTAATAGCTTAAACAAAATACTTTTCTGTCTTTCCAACAAATCCATATCTTCACAGTAAATTAACAATATATTTTAAAATAACAATAACAATATACAATGTAAATCCAAAACGTAATTTGAGGCCAATGTATGAGATCTTCACCCTACCACATTATTTCAATCAAATTTGATTTTAACATGTATGGAATGTATCATGTTTCAAATAAAAAATATCAGTCAATGAAAATCTCAAGGATATTACCCGATGATCTAATTTCTAATACAATGTATTTAAATAGAATAAAGAAATTAGAATAAAGAAATATCCCTGAAATTAAGTGTTATTCATAGAGGAATCACAAAACGAATGTCTCAATTTATATTAAATATGAATACGTATTTTTTTCTGAAATATGTTCATCAGAATAAAACTATTTAAATGACATTTCAAAATATACTTACTTGTACTATTTCAAAATTACGAAATTAAGTGAAGCCATTTGCTACAAAAATTACTTCATGCGGTAAAGGTGAAAATCGTTTACACCTGGCTCATTTTAATAAGTTTCTCCGCATGGAGACACTAAAATTCGTCTTTCCGGCGCTTGGTGCTTGTTTTAAAGACTATTAAGATTATGGCATATGATCATTGTTTTTATTTCGTTTTATATGCACAAAGTAACTGGGAAAACTCCATATTTGAATGTATCAATTGCATTCTGTTCGCCCTATTGAAACGTTCTTGTTTCATTACTTCAGTTGCCAAGTGTTGGAACAGATTTCCGTTGTTCAGGCATCTGTTTGGCTTTTGCCCAAGAGATCAGTCGCAAATCTCAAGCATCTGATTGGCTGAAATAGCGACCAGTCGCCATTTCAACCAATCAGATCCTTGAGATTTGAGACTGATCTCAAAACTTAGTTTTAGATCTTGGACCTTTATCTGTTATGAAAATTCGCTAATATTTCAATTCCAGGAATGTTTCATATTTCAGTAACATAAACACTAAATTGTGACTTCTACGTGAAACAACAAGCAGTCAATCAGCTATATCACTAACATCTTTTCCTGCTTTCCCTACATTGCAGCTTCGTGTGATTGTTTGAAAATTTCCAACATAAATGTATTTCCATTTCCTGGCTTATTTTACCGTCTCGGAAGTTCTTAAAATATTTAACGTCTATTCAAACCAGAATATGATAGCGGCTCAATTATAAAAGGCATTCATCCAACAGCTGGAATGACTATATGGGGAAAAATACTATAAGTAACACGACGGGTACCTACTACTTTCTAAGCCTGTTCGATGTCAAAGCATGTTCACTCCTGTGTCTGTGTCGGTGTCAAGAATCAAGTTGACATAGTTGCTTTCCGGCAACAAGCCGATGTACAAACCAACTTCTTCACCTCTTCTCTGAATCGTGATCCACTCAAAACATACAGGAAAAAGTTTATTCCAGAGTTAAGCTGTGATAAAAATGCGAAAGGATACATGTGTGATCGAGTGATGTCCGATATTGGTCTGTATGGGTCATTGTATGGCCAAATGCAGTCTTCTGTTATAGTTAAAACTCCGTATGGAATTTGAAGAACAACAAATGCAAAATTTGCAGCCAACAGTGTGCGTGTTATGCTGTTAGAAACACGAGCTTTTCTTTTACTGATTTCGTCTTGCTGAATCATGAATCGGTTTTGAATGTGCAATTTCGTTATAATTAAGATGGTTCAAGTCAATGTCACGAAAATCGGAATAAAGAATACGAAAACTAAATACCACATATTCAATAACAGCACGCCGTTGTGAATTCTCTCTGGAAATGTAAAGAATTGGTCATAATAATTCTCTATGGATACACGGTACAAAACAGGCTCGGTGACAAGAAAAAATAAAAAGATTAAAATCACTGCCACTTTCGATAGCTTAGATGTGATGATCAGCTTGATTTTGTGAGGAAAATAAATGCTTAAAACTCTTTCAATTGTTATCAAACACAAATACGAGTGGGGCGTTTTAAGTGTTATTCCAGTGAAAATAACCTGGGACTGCGAAAGGGATAAGGCGAGATTTAAGTCCACACGAACATTTTCATACAGATAGCCAAGAACTAGATTATAAACAACTGGGACAACACAAACCGCTATATCCGATACCGCAAGTGCTGTAAAGAAGACGGAAGTTGATGATTTGCGTATCCATGGTTTTAACATGACAATAAAAATCAAAATGTTGCCGAACAACGAGAAGAGAGCCAGCATATATCCTCCCCAGTACAAAATATAATTTATTATCATGTCGAAGGTATCAAACTCCATATAAAAGTAATATCCGTAGTAATCCGAGTCCGAACTCGTATTGGTTGAGTTATATGTGTTGAACTCCTCCGCCATTGTATCGTACTTTGTGAAACACTGCGTTATAACTGCGCGGCTGAAAACAAATTATACTAAAAGCCACATCGAGCGCCGTTCATTTTAAATAGATTCTCTGTAGAGTGGGATAGGTTGACAATGACAATGACAATGACAAATATTTTATTCGGCATTAAAGTACAATACAATTATAGCCGATAAATACAATACACTGTAAAGTGCAAGTCATGACATTTAACATATATCAATTATAATTTACATACAATTGTACAGAGAGACTAAGGTACTTAAATATTATTTCGCTCCTTAAAAGCGAAATATATATACTTAGCTAGATTATTAAGAAGTTTTGGATTTTTTGATGATAGAAGTGTTTCAAACTTTTGTAATGTTGGCCAATGACAATAATAGGGACTGAAAAATTGTTTTCTAAGATAGTAGTATTTTGGACATACAAGTAAAAAATGATATTCGTTTTCTAGTAAGTTCATGTGACAACTTGTACAAATTCTATTTTCTACTGGAATATTTCTGTGTCGACCTGTTTCAATAGCTAATTCATGGGAAGATAATCTGAATCTCGCTAACGCTGTTTTATATTTATTTGGTAATATACATTTGAGATATTTTTCACATTCGAACTCATGTTTATATAGACTATATGTTGCCAATCTCCTTGAATTATTTATACTAGAATACCATCCTTGTTTATAAATATCTAATATTCTGTTTCTTACGATATAAAAATGGAATTGACAGTGGTTATTATCTTGATTAAGCCAAATATTTAACATTCCAATATTACTTAAAATTGTTTTTATTTGGTGTGCCCAATTGTTTCCGTTATATTTAATACCGTTTTCGGCGTCATTTTTGAGTGTGTTGTACATTCGTTTTATCAAACTTGTATTGTTAAGTTGTAGTATTTTAAACCAATATTTTATAAGAATATACTGAACATAAAAAGTTACTTACGATGCCAGTTAATGATTGTTTACTGTGAAAATGTGTTACTCTTATACGAAATTTCATTATCATTTTTTCCTATATCATAACGCACAAATAATAAAAATAATAATAAAAATAATGGATTTAAAAATAAATTACTTCCAATTACATTTAATATCAACAATCGGTGCGTTACTAATGACACGAAGCATACTTTTCATACGGTATAGAAGGTCAATCGTAAAATACAAAACAATAATCTTACAGAAAAATGAATATTTCAAAATGAGAATAAAAGTTATATGTCGGACCTAGAGGCAGCAATTTTTACTTTTCTCCAGGATAATATATAAATATATCATATTAAGGACTCGTAATAAAACCCTTTTTATGGTCTTGGAATTAAACAAAGCCGCCTGTTGAAAACATAAATGACCAAATCAAATTTGCAAATGGGGTATTGGATCGTTTAAGATTTAACAAGAACTATCTTTGAAACTATACATTTGGCAGTTAATAATTGAATGTATGTGTTGTATGCCCTTATGTTCATTTTCATATTTATTAGTCCTCACTGTGAATCTTTTATTGTTGTTTGCAAATTAAACTGACGTATCCGAGTTTTTGTATATTCGCCTTTAGACATAATATTCTACGTTATTTGCTGGAACTTACCTGATTTGGTGCCATTAGACGAGCTAATAAACATTAAATTTTATGACTTACAATATTTTGAAAATGAAGAGTAAGAAATTATTAAAAACATTAATATCTCTATAATCGCTACATAAAAGAAATACCAAGAAACCATTGTTAACGGCTATGACCACCCGGGCCTAAGATCATAAAACTAAATCTGGGGACCAGTCTCAAATCTCTGGTCGCCATTTCGATCTTGCAATAATCAGAGCCTTCAATTTTAACAGTAAATTGTGCGTACAAAAATCTATTAACTGTTCTAAAGAAGGGTGTATTATTTGAAAAAAGTAAGTGTTTACATAGTGTCAGCTCAACAAGTGCTGTTTAAATCCTGGTAAGTGACGTTTTATTTACTTACAATTGAATACATATTAAATATTTAAGTAGACCATGTTTTATCTTTCATCCGGTTTGCACTTAACTGCGCAAATTCGTAGTTTGAATTATTATTCAAATACGTAAATAGGTGTTGAAAAAATCAATAAGAACATTTTAAGCGCAGTTTTGCAAATAGAATAAAATAAAACGTTGTTTTCCCAACCTGGAGCTGATAGCCAAGCAACATAATAATTTTAGATAAGGCCAGAGAAAAATATAGATTCTCATCCGGATTTTGGGAAATAAGGGGCGGTGGACACTTTTTAATTTTTATTTTTTATTAACGAAATACCTGAGAGCAGAAGTAAAAACTAACTTAAAATTTGGAGAAAATGGCATTTATATTAAGTATTATTTACCAGAACCATTGGTGTAGAATATTCGTCCATATTTTCAATATCTTCCAAAAGTGACTCACGGTCCAAAACGGATAATTTAGACTATGCCACCTGTTTCTAAGACGAATGCAAAAGGAACGTGTAGAGGTAGCACAACTATTTGTGCGCGACAAGGACTTTTCTATATATGTGATGATCGTCCTTCGCGCACAACCCAGTTACTATTCAAATCAATGCGGAAATTTTTTCTTATATTTCTATATGCCGCCGATCGGATTTTGAATCGCAACTTTGGCGGCTCCATAAAGCTATACGTCTTTTTTTAGAAAGTCACGTGATGCAAACCTTCATAGCAAAATATTATTCGCTTATAAGTTGAACTGATACTTTATTTGAATCAAACAACTGTTCAGGATGACCCCATATATGAAATAGATCCGTTATATTGATTTTGTTGGTCAAAAGCAAGACATCGTTTATGTTTTTCTTAGAGACTAATGAATATCTGACTTTTGCGGGAAAGGCTGTCTGTAAACAAAAGTTTGTAAAAAGCTCGTCGGTCGTTAGCGTACACTTTTCCAAAATCTAGGGTTTATATTCAACAACAAAATTTTGTCACTGTCCTAGGGTGTGTGTGTGGGGGGGGGGGGGGGGGGTTGAGGGGGGGGGGGTGAGTAGCCTGACAGGGACTCGAATAAATTTCGTTAGAATGCTGAATGTGATAACCCGAGCTGCGAGAGTTTAAACCTAGTTGGTTTGATGACTACCCATCTCTTCATTAGTTATGAACATTACATTTTATCATTTATTCGCAATTACTCATTCAGAGGGACATTTATATAGTATGCTCTTTCTCAAAGATTTGCATAAAAGTTCCTATTTTTGAGCTTGTTGCGCAAAAACTGCTTTGTTTTTTAGATCTATCTATTTCCCCGTCCTTTTGATATCCAAGTTGGAACACTAATTACGATGCGGTATTTTATGTTTTTGAAATGCTTAAAAGTCTTTAACAGGCTCAATGAAACCGAGCTTGCAATATTTTCACATTTTTCGTCTTCGCTGGTTTTCAAAGTGACCTTTTCATCTATTTTAAGAAAAAATCTTAAACGATTATTTTAAAATAGAAACTTGGTAACCATTCTTTACGTGAATCTGTATTTTTATCATTTAAACTTTAACTATTTAATTTTTGTTACCAAACTTCCGCCGCCATAATATTTAAAACTTGCCCTTGAATATATGCATTATTAACGAAAAAGGAAATGATTTATTTTGATTCTCCTATGCCCTCTCAAAATCGCATCTATCCATGCGTTCTCTTCCTGAGAACTATAGTGAACAGTTGGACTCGTTGCAGTTGCAATTCAAATTGAGTTTAACTTGTAAAAGATTTCCGGGGATACCCCTGACCCCTATGTCTGCTTCCCCATACACATGAAACATAACGGATCTGGACTCGGTCTTGGGATACTAAACAATAACATTATTTTGACAAGTACAGTAAGGTAGACAACACCAGAACTATCATTTCTATGTAAGGGCGATCTACTAGAATATACTGCAAGCAATGCAAAACCAGCCTTTAAAGTACAGAAATAGTTGTGAAGAATTTTCAGAATAGTGGCATAACGACAATTTCTTTGATGATAGATTAATTTAAATATTGCTTCTTGATTTCTGTAATAGTTCCAGAGAAAATCGTTCAAAAAAAAGATATGAGCAACATAAAGCTTAAGTGAAATAATAAATGCATCCTAATTTACTGTTTACTGTCTTCTAACGCTCGTCAACTTCAAGTTTGACGAGATCTGCTGACCCAACTAAAACTACACTTTATGAATGTTGGTAATGAATACTGAATATTATAAGCATTGCTTTTCTGCTCAATGTACAAATAAGCATCGTTTGTGGAAAGTTCTATGGTACCTCTTTGAGCATTCGCGTGAATGTAACATATTCATCTGATCCGCTGGTGCTTAAACAACGTAATTATTTATACACGTCCTGAATAAAATAATAAATTACGTCTAATAGAGACATGATTATTTATATTAATGCCTTTGCCGGTACGCGTCTTCTTCATGTTTCAATAAATCAAACATCAGCCGTTCAACTTTGTTTACATGCTTTAAAGTTTCAGCATTGTACAATGTATATATATTTTCTTGTTTATTTTTTGTACATACAGAGAAATGTAAATGGAAATAAACTTGAAACTTGAAACATGAACTAAATTTACAAACAGTTTGTCAGATACAATCTGTGTGACATTGATCGACAGAAAACTGGCCATATCATTGACTTTCATTGGTCCTAAAGTAAATACAAGCACGAATACATACCTACTTATTCTATTAATTTATTTGCTAATGACCGACTAGCTTTTTGGAAAGCTAAAACTTGTGACACTGACACTTTCGGTAAGCTTTAAAGCCATGTTTTTTTCCATATCCGGGATGGTCTAAAACCCGTTTTGCCCGGAACAGAATATGTTCCGGTTTTTTTACCAATAAATTTTTGGGGGGCGGGTGGTTTTGGACAGGGGCGGGCGGGGATGAGAATCTAAAATATTTTTTCTATTGCCTAACAGCTGAGTGTTATAAAACTGAAATTAGAAACCAGTCTCAAATCTCAAGCACTGGTCGCCATTTCAGCCAGTCAGATGCTTGAGATTTAAGACTGGTTTCCATTCTTAGTTTTATAACCTGGTACAATTTGTTACTATTGAAAACATTACAGTGTCCGTATATCGTCCTTAATGAAGTAAATACTTGAGATCAAGTGGTGATACGTGCGTTCAGGTTGAGGTTTCCTGTCCGAAATATACCAGCTGACTATGAAAAAACAACTGAAAAGCAATTAAGATTAAAGATGACGTGATCAGTTCAATACACTAAACACCATACATGAACGAACAGCCATTTTTGTAACGTGTTCGAAGCTGTTAACATCATGGATGTTCGGGCAGCAATTATTTTTAGTTATTTTTACATCATTTTGGTAAACGGAGCAGATTCAGTTAATATTGATTGCCAGCCTAATATGGTTGCCACTGTATCTGATGACATACCGGAAATAGAAGTTCAAGCTGAACACAAGCACAGAAGCATAACAAATGGAGTTCCGTACGGACCCGTGAATAAAGCTTCAAGGAGTATAAGAATGAACTCAGACACCAGCCTTGTTAGAACCGTATTCCAGGCGTCGCGTGAAAATGCTCAGAATGTAACAATTGCATACAACGGATCTCATATATGTGCAGCATCGCAGTTTCTTCAAGACATCGAAAAGGCATGGAAAACAAACATAACCACCGTCTGCGATTCGACATGTTTTCTGGCCTCACAGAAATACAAAGTGCATACCTTGCAGATATTTGAGAGTTATACCAGCAGTGTTAGCATTGGGGATTGGCAAATGTTTGACTATGTAGACATTTACACTAAAGATGTCTTAACCAAAGAACTCTCGTGTTATTATCTGAGAAACGGATACGATGTTTTCAGAGATGAATATTTTGTCGCGCCTACTCCGAACGTTACCAAGTGTCCGATCGGTCAACGATGTCGAATTTCTGTAGGTAAATACACCGTTTCTTCATTCCCAAAGGTTTTTGTCGGCTGCGAAACGGATACGGTTCATGAATATGATGGTTGCGAGGAAGGCTGTACAACAAGACAAGTGAGACCAGACGGCTATGTAGTGAACTGGGCGGTCATGTGCCGGTATTGCTGTAGTAAGGATTTGTGCAATAGTCCCAAAAAGTGTAATGGAGTAACTTGCGACTTGCAGAAAGCGTTGGAACCCAATGTAGGAACAATGTTGATGAGTTCAGTTTCAGCGATGCCAGTATTGTTTTTTATATACGCATTAAACTGAGCAGTAGGCAGACTTAACTCTGCAATACGGAAGAAGACTATTTCAATGTTATAACAATGCTTTATAAGCCAAAAGTAAGAAGCAACTTATAACTCTGTATCTTCTTGTATTCGAATGTGTTTTAAAACGGGCCTTTTGTTTATATATTTATTGCCAAATGTCAATGCATTCATAAGCCTAGACATCAAATATACCGAGCCAAAAGTAAAACTAGATACAATAATAAAGGAAACTTTTGTACAGTGATGCTAAATTTTTATCCTTAATTAAAGTTCTGGTAATTACACATATCGGGACATTTGCTAATGCGGGTAGATGTTATTTTTTCACAGAGGTCAAGGTTATCACCTCCTCCCTAAATAATACAGATTATTTGACTGAAAAAATAAGTTAATGATATTTACAGAAGGAAACACAATAGTTTGAGTCCACTGATACAAAGAAATAAGACACAGAAACTTTAATAGCATTTTTGTAAGTAACCTCCCTTTTAATTAAATAATGATCAATATTCAACTGTTAGTTTACTCAAACCAAATAATTCTTGTTAGTGCGCACAATATTTTAACATTTTCAAATTGATGTTAATCTTTTTTTTTTGCAAATTGCTTATAGGAGCAAAGAATAAACTCCTCCATATCTAATGGTATTGTTGATATAAACAGGTAATCACGTGACTATTTACTTTTCCTTAAGAAGTTATACTAGAAATTATACTAGAAGACTCTAGTATACAAACAACGCTCCTGTGGTAATGAAAAAAGATTTTATTTTTTATTTTTTTGGCGTTCACCTTTTCGGCGTGTAAGCGTGGTGCTGCGCTTTTGGATAGGAGACCGCCATATTGCAGGCTCAGCACCTCCGACTTCGGATCTCCTTGCGGGTCCTCCTATACCGACACCCGCCGAATCGGTCGTAATGCTAACCCTTACACCCTGAGCGCCAAGGAGGGAAGCCATTACTACCATTTTTAAAGTCTTTGGTATGACCCGGCCGGGGATCGAACCCACGACCTCCCAGTCCGGAAGCGGACGCTCTACCTACTGAGCTAACCGGGCTGGTATGAAAAAAAAAAAAAAAAAAAAAAAAAAAGGTAATTTTTGAAATCCGCGACCGCGACAGATACGGAATTAAAGGATGTACACAATTATCTATCAGTTGTATATCCATTTGAGTTGCTATGGGTGATATTTATCTCCATTGTTGATTTCTATTAGTTTTATCAACGTACCTTCAGTGCTCGTGAAAGGTAGTCCAACTCAAACACAGGAGCTTTTCTCAGAATCACAGCAAAGCGTTCCAGGAAAGCGAGTCAGCAATATTCTCAGTAAAGAGCGTACGCCCGGGGCGATCTTCACAAAGTGTTTTATGAACATACTGTTGTAAATGAAATAGGTCTCTTCTTACCAAAAAGTTCACAAATGTTCGCACCAAAATATTGTAAATTGAAATAGGTGGTACAGTCTGTAACTGTGTGCAACATGTGTGCAGTGTGGTCGCCGTAGAAAGTCTCCATGTACAAATAAGTGAGTACAGGGCCCAGGATCATAAAACTAAGTTTTGAGATCAGTCTCAAATCTCAAGGATCTGATTGACTGAAATGGCAACTGGTCGCCTTTTCAGCCAATCAGATGCTTGAGATTTGAGACTGATCTCCAGATTTAGTTTTGTGATCTTGGGCACTGTTATCAGTATATAATCGGTTTCCGTTGTTACATATTGACACTCTTTCATGGTTATCCACGCATCTTTTTGTCTTTTTCTTTCTTTTTGGGACAAGGGTGGAGGGATTGTCTTGGCAAGTTCAGTATATGTTCGGCGTAATGTGGCAATGCGCTGTGGATGTACAGAGTAGGTTTACAATTACTTGTTACCGGACTTAAAATCAGCTTAAATTAATAGAAAAAAAATTCACACAGTTGATGTTTAACCTAACCATGATTTAATTGACCTGAATATTACCGCTGATCCTGTTGGGTCTTAAGCCTACACTACTCAAAAGTTCTAAACCGCCACTAGAGACATTTTCCCATTTTGAGGTCCGTTACGTTTACGTCAATTTTTGTATGTTATATTAATATGATTTGAAGAAAATGTTTGAATAAACGTGAGAATATTATTGATTTGCGAGTTATAATAGAAAACAAATCATTCCTCATTTTCTTTACAATAAAAAATAGACATGTCTCTAGTGGAGGTTTAGAACTTTTTAGTAGTGTATTTTTAATAAGTGGCGGTTTAGAACTTTTGAGTAGTGTACTCTTGCTTCTCTTTGGGAATTACTCCACAAAGCCCGGTGGAAGAGGGGAATACTCCGAACACACCTAGGCCCAAGATCATGAAAGTAAACATCAGACTAATGGTCTCGGTTCCTTATGCTAGTAAGTAGGCCTCTAATAGAAATCTTCGAATGCTTTGGACATAATTTAACAACACCGATTAACCTTATAATTTCAAACAAGAAACACATATAAAAGATAATTATAATAATCAGTTTAGAGGAAAATAACATTATAAATGAATTTTCAACAAAGTAGAAAAAGGCTGCAATACTCTTCATCGTGTAGTAAACCTTTTAGCTTACATTTTGCGTTTTATAGTAAACTGGACAAAATGTCTGGTTGGCTATGATGAGAAAATGATTATCTCAACAGCTGTTCACAGTTTAGCAACTGTTTCTAGCATGCATTGAATAATGTCCTCGCGCCTCGTCGCCCTTAGTAGCTTGTACTGCCAGATCCGGATTAGCAGCCAGCATCTTCTGTCTTACTGCAATAAATGCTCCGGATTTCATCTGAATCAGCTGCAATGACTGAATCATTTCTCTCTGTCTCATAGCAGAATACACATCGTGTCTCCGGCATATTTCTCTATCGATCTCAAACAATCATGCCATTTGAATGTTCGGTTTTGTCTTTTACAGTCGGGACCTTAGAAATTATCCTGGAATAACAAGAATTGCGGCGCCATAGGAATTACCTTACATAATATGTCAAACAGTAGTTATCATTCCAATTGTTACAGATGGTTTTGTTTATGCTGCTGATAAAAAATTTACTGGCCTTGTACTGTCAAAGATATAGGCAACATTAAGCTTCAAAAGTTTTTGAAACTACTGACAAAAATGTATTTTGGTCTATAAAACACAAGTAACCGGTTGAAGAAGCTTAAATTAAAGAATTACCAGGCGTCCTCTTTTTACACTTTTCCCGGCTCATACTTCACTTTCGCATGATTTAAAAACAGACAAGCTTATCTGTCTCATCGAAACAAAAACGTAATCAATGGAAAATAAAACCTTTATTGCTTGTAATGAGCATAAAGCTTTTTTACAGAAGGTTCTTGTCAAAACCTGATTGTGACGCTAACGTTTTAATGGATACTATTAATGTTTGATTTGGTACCTCTGTTTATAAACAAGTACTAGGCATCCTTATCAGGAACGGCCACACTCAGAAAACAAAGCCTCTCCTCGCAGCGAACGAGTAGAGAGGAAAAAAGAGCATATGTTTATAAGAATATTAATTTTAAACAAGACACCACAAACAATTGACGAAAATGAGAGCCTTTTTGCCACTGAAGATTTAAACCAGGTTCTAGGGTGCACCAACCTCAAACTTGCCCCAACAGGTTCTCATATAAACAAACAAGTGCAAGTTGTCTTTTTAAAAAAACTCTAACCTACCCATTAGCTCAGAATGTTGCATGCAAAAGCACATTTACATATGAAACATAAGAAGCTTATAGAATTGCAAAGCAAAATGGTGGGTACCCAATGACCCAACCGAGACAAGAGCAAAAAAACCATCCATTTACCGAATAGTTTTAAGTAAGAAAACATAAATTGTCCAACAATATTGACCTGGCACTCATTAACTTCCGTAAAGGTCATTGGATAAACCCACTATCTAACTAGCGAACATATCAATATAATTTTTCAGTTCACACGTCAGTGAGGTCTGGTGTTTTGCTAAACATGCCGGACGACCGCTCTGTAGGTCTCCGGGTCGAATCCAAACACTACCAAGAAAATACAATTGAAAAATCCTAGTAAAAATTAATTAAAATTGTTTTATTTCATCTGGATTTATGATATCTTATAAATTGTGTTTTTTCTACAATGATATTCAATGATATATGGGCATCTTTACTTATTAATTAGTAATTAAAAACTGGTTATATACGTGTGTATCAATTAAAAAGTACACCGAAATATAAAAGAAATTTACCGACAATAGGGTCAAATGCAAGAGAGCCATGTCAATACTAGTATTGTTGGACAATAAAAGATATTTGTCAGTAAGAGTTTACAATTAAAATAACCACTACAAATGAATTGTCAGCAATGTAGGAAAACAATGAAACATTACAATAGTCATACATTTGAAATTAAACTTTCAGTCTGCATACACTTTAACGTTTTAATAGTTAACTGAACAAGTGCCTGGTTGGCTACAATGTCAAAATGATGAGTTTAACAGCAGTTTACGTTCAGCTGCATATTTAACATGCACTGAATAATGTCCTCGCGCCTCATCACCCTTGGCAGCTTGTACTGCATACACGCCAAATTAGGGTTAGCAGCCAGCATCATCTGTCTCACAACATTAAATGCTCCGGATTTCATCTGAATCAGCTGCAATGACTGAAACATTTCTCTCTGTCTCATAGTGGAATAAACATCATGACTTCTGCATAATTCTTCATCGACCTAAAAACACAACATATCTGACGTTCTCCTTTTTTTAAATAAAGCTGGTAAACATGTCATTCGAATGTTCGATTTTACCCAAGTTTACCGTCAGGAACTAAGTAATACATTATTTAATATCAATGGAAAGAATATCATCCAAAACCTGAACACTGTCGGGAAGCTTACGCTAAAAGAAACCATGATAAAAAAAACAACGACATAAATGGGAATTACAGCTCTTGTTAATAATTGTTTGTGAAAAGTCTCTCCGTACATTAAGTCGGTACTGTTATTAATAAAAAATAACCCGTTTCAGATGTCATGCGGTGATTTTTACGTGTATCAGGGCTATCCGATCAACCTTTTTTGGGGATTGTCTCTGTTAGCTCAATTTGGTTGCGTCGCAGGAATTGTAGGGCTAGGCGCTGTCGCCGTGACGCTGCGGGTTCGCTCCCAGCTAGAGACACTATTATATCATTTGTAACTCCTGCTTGAAAGTGTTTCATTTTGACGGCTTCATTCATGCATGATGACAAATAAAAGTCTGAAATATGCTAGCTGAATTTAGCTATTATACAATTTCGAACAGGGACAATAATTATAAACCCCAAAAAGGTGACCTACCTCAAACTCTTAGCTGTAATCGATAATGTTGGAGACTGCAATGAACTGCTAAACTGGTATTTAGCCTTATATAAACAAGCAGTGAAATATGCATATAAAGACCAAGAGATGGCATTGCAAAGCAGCTTAAAGAGCCTATTTAAACATTCATTAACAAAGAAAAAAATTTTACACATTTATTTGAAATAATCGCATAGAGATATGTAACTTACTTGTTTTGCATCAAAATCATTAACCAGAAATCCATTTTGCAATTCGATAAAAATTAGATAGCATTTCTGCAACATGTCTTTTCCTGGAAAAAAAGAATACATTTATTTAAATAAGGCTAAAACCAAATTTTGAACGTCTATTATTTTTTATGAAAAAAAACAACAATCTGAACAGCCACATTTTTAGTTGAGGAATATACAGAATACAGAAAGGAGAGAGTGATTTAAACCATAGAGGATGGTTCTTTTAAACCAGGTTTTACTGGAATACACCTCACACGTCCTATTAGTTTCCCGGTCAATGCGTTCCTACTTGCTCTTACTGGTACAGGGTATTTACAACTAAGAATGAACTTGGAATACCTTAAACTCATACAAACAATGCCCAAGATGATAGAACTAATACTGGAGCGAGTCTAAGATCTGAAGCATCTGAATAGAGATTTGTCTCCATTTCAGCCAATCAGATGCTTGACATGAAGGACTCAAATATTTATGATCTTTTTGGTCATTTTGGCCTACAAAACAATGCAGAAAATGAAATAAACCATAAAGATTGTAGATGTTCAAACATTTGTCTGTATTTGTTTATAAGTCTCAAATCATTAGTGTAAAATCAAATATTACTGAAAAATGGCAATTTGATATGTACAATATATCTTGGTGCTTGGCAAACCTTCGGTAGTACATTAGATCTTGTCGGTGTTCGACTTCTTTAAGTCTCCAATAATGGGCGTAAAATCAAATATAACTGATAAATGGCAAAGATATGCACAAAATATTCTTGGTGCTTGGCAAACCTTCAGTAGTATATTAGATCTTGTCGTATTCGATGGCTTTAAGAGTTGCCTTTTCATTTCTTTTAATATTATTTTTGAAAGTTGCGCCTTTTTACAGAACCTTTTCTTGGAGACTCCATTCAGCTGCATAAAACGATTCCTTCGAACTCCTGATCTAGTTTTGGACAACAATTCGTTGATTGTTTTTGGTTGCTTTAAATTTGAAAGATCATAATTTATTATAAATGAAACGAAATGCAGTTACACCAATATAGAGTTGTTTACGAGACGTTCTTTTAGCAAATAAATTGCTTTACCTGTTATCTTTTGCAAATGGATGCTCTCGCATGAGGTGAATTCTATTATTTTCTTTTGCCAGTCTACAGCAGCAGCATACACTGCCTCGTGTAACAAACACTCTGGAACTTTTTCCATGTTGCAAGAGAGTATGTCACCAGTTCTGTAAATAATTGGATAAATGCACTAAAATGTATTGCTGTAATAAAGTTTGATACAATATAATAATAATAATAATAATAATAATATAATAAAAATAACCATAACATTATTATTATTATTATTTTTATTATTATTATTATATTACTGTACTGTATCAAACTTTATTACAGCAATACATGTTAGTGCATTTATCCAATTATTTACAGAACTGGTGACATACGAGTGTTTATCAACCAATTACTTCCTTTTTACACTTATTTACAATGAAACGAAAGTATATGGTGATTTAGAACGAAAGCGTTATATTTACCTGGTGACCAAGAAGCGTTATGGGATTTTGTTTTTCGAATTCTTCCTCAGGTATGAATTCAAAGACGTTGCCAGGAATAATCGCCGTAAAGTTGACTCCAGGTTAAACACATGGATCAAGATTTATACCGTAGATGCTTTCTGTACTCAAGTGCAACAGAGTGACGCATGACAAATCTACAAGATATTTCCTTTTTTAGCCTGAAATTTGATTTTCCAACAAGCTATCAACATGCCATTTCACAAAATTGTGAAGTAGTGAGTGGTTAAGAACATAAAATGAAACATTAACAGATAAAAATAAAACAAAATGAAACATGCTTATAATATAAGGAATAGCGAAATAATATCAGGGCTTGTTTAATAAACGGTTGTAGAATATAATTCCACAGGATTTAATTCAATGTGATTGCAATTTATTATATAAACACTTAAATTTTAGATGGAATGAAATTAAAAGAAAGTTGTAAATATATTTTCCAATGGTCTTTTCAGTGCGGAAACCCACAGAGTCTCTATTTTGTTTATTTTTTGTTTCTTGAAATCGCTCATATCAACATCATACGCTCTATTCCGTTTCTTGATATCCTGAGTGTGAAAGCATTGATATCCTAGGCTGGCTTTTCCTGTTATGTGCTCGTCACCTTTTGTTTGTGGGGTCTATGTTGGGATTGAGTATTGTAACACCCATGCTCTTATTTACATATACTTCTTATTAATTTATAACATTTTTCATTGGGGTGTAAATCTAATTCTTAGTTGCGCCTATATCAAAGGATATCTAAAAACAAGCTGCCTTGGTGACTTCAAACCAACAAAACAAAGATTCAACACAGATTACAAAAGTCGTTGCAGAGCAAAGTGGAAAAATGGTTATTATCAATATTAAATAAATCATCAAGGTACCTCGATGAGTTATGAAAAGCTGAAATAATATCATCTTGATGTTCGGTAGAAAGAGATTACATAAAGTCTATTTCAAAACAATATAAAAACAGATCAACAACAAGGGGTGCACAATAAGTACGCATTGGGACGTCATTTATAAATAGAGGTACCTAATCTAACATAAATATTATCCAATAAGAAAAAGATAAAAAGGGAACTTTGATAGCCATCGAACAAGACAAATATGGAAATATTGCGCGAATCTATTAGGTCTTGACAAGTCCATAAAATATAATTATCATTAGAACCATCTATAAAAAATGCTTTCTGTTCATTACAAAAAAGTAAATTATATTTACTTACAAAAATTTTATTTTCTCTTTCAAACGTTTTCTCTGCAAACTGGTGAGCTTGTCTCTAATTATGTTATGAGGGAGAGAGGTTTGTAAAGTAGAACAATTTGAAGTAGACGAACAAGACGCCTGAAAATTATTTGATTTAAGCTTTTTTAAAAATGTCACGTGAGTTGAAAATAGATCAAAATAGTTTTTGCTAGCAGTTTCAAAAACCTTTTCGTAATAACTAATTTCATGTTCGTTACCGGCTGTAAGACAAGACGTTAAGAGTACGGATAATTAAGTTGTGCAAGAACTGGAGTTCGCGATAAATCTTGCTTTGTAAGGTGTTTTCTGCATTTTGGGAAACCAAAACATAGTAAGAATTTTAGTTGAAGTCTTGAATTTCTCTTTTCAACTGACGAATTTCAAACGAGGTAGCAGTTGTAATAGAGCTACGCTACTTTTATAGAAGGATATACGAGTGTCAATTATTTTGACAAGTAATTGTTTTTCCATTTAGAAAGAGCATTTGGCTCAGCATGATCTCGTTCGCACCATTTATTGCAAAAAAGATTAAAGACTGCAATTTCCACACGGCTGTTATTAAAGTCGATGTCCGATGGAATTCTGTATTTCGGACCTTAAGAAATTAAATTACAGATTCTTTAGTCTTTGATAACATTTAGATCCCCTGTAACGACATGACCGTCAGGCTGTTGGCAAAATTTGAATTTGAGCAATCTCATGATATTGGTGTATTCTCAAAAATCAATAAATCCGATGTTATTTTGTTGTAATTGACAACTGTGTTTTTAGTTGGCTTGTTGTATTTATAACAAACGATGGTTGTTTCGGTATTCTTAAGATAATACTGTGGTAAAGCCGATTCAACAGGTTTATCTTTAAATATATTCGGAAGGACAATAAAATCTATTCCTTTTTTTTAAAGAAATTTTTCAAGAAATGTCTTTGGTTATCGGATTCCAAGTCGATGTGTGGTCAGAGAACATAACATCCCAAGTTTTGCTGTTCTGCAAGCTTTAATATTTATCTTTGATATGGTTCTTTAAAACAAACAAGTGTACTGTTACATGTTCAATGAATAAAATGCAACCACCGAACGTGGATAATTGGTTATAATATACTGACAATATGTATGTTAACAATATGTGGATTTTGCAGGTTGGTCATCTAACTTTAAATGCAAATAGATTTAGTTAAAGATTGACATACTCAAACCAGATATGCTATTGACAAATCTGGGAAATGCCCCGTGCTTTTTCCAAACGATAATCTCAGCTTTTTCTTAAGTGTTCTCAATTTAGACGAAATAATTTATTAAAGATTTTAAGGCGTGCAAAAGAGAAAATAACTTAGTAAATACAGAGATGAAAAGTCATTACTTACAAAGACATTTCAAAGACTCCTGTTTTATCGCAAATAGACATGGACAATTCGGCCATAGTCTTTGCACTATTCCTTTAGAGAACTCTTTTCTTAAAAAGACCGCTCTGTCCGATTGTGGTTTCAGTAGTTTTTCCAGGTGCAACTTCTCCTCCTTTGCTAAGTTAAGTTTATCCGAAAGTTTCCCGCGCTCAATATCGCACTATTTATATAAATTCATTGATCCAATACCAATACTTAATGACGTTTTTGAGTTCCTGGATTACGGCGAGTCACCATTGGCTCCTTAGAACGTCATCATGAATTTGTACGGCATCGCCGAAAAAGGAAATTATCAAAATCTCAATAACGGTAAATTGTCTTTCAATGATACTTTGCACAAATGAATGTTACTAATGTATCTTTTTTGCATACAGTAAGACACGTTAGAAAAGTAGAGAAAAAGGTAGACCTAAACTTCCTTAAAATTCAATAACATACATAAATTTAATTCACAAAAACTAAGCAATATAAAACATAATTTTTAATTCCCACGTTAGTGTAATGATACTGACAATAAAACGTTTTGTTCTTTGTAAAGAAGACTTTCAACTACTTAAAGAGAAATCAGTAATTGTCATCCGTTTACGCGACCAGGAAGCGACCAGGAAATTGAAGGTCAAACACACTTTTACTAATATCTCACAAAGTTTACATAAAAAATATGTCAGTCACGAGGACACAAGAAATTGTTGTTGTATCATATTACTCATGATGTTTTGTTTTCTTTAGTTTTTGTGAATATATAAAAAATAGGAGTTAAGGAAATTTTTAGATCTCGCTATTACCTAATGCAAAAAAATACATTAGTAACACTCATTTGTGCAAAGTTTCATTGAACGTCATTTTGTCGTTATTGAGATTGATAATTTTCTTTTTATCGATGAATGTGCTTGGGAGGAGAGTAGTAAGCCCTTAAAGTTCAGTCACATTGCTCTTTGTTTGGGGGGGGGGGGGGGTCCGGAAATTTTTAAAATTTCCAAATCATAAATGGTGTGGGTAAATTATTAAATTGATTTTGAATTTAAATTGCTAATATTCAAATCATTATTCAACAAGATTTATCTGCGTTAATGAAAAAATTGTCAGGGGTACCTTAGGCATCTGGTCACATAATGTAAATGTTGAAATACTCATGAAATCAAGATTGTGTGAATGTACTTACTTTGCAACATATTTTTTAGGTATTTCATATTAAGGGCAAAAACTGAAACTAAATGATAAAAATTTGATCATTATTTGCCCCGAATCACAGACAAAAGTAGACACAAGGCAACAAATGTATTGATAATCTTAGGTCGTGTTCAAACTTCCCCTTAGAATGCGCTTAAAGTTCGTTGATTAACGGTGAACTAATAAATTACTAACTCGGCTTCGAAGATCTGAATCGAAGATTTTTTTTTCTTGCCGAAATATCGAAAAAAACGCAACAAACAACGTGGTATGGCCATACTGTCGATTGGTACTTGACTGGAGTTACTTACCTTTCTGTTTTTCGAAAACGAACGAACATGGATGACATTAGGAACGATCCGGAACATAAAAATTATATTTCGGTTTATCGTGGCCTTGCCTTTGTGGGAGAAAAGTTGGAATCGTATACTCTAGGTCGATTGGACAAAATCCACCAGCGAATTTATGCAAAAGAGGCTGGGAATCCACCGTGTCCTAGTGAATGTAGCAAAACGTATAAGGATCAGACAACAGAGTGAGTACATTGTTAAGTGTGGTTACACTACAGTTTACAAAGTATTCCTTTAACGTTTCGAACTATGTTAAGCTAAACTATGTAATTTCAGTTAGCAAATGACAGTATTTGCTAAAAATCTATACGTTGCTATTCACCTGTCCTGCTTAACATTAGGAAACAAGAAACAATACTTTTGGTGTATAATTATTTTCAAATCAATTACACTATATTGTAGTTGTAAATCATGTGCGTTTCCTGTATACACGTGATATGGGTTTTTTTCTAGTCAAATACCATGTAAAATTCATAATTTTGTCAGAATTAGACATGCAAAACAATACGATGCGATATTTTATTTAGCATAACGTGCCACAATGCTTATGGTTAAACTGGCCATTTAATTGTCTATCTCTAGGATATAAATGAATTTTCAAAACAATAATAAAAATAGCTAATATTCTGCAAAACAACCAAATTAAAATTATAGGTCCCAATATATAAATAAACTTATAAATCGAAATACCAAATACATGTTAGGTTTATCAGTGTTAAATCATTACGGTTAAAAGGATTGAATGATCGTTATAACACCGATACTTCAATGAAGCATTCAGTCAGTCAATAAATTAGAACCACACATGAATAACTATATTTAATTCAACTGGTTATAAAAGAAAAACACAAAAATAACAGCGTTTATCGTTCTTTCACATCAAACATTATTTTAACGTGCGATTATCAACCTTTGAAAATAAACTTGAATATAGAAATGGTCCTTATTTTACCGTTTTTAAAACTTTAAAACTTTATTTAAATTTTACAAATAAATTCAGGTAAATATTACAAAGAACAATAGCAAAAACATGCAACATGCACAATATAATAATCAATGGCGACATATTTCTTTCTTAATTATTAAAATAATTGAATGGAAAAATATTATAAAAATCTCCAAAATCTCCGCAGTAATAAGTTTCTTTCGTTAAGTGGAACAGTACTCCACCTTCCTAGTTCGATGGACAAAAATGATATCTTGAAAAACAAAATAATGCCATCTTTGTTTTACTGATATACGAGGGATGTAATGCTTATGCAGTTATATTACAGAACATATATCGATTTTCAAATGTTTTAAATTATTTATAGATTTATCTATTATTGCTCTATTTACTCTGAAAATTTTAGCCAGTATTGAGTTCACGAATGTAGCTCAGAATCTTTTAAGGGTATATAAACGTCACTGCGCATTTTCCAGGCAAAAACAGTTTGCTTTATCATCTTTTCTTATTTCTGAACTTATTTCTGAACTATTATTTTGTAGAAATTGTGATTCCTGTTAAAAAATTGTATTTCACATGCAGTTAAACTATTAAAATTATCAGTTTCTAAAACACGAATAATGGTGTCTTAGCAAGTCCAAAAGGGAAACACATCTTCGAGTAATAGTTAAGATTAATAATATTAATGGGGGCCTACCGATATACACAGTTACCTCCCATTGAGAGTGGTTTCCCTTGCTGATTGGGTAGTTCCGGTTTAGAAGCGGTAATAAAGCGTAGCGTTAAATGTCTAGATAAAACGTCTCAAAGTGCTTTTAAAGTTAAAATGCATTGTCGAATTAACCAAAAAAGTGAAACAGGCATATAAGGAAAACCATCATCTTAGTAAATTGATTTTAAGTTAATAATTAAAGGCAACTTTACCTATTTACGTAACCGCACGTATCCTTTATGAAAATTTATTGATTGGCTGGCATGGAAATTAAAACTTTTTAAAACTTTCACTTAAGTATTTAGCCAATAACCGTTAGGTCATGCAAACAATGCTTATTAAGAAAAGGGCCTGGTGTTTTATGACCATGCTACGTAATCTAATTAGCAACACTGGGTTTTACCAGCTGGAGGTGTGATATAGGCCTTTTGAAGTTTAGTTGTAGATTTGTGAGAGGTTGAAAAAGTTGCTTGTTGGGGGTAAAAGTGTTGTTTTAGGAAACTGACTAGAGATGAAATATTCTAAGTAATTGTCACACTGTTGTTTGAGACCCGAGACATTGACTATTTGATATTGGCAACTTAAAGGGCTCCGAACTGAATTAAATAAAATAGCACTCGGGAAAGTTTTACCCAAACATTTTATTTATTTAATTAATTAAAATTGATTGTAAAACTAAATGAACTTAACAAAATTCAGAAACAAAGAGAAAAACGTGAAAACATTATGAAACCATGTTAAGAATGTTTTAATTGTGTAAGAATAAGAGCGAATATTTTGGAGAAAGAAAGAGCAGTAAATTGGAAAATACGTTAATACGAACATGACACAAATCTATGAACCGAATGGTGTAAATTTAATTTGTAAGAAAAGGTCCAGTTATTTAAAAAAAATCTATTTAATTTCTTGCCATGGGCATGAAAGAAAATGTATAAAAGTGAACGCGCATTTCATTGGCGGACGTCAAACTTTATTTAATAACATCTGTTAAAAATGTTGCTACCAATTTTATGAAGCGTTTCTTACTTTTCTTTTCATCAAATCATTTTGAGCATAAGAAATGCGTATTTTTTTTACTCTTTATTAGTTACCGAAGGGGTCGAACATAACGATGTTTAACACAAACCTCTCAAACGTATTAAATGGATAGAAGAGCAAATTTAAATATTATGCGCTGCGCTATAAAACTATTATTTTTCCATTCAATGATAATAATCAAACGTTTTTTATGCATTAGGCTGATTACTGACCAACCAGGCCCTTTTAAAACGCATTTGAAAGGACCACGGAGGACTACTGCATGTTTAATTGTCAATCTCAGACCGGAACTACCCAGTGACAGGTGCGCGTTACAAAGGGAGGTAACTTAAGACAGAATATTGAGATAACTCTGTATATCGGTAGGACCCCATTTGAAACTAACAATTTATACATGGATTTACTGCCTGAGTGGCCATCTTTAACATACCCTTGGCAATTTTTAATTCCTTTAAATACGTATAAATGTCCTTATTTTATGATGTAATAAAATGTATAAGCATTGCTGTTTACTTTTCTTTTTATTATCTGAACCATGACACTGATATTTGCTTAAGCCGAAAACTCGCCTAGTATAAGTACACCATATTTTAAGTTCTATAAAATCCTCAATTTTGACTTTGGTAAATGACATTTTGAGGCTTGTTAAACAAAAGGTTACGCTAACTGCAGACATTCGTAGAACATTTCACTCATCAATACGAGTCCTGGAATGACACAAGCATTACTTTTTGCACACCCTCATAATTATATAGGTGAGACGAAAATATATTCACTAACATTGGTTAAACTTTGATTTATACGTTTTATAAAGTGTTTTTGATGTACTATTTATTTCAGAAATCGAGCGTTAAATAAAATTATCTTGTTATTGTCAATGAAATATTTTTATACGAATATTCGTGTGAACACGAAATAGTTTTTATAGTATCACTTCATTGTAATTTTGCATGGATAGGCGCTGTCGCCGTGACGGTGCGGGTTTGCTCCCAGTAGAGGCAATATCGTTTAAAATTCACATTAGCGCCTTCTGTGCAGTGTGTCGGTCGTAAAAAGTCACCCCGTTCATAAAGTCAGTATTGTTATCAGTAAAATAAATCGTTACCGATGTCATGCAGTGATGATTTATCAGGGTTATCCGAGCAACCATTTCTGGTGTTGTCGCGGCAAGCTCAGTCGGTTGCGTTGTTGGGATTGCATGGCTAGGCGCTCGCTGTGACTGTGCGGGTTCGCTCCCCAGTTAAACCAATATCGTCTAAAATTCACAGTACATATAGTCTGTACTTTAATCTGATTCAGTAAAATAATCCGTTACCGATGTTATACAGTGATGATATCGTATATCAGGGCTATCCGATCAACCTTTTTGTGGGATTTTCCCGGCTTGCTCAGTCGGTTACGTTGTCGGAATTCGCCGTGAAGTTGCGGGTTCGCTCTGCAGAAGAGTCACTATCGTTTACCTTATCGTTTACACCATCGTTTGGGATGGTCACAATTGTACTGTTTATTTGTATAAATATTGAGTTGCGCTCAACCCGGGGCTAGGCGACGTGGGCAGTAATATGCGTTTCCATTACTGTCCATGAACAGGCTAAATCAAACCGACCCTGCAATATTTTCATATTTGTCGTGTTCGATGGCTTCAAAGTAGCTTTTTCATCTATTTCAATATTACAGTAACGTTGTTTGTGCCGTGTGGCTGCTGTTAAAAGTCTCCCCGTACATTAAGTCAGTGCTTTTATCAATTACGTCCTTTGAACGTCGTTGAGCACGATACTTATGTACTCAATTAATAGTACCTCTTAAATTACCTGTGTTTAAATATTTTGGCCAGTTTTGAGACGGATGGTTTCAATTTGGATATTGTTCAATCATCCCCAAGGATATACTTCTTGCTTTTTAAATTTTGCCGTTGGCGTTGTTTGTGATATGCACGATTTATATTCTAAGATCCCTATTGTGTTCAGTTCCGCCCATTGCAAACCTATTCTGTTATTTAGGGACCATATGCCGCTGAACATGGAATGGTATTAATCTGAAAATGCCGCATCGAAGGTTCCATGTCCACCGTCATAAGCACCCCGTCGTTTGGGATTGTCAAACTTGTACTGTTTATTGGTATAAATATTGAGTTGCGCTCAACCCAGGGCTAGGCCGCGTGGGCAGTAATATGCATTTCCATTACTGTCCATCAACAGGCTAAATCAAACCGACCCTGCAATATTTTCATTTATGTCGTGGTTGATGGTTTTCAGTGACGATGCGGGTTCGCTCCCAGCTAGAGGTTCCCTTTTCATCTATTTGATTTTCATATGAAAGTTGAGAATAAATACATACTGTACGAGTCATCGGCCATCTTTGTCCAATAAAAATATCAGTTATTGCTATAGTATTCACCTTGAGATATCTTGATGATGTGTTAAATATAGATAATAAACATTTTCCCTCTCTGGTCAACAAAATATATCCAAATTTACTCCCGCTTAATAATGCAAATATTTCAGAAACTCAAGCAAACTTTATTGATATTAAAATTTCCAATATATGATAAGGGAGATTTGTTTTAATATTGTAATTTTTCAATTATGCTTAAAATTTGTTTGCAATACGGTAGCAGAGGTTTAGGAGTTATTGAATGTGTATAGGAAAATCTTGTTGAAAACCCTTAAAGCTCGATTTTTTGTCCCTTTCATCGTGTTCTTGCTGTTTTGACTCCAGGGGCCCTGGTTTCGGGTAAGGTCATAAGAATTAGAGTTCAGATCGGCCCATTGTCGTTTTTTAGTTTAGGGCAAACTCATTTTTTTATTTGGGGATCATACGCCGTTGAATATGGAATAGTATTTACCTGAAAATACCGCATTAAAGGTTCTATGTTCACCTCAATATGCATTTCTTAGTTTTGGGTGGATCTAAATTGTACTGTTGTGTAAATATTGAGTAGCGCTCAACCCGAGGCCAGGCACGTAGGCAATATGCATTTCGATTTCCGCCCAAAAAACAGCTGAATCTAACCGGGCCTGCAATATTTTCATTTTTGATGTGTTCGGTGGCGTTCAAAGTTCCCTTTTGATCTATTACAAAATGTAACAATTATTCAGTTTTAAATTTTCCGTTTTACTTGTTTGTATTCCATTTTATACCATTTCCTTTTTAATGTTCTTTTTAGATCATAATATCTTTTTTATTTGATCTTGTTTTATTATGCGTGTCGCCAATGTAAAGTTTAGAGGGTTTTTTTTATAATAATGAACCAACGTGCATTGTGAATACAGGTGTTTATTTAACTTCTGCTGCATGTTTACTCTTTCTGCATGATACTTGCCAAGAGACCTAAAGTTCTAACTTATTAAATATTCACAAAAGGCGTGTCTTAATAATGATGATAGCCACTAAACTGCACTGATGAAAGACCTATCCCATAATGTAAAAAAGTGTTCGCCTAAATGAGATGGATTGTTGCTTTAAAACTTTCACTGCCTAATAGATCAATGAATGTCAAAATTCAAAAAGAATTTTCGGAGCTTCAATTTGCATAACTTAACAACTAATGGGACCTTTTTCAAACCTTAATAAAGTGCTCATGTAGATCAGGGTTAGTATCGCCTGAAAATTGAATGAACTCAACTGTTGTACAAAAAAGTGTGGCTCGGTACGTCGTTTGAAATCGATTTAAAGAGGTCATTACTTTCTTTTTTGCAGATGGTGTGCGACTTGCAGAGGTTGGAAATCTCTTTTGCTGAAAACTCACCGAAGCACGAAAGTGAATTTGGGAAAAGTGCGGACATGGCTTTGGCCTTCATCAAGTCATAATATTGCTGAATTCTACATTCCGCCATGGGGTCAAACCCAACACGTAAATCTTCTAGACATTTCTATTTCTTGCTGTATCTGGGAAAATTGTACAGAAATCTCGGTAAAAAATGAAGTCATTAAACGAGTTCGGGATTGCAGAAATAAGTACTTTGCTCATAACCCTTCTTCAAAAGTGACCGATTTAGAAAAGGCAAAAACGTTTGATGCCCTGAAAGATTTATTGAATGATCAAGATGTGCAGGGATTTATAAACTCACAAGAATGTATCCGTCAACTAAAAGAAATTGAAAAGGGTTATAAGCTAGATCTTTGGGAAAGTGCTCTGTTAGAAAATAAAATATTATTAAGTCAGTTGCAAGATGGACAGCTTGAAATACTCAAACGTTTACAGAATACAACAGAAAAGAAAGATAAGATTATTTCATTGAATCGGGTGTTCTTACCAGTACAAAACGTCGTTAGAGCTATAACAAAGATTAGACGAGTTCCTGGCGTTTTTCTTTTCATGTTTGCACTTGTCGTTTTCTCTGGACTATTTTATCAGAAGGGAAAACATCTACCAAATACTGGTAAGTAACAGTTTTTTCTTTAAATTATACTCGTATATAACTGAAGGCCTAAACACATGGATCCGTCGCGTTGACTTCTAGGAAGATGAACCAAAAGAATAATCTCTAACAGTACAGGTTTTCATGTGCACAATTATAATTCACATGGCTATTATGAAGAGTCATTTTATTTTAACATCTTTATATGAGACCTTTGCGCAAAATTTTGTCATCGAAATGAAACAACGGCTTGAGGTCAGAAAATTAATGTTGGAAACAAGTGCTCAAAATCGACAAGGTATTTTCTCCATTATTTTCTTTGATTTAAAAAATCGTCCTTATGCAGGACTTTCCTAGTCCAGAAAGATCACTCCGGACAATTAGAGTTTTATGGTGTTTGATTGTCAACCTGTAAACGTTTAAATTGCTCTAAATATACAGTTCCTTAATATAAGTAAAGCGCGTCCCGTATGTAATACTTGATAATGGCTTTTTGTTGCCCTTTCTATTAAATGAATAGGGCGTCCCATATGTAATACTTGATAATGGCTTTTTGTGGCTCTTTCTATTAAATGTATAGGTCACTGCAAGCGTTTAAGGAAAAAACGAAGAACAATTTGACTTAATCATCTTTTTAATTTCCTAAACAATTTAATTATTTCGTAGAAATAGTGATTTGCTATTAGAAAGAGGTAATTTGTTGCATAATAACATTTTTCTTTTTAAATTAGTAGTTTTTAAAAATGAATTATAGTGTGATAGAAAATTCAAAATGAAACAAAGTTTTAAACGAAGAGTTCAGATAAATATTGTTTTAAAGAAGCTGACAATTTATACATCGATAAACTGCTTGAGACGTTTACAATTTTTACTCGTACTGCACACTTTTGACAGTTTCTGTATCTTTATTTACCCACAAATGTTGTGATGGAGAAATTAATATTGCCTTTTATTTTCTCTAATTGGTTAATCCAATCTTCAACTTCAACTTTTATTTACATAAATGCAAAAGTCCCACTAGATGTGAGAAACATCAGCATTATATACAAGATTGAACATATTACAAAATAATCATTATTTCCGAAGACGGTATAACCACATACTTTTAAATATAAAGAAAACATGACAGATATGAAGTTAACCACCTGTCAATCAATCAACCAATCAATCAAACATTCAATCAGTCAATCAAACAACCGATCAATAAATCAATCAATCAATCAACCGATCAATTAATTAATTAATCAATCAATCAATCAATCCATTAATCATTCGCTTTATTAATAAATCAAACATACGTACACACATACAAAAAACAATCAAACAATCAAGTCAAACATTCCATTAATCAATCAATCAATTTATCATAAGTCAATAAGTTCCCATCCCACTAGTTCTTCCTCACTCGAAACGAGATAGCAAGGAGGGAATTGAGGATGCGAACTAATTGTTTATCTCTACACACCATTTGTTGTATATGTCTTGTTGCAGAAGTGATTTTTAAATGCAGATGTACACTCACACAAGGTTCTAGTTGGTCATCAATTATATATTTTTACAATCTATGCGAGTTTCGTTTCTTACCGTGATAAGAGAGGTTGTGAAAAGAATTGTTTTGTCTTCGAATCGATAATTAATTTTATTTCAGTTGTTATTGTTTTCTAAATGATACCAAAAATATATGTTTTGGCGTTTTTCTTAATCAAATGTACCGCTTTCCCTGTTTCAAAAGTGCTTCAAACAAAAACGTGAAACATACATACCAGGAATAGCTGCAGAAAACACATTCTCCCATTACACTAAAAAATCAGAAAGAAAGTGAGCATTGACTAATAAGACACCGCAAACAATGAACGAATAAGAGAAAACGATTAACGCGTTGAAAATGTGCTGTAAAACAATCTGCCATTGTGGGTTTTAACTAGGTTCTATTGCAAAGAGTCTGTTCATTGAAATCTTTAACATTATTTCAGATGTACGGATTACCTCAAAATCCATATTAACACGGCGGCAGGGCATCGCCAACCATGCAAGAGACCGCAACAGTACATAAAATATGTATCCCACAAAAAGATAGCTCAAGTATACCTTTTTTCTGCAACTCACAATGCCATTCTGCATGGTTTGAATTTAGCATATTACCATCAAGGGAGGTAATGAAACTGATAGCTACACTAAAGTGAAAAACGGTTAGACTTTTTAAAAGCCGCCAAACAGCACTTATCACCTGCTATAGTGATATATATATATATATATATATATATATATATATAATGTATAGATATAGCCATAGAAAAACAAATACGGCGACAGCACCTGGCCAACAATGCAAGTGACTGACACAGTACATACCATCCGTATCCCCCCAAAAAAGGATAGTTGAAATATTCATATATACTGCTACCCACAATTAGCATATTACCATCAAGGCAGGTACTTGAAACTAATAGCTACACTAAAGCTCTGGAAAGGCGAACAAGCTATGAAATATGAAAAGTAAGATGTTGTTGTAAATGGGATAACTTAGGTTTTCTTGGCGTTACTAGGACTTTCACTGATTGTTTTAGGTTGCATTTCTGAGATGTATACGTTCCCATTTAAACAAGATCTACCGTTGATGAGCTACTTGAGCGAGCATCGGAATTTTGTTGGACGAGACTGGCTTATGCAAAAGATAGAAGAAGACCTAATTACATCCAATACAACAAAAACAGAGGTTTGGTTATAGTTGCAGAAATGGGGTATGGAAAATCAGCCTTAATATCAAATCTGTTGTGTTCACAGAATGTCGAGAAAACTAATACTATTAATTCTCATATTGTGGCATTTCATGTGTGCAAATTTAATGTCAAAAGTACCAAATTTCCGGAACGTTTTATCAGAAGACTGGTTGGTTTCCTTGCAATGAAAAGTGCTGAGTATGGAACTATTATTTCGACGTTTCCTGATGAATCAATTCTTTACGACAGAGACAGTTGTTTAAAAGAACCAGATGCTTGTTTTGATCAAGGTATAACTATTCCATTGAAACAGATTCACGATGTACCCGATAAACCTTGGATCATAACTGTAGATGCGCTCGATGAATGTGAAGAAGAGGAAAACAATTGGTTACTAGATCTTATTTCTAGTAGAATAACACTGTTACCAAAATGGTTGAAATTTTTAATAACTTCTCGAAATTCAGTTTTGTTAACCAAACTGGCAAAATTGAAGGTAGAATATCTTGAAGTCAATGACTCAAGAAATATTGAAGACATAAAATCTTTTATTTTACAGTCATTCAACAATCCGAACTTAGAATTCATTAATAATCTGGTGAGTAAATGTGATGGCAGTTTCATATATGTTCTGCAGACTCTTAATTATATCAGTGCTGAAAAAGACGCGGACGTTCACACTCTTCCAAACTTTCCAAATGATCTCTCTGAAGTTTATGAAATCAATTTCGATAGACAATTCAAAAATACTGATTCGTATAAAATTCCAAAAATGATTTTAGAAATCATTTGTTCAACAACAAATCCTTTAAGCAAACATGAAATGTTTAGAATTTTAGAGGTTAATAACATATTGGATAATTATTCAGAATTTGAAAACAAACTAAAATTATTGCAGTATTTCCTGCGCATTAATAAAGAGGTAAGCTTGTCTCACCAAGCTCTTTATTACTGGTTAATCAGTAATTCTAACAAAATCTATCGGATCTCACTTTTTGAGGGACATGCGCTGATATCAAACTTTCTATTCAGCAGTTTAAACAAAAGCGAGGCGACTAATCTGGTTGATTTAGCAATTCATGTTGCAAACTCGGATAATAGCACGTTAACAAAAACTTTCATTTCCTTAAGAATGATTGAAGACATATCTTACCAGTCACTTCTTCACAAGCTTATCTGGAAAACATCCTCAAGTGTTGCTCTTGATTTGCTTACATACCATATTTCTGATGTCAATGCAGTGAACAAAGGTAATGTAACACCTGCTTTTGTTGCTGCGGCGAAAGGACATATTGATCAATTAAGGTTATTGCACAAAAAAGGGGCAAATATCGATTTCAAGGTACGGTCAAACTTTATACTAGGCTTTGGTAACTCTGTTGACCCATTTATAATTTATGACAAACTTGAACAAATGAAACGACTATATTATTCTGGATACAGCTGTCTTCACATTGCAGCTCAGCATGGACATACAGATATTGTAAAATATATATTGAAGCATGAAAAACAGCTGTTGAATTACAAAAATGCTCTGGGTTTGGAAGCTGGGCTTACTGCATGTGAGAATGGACATATGGATGTCATCAAAGAAATGTACAAAATAAACCCGAAGCTTTTTGGATATAAATGTTTGTATTATGCATCAAGTAGAAATCATAAGCTTGTTGTAGAATGGCTTTTACAAATTGGTGTAAAATTTAAATGCATTTCAAAAAAACATTCAACTGAAGCACTTAATGAAATAATTCCTGTAAGAGTTACAGAGTCAACTGCAATTTCCAAAGCGGTTTTTCCAAATGATACTAGTGAACATGAGAACGTGCATATTGTTTACCCAATAGACAAATGGTGGATATACTTTCGGCATGACCCCCTTCTTGCAGCTATCATATGCGGTTCGATCGATACGGCAAAATATCTGATGGAAGTTTTTCCTGATTCGCTGAAATGCTCCGATTCTTTCGGATATACAGCGTCTTTGTTAAGCGTAAATTTTAATAGAACCGAACTGTTTCCGTTCTTGAAAAGTTATTTGTCTTCTGACAAATGTACTAAAGCATTAGAAGTGCTAAATGATCACTCATGTCCTGAGGGTGCAACCTTTGTGCATATAGCTGCGTTACATATTTCAAACGACGTTTTCATACATGCATATAATTATAATCTTTACATTCCATGGAATGAGCCTGACAGTTTGGGCAATTTGCCAATTCATTATGCTGTGGTAAATGAAAACGGTCTTTTTATACTTTATTTCCAAATATATTCTAATATCCAGTTGTCGGACGTTAGGAGTATTAACGGTTCAACACCTTACCACGATGCTCTATTGTCACGTAATCCTGATTTCATTTTCTACATTATGACCAATTCTCTGAAACAAACAGTTCCCGATCTAAAAGATCGCGCAAATCGTTCTATACTGCATTATTTGGTGTAACGCGATTTCAGTGCCTCGATGGGTGAATCAGAGGAATGCATCCAACAGAGTTTTCTCAGTATCTTTCAGTTCCTAATTGAAACATGCAAACATGATTTAATGGCAATCGATAGTTCCGGAAACAATGTCCTCCATTATGCCTTAAGATACGGACATCCTAAGATCATTTTGATGCTCAACTCTAAATATCATAGCAGCGTCAGATTACTGTTAAAGCAGAAAAACATTAATGGTTCAGACCCAGTTCACTTTGCTCTGTCAAACAATTTTAGAATATCTGCCCGAACAACTCCACCCAATGGTAGTTGTCAGTTTTATGACGTGTTCTACGAGCACTGTAAGACAAAATTGTCAACTGTTATGTCTTCGTGGGAGCTAAGTCTGGTCTACCTAATACAATCCTTTTCTCCTGATTCAAATTATCTCCGACGGATTATGGATTCAAATCTGGTATATGTTTTTCATAAAAGTGCTTACATTACTTCAGCATATTTTGTTTACTTTAAAGATATCTGCATCAGAACTGTAAGACATCATTTGATAAATACAAGTTACATTCCAGACAACTCTGTTAAGTCAGTTTCGCTGTTGGCTATCGCCAAGCACAAGCCGTCGGTATTTCAAGCTTGCAACGAAAAGTTTAATCAATCAATATTGCATTTTTAATGCTATGTGATAAAGAGCTTCATTTCTTATTTCAATCCTCGAAATGTACTATTCTGTTTTTCCTCCGAAGTATTTTCGGTAATCCTTTCAATATGACGATATTTTGCTGTAGTGATAACCGGGGTTACAACATTTTTCATTACGCCGTTATAAGCGGTCAGATATAAACAGCAAGATTTCTGATGCGTGAAGGAATTTCTGTGATAAATGAGCACTTGGGTTTAACAGATGTTATTAAAATGGCATTGACATCGGGTAATAAAATTAAAGAAATCAAAGGCATAGATGCTTTTAAAGACATTTGGTATAAAAATCAACTCACTGATAAGTTCTTGACAGCATTACTTAAAAGATACAAAACCATGTTGAGCAAAAGCGATCTTTGCTATAGCAACTCATCTAACCTGTCATTGGTGCACCTGTTAGCTGCCAATGATATGATCAATACACTGAAAACAGCTGTCCAAGCATTTGGCCAAGACTTGATGTTTTGTAAAAATAGAGATAATTTTACTCCACTGTACTTAGCAAAATTTTTCAATAGTATAAATGTAGTTAAATTTATCAAAACATTTTCAAAACTTGAATATCCAGGCCCTTCAGCTGAAAAAGTACTTATTCTTTTCGTTTTAAACGAATTCCCGCACTTTATAAAATGGAATCAATTATTCAATGCTCCAGTGTCGCTCACAGTGAATGTCATTTTTAGACGTCTCTTAAAGCAATGTAATGAAATACATGATTGGTTTGTCGACTCTGACTTTAATATTATATTTAAAATAGTTGCTAAATATCTTGTGTGGTTTATTTCTTTAATAAAAGGCGAAGTAGTTTTACTGCAGAGAGTGTTTGAAAACACGAGCGAACAAACAACGATATGTTTTTCATGCAAAGACGCCGTTATCTTCTATAAGCAAAAATATATCCTGTATAACTCAATAAAATCTATGTAGATACATTAGTTTCAGGTTTAAGAAAACAAGGCTTAGGCATTATGGAATGTCAAAAATGTAATCGAACTGTTACCAACATGAAGTATTTCTTTGTCGAAGAAGAGGCAATCTTGCGTCATAGGTGTCTATTGCCATGTATTGATACGAGACAGTTACATAGACGAGCACATTCATTATTTCTAAACATTTTTATTTCATTTTACAGATGTACTAAAGCTTTAATCATTCATCATTATGTAACAATACTAAATTCAAGCATACAACATGTTCCAGAGTCTTATACTTTTTTTCGTAAAAGAATAACAACAGGATTTCATGTTGGAGAATTTAGCATGCAAAGTTCTTTCATTCCCATAACAGAATTGTTTAACAAATATGAAAGTTTATATGAAATTAAACAACTGCATACATATAAAAAATTTAAAGCTATGTCTTTTGGATATCCAAATGTCGGCCTTTATAAATGGAATCTGAACCGTTTAAATCTTATGAAAAAAAACTTGGGAAAACATAAATTTTCAGTCTTTTGTCCTTGAAAGTCCTTTTAATGATTTAAAATAAATTACTGCTGATTATAGAGAAAATATAAATTTTAATTAAACGATGCTACCTAAACATTATTGATCATTATTTTATTCAACTAAGTCTGTATAATTTTTGATTTGACTGTCCGGTTACGTTTTTTTCTTTCAAAATAAAGTTTGTAATTAATAACCTTTCACATACATGACATACAAAATATAAAAACGTTAAATTTACGCTGTTTTAAAGAAATAATAAGATTATGCGTGGTGTTGTCATAGAGTAAAATGATGACAAAATATGTCTAATAATGTTTTACAATAATGTGTAATAATATTTCTTTTATTCATGATTAGGTTTGTGTATATGAGTTTCGAGTTTGTAGAAAAGCTTTCAATTTGAGAAAATCTTACAACATTATTATTAACAAAGACCGAAACAGGAAGACTTTACGAACTTAAGTAAAATCCCGTTACAACCTATGATCTTCAAAATCAACATTCAAAACCTAATACTTAAATATCAATTCTTTTTTTTATAAAGAAAACTCATATACACAAACCCAATCATGAATAAAAGAAATATTATCAAACATTATTATGAAACATTATAAGAAATAATTTGTCATAATTTTACTCTATGACAATGTTGTATTATGAAGTTTACATGTACAAAATGAGTATGATAATAAATATATACTATTACCGCACTTTGGTATAGAAACCTGACGATATTCTTGATGTAACGTTCCTTATTATTCGATTTTAAAGTAGTAATAGGAAAGTGAAAATTTCCTTGGCTCAGTAACCTACAAACTCTCTCAACAGATTTGGATGCAAATTTATAACATCTTATGTTATGTAAGCTGAGAGTTGTATTTTTGCCACGATCGCGGAATTGGCGGTAACTGTGAACTGTATAACTGTAAAACCGATTACGATTGTTTTGTGTATGTTTTTTATCTGTCGATTTATTAAATATGCTAAGCTTATTGACAGAGGGTATACTTGTCAATGTCCATCAGTTAGTTCAGAACGGTTTTAATTAATGCAAGGATGTGCCCATCGTAAATTAGCAAGTCTCATACATATCTTGTTAATTTTGTCTTGAATAAGAATTTTGGTTCATTTTGAAGATTGTTAAATGCGGAATTGATATATCATACGAATTTAAAATTTATGTTGTAAATGTACAATATAAGTGGTTATATAAACATGATAATCCGTTCCAGCATTGTATGTATATATGTATGATTTGTTTGCACTTCTATACATTTTCTCGTCTGTAACGTTAATTGCATGTTATTGTTGTTAAATAAAATCACAAGAAAAAATATTTCTGAGTGCCTATTTAAATTCGCCTGTAGACATAATAGTCCACCTAATAAGGTACATCAAATACGGCAGTCATGTTGTTTATACAATTATGAAGTGTCAAATGAAATGATATATTTTCTGGCATATATTTAGCTATTATAATGTCATTAAAGTTGTTTAATGATAAGGACACCAGAAGACAAATGTAGAAAACATGAATTTTTATAACAATTTGTAAAGTGTTGACTTGGTTGACCTGTATTTCGTATATCAAAATCGAACACGTCACTCTCATAAATCAAGAACAATTCATTTCAATATGTACTTCTGTTCCCACTTGTGGCATATTTTGAAAATATTTTTAACTTTTGAAAATTGTCGTTTTTTTTATAACACCCAAATTGCCAAAACTTACAAAACACTATTTATAGAAAAATATTTTTGTAACCATAGGTAGTGGGTCATATCTGTATTTTATACATGAACTTTGTTGTGTTGCCTGCGATAGCGTCATCGTCCGGTAGTTCCAGCTTAAACATGAAATGTTGCCTATAACTTTGAAAGTACTTGTCCTATTCAATTCATACTTGGAATATATCATCAGCATGAACAACGCCATCTGTGACAACAAGAATGATTACTCATGTTTCAATATTGTTTGGGTTTTGCCCCTTTTAAATGCAACTTTAACATGAAACTTAATGTTGCCTATAACTTTAAAAGAACTTGTTCTATTTACTTAAAACTTGGAATATATCATCCTCATGAACAACAACATCGGTTACAAAAAATAATCATAACTCCTGTTTGACTATTTTATGAGTTCTGCCCCATTCAAATGCAACTTTAACATGAAAATTGATGTTGCCTATAACGTTGAAAGTTCTTATCCAATTCACTTTATAGTCGTAATATATCATCTGCATGCACATAGATATTGGTGGCAACAAGATTGATAACTCGGGTTTCACCATTTTTAGCTATACCCCTTTCAAATGTATTTTAGGTGGCACATGTGTTCCGTGCTGTTGTATGGTAATCAACTTGAATTAAATCTTTTTTTCATATATGATTAAACATAGTCCCATATTTCAACTTTTTGCAAGCAGGCGACACATGTTCGGGGGAACACCAAATTCTAGTAGAAAAAAAGCAATATTAAATACCAAATACTTCACAATAAGAAAGAGAAATAATCAAGCAAACAAAATTTATGAAATATACAGTTATTTATACTATTAGATACGTATATATAATGTTTATTGAATGGTACACACATGCCAAGATATTTTGAAATAACCTTTTGTATGGCCAAGTTACTGCCTAGATACGGATTGTTTGCGCCCGCCCGCCCAACGATATACCATAATCTAATTATCAAGTTTTTTTCGTTGGAAAATCTGGTTAAATATCACATTACAATAAGGAAAATGAAGAATACTCATATTTTGCGAAACAATGTCGGCCATTTTTGATGTAAATTTGTAAGTTTCTTACTTTTACTCGACTGCCAGAGGTGGGTTGAGTCTTTTTTTTAATTTTAATACGCCTGTCGAAGACCTTTCCTATTATGGATGTATTATAGGAACACTCATATAGGGCGTCCAGGCCGACGGGCGATGACCGCTCTCTAACTCAGTTCATATCCGATTTTCATGAAACTTGGGCAAAATTATTAAGGGCATAATCCTTTTAACTAGATGTGGTGAATGCCGTGGGTATGCCGACGACAGTTGCTAATATACATTTACGTTTTACGGTGAAGGTGAGTATTAGCCTGATTTTTAATTTTTTCCGCAGTATCTTATCACAAAAAGTGTACAGATTGATTCCGTGTTTGAAAAGGAATCTACTGACGAAATCATGGTGCACAACGAATATTATTGATAGAGGGAATGCAGTTTGGGAAGTAAATTGGTTAATGTGATCGGCAATAGGGTGAAAACGCTTTTCCACGTCGCTGTTGCCTGTTTTATAATTACAGTGAATCAAAATCTAGTATTTACATATCGAGGCTACTCCTTGTTGTGTATAAAGAAAAATATTGAAAATGTTACCCCCGTTCACACAGAGCTGCGACTATCCACTTTCAAGCCACGATCTCAAAAAGTTTTCCATGATGCTTCTGTGCTGCTTGTACGATTGCGACGCTTCTACTACGCTCTTTTTACGACTTTTCCCCGATTTTAGTTGGCCACTATGCCGCTACGCTTTTTTGAGCATGTTTAACATAAGCATGGCGAGAGCGTAGAGCTCTCCGATAATGAAGACCCTATCTCGATCATATTGCGATATTAATGACCCCACTACGTTTTCCTGCGATTTGATACGATCGGCTAGATTTTCGGTCACGCTTTGGTCGCAGTAGATGCAGCGTCTTTGTCTGAACGGGGGTTAACTGCTAAGAAGTCAATGTTTGCAGAGATCATTGAACTTTACCATTTGGTTTATCAACTGCTTATACCTTCCTTACGTTATATATTTTGCAGGAAAGCGAAAGAGATTGAGTAATCAGTTTGAAAATTTAAAACAATTGTATAAAAGTTATTTACTTAGTTAAAATTACTTTGCAGTCGTAAGGTGTGGGTTCAAAATCATCACATTCCACATATAAGCTCCGTTATAAAAAGGATAGGACTCGAAATATAATCAACCACAAGTATATGAGAAGAATTGGTTTTAATTTTTCAGATTTTCAGCTGCTGCCACTTCAGTTTTTCTTAGAAAATAAAATAGTAGTAAAATACCGCATTGAAACACTTAAATTGTTGCATACAACTGCAAAATAAGGTGTAAAATGTTTCGCTCTTTAACTTTTACTAAACTTAAATGGACATGTTAAAGGCGTTTTATTAACGCGAATATTTAACTTTTTCAGTCGGAAAGGGTCATTTCCAGATATGCTTCAAGGACTCGCAGTCAACGTTAACATTTCGCGTTTTTATAAGCCAGCAGTGAAGATAATATTATGCTGAAAGACTCAAACGCCAACGCGAACATTGTGGACGTTGATTTACGTAGTTAGGGCATTTAGCTATTTCATGCAAATAAAGATCAAGGCAATTTCGATCATGTCGTTTCATTAATATTATGCTGTAATAACACGTCCAGATCTACTTTGAGAATGCCACTTTTTGTTGCTTTTTAAAGTGTAATAAAAACTTGCTTTACGAATTGAAAAACTAACATTAAAAACACTACACAAATTAAGAACTAATATGCATTGTTATTATTACTGGAAGCCAAATTGGTGTTGGCAACTTTACAAGAACTTGTTTGCCAAATACTTTACTTTTCACAAAACGCAGTAGGTAATTTTTGTCTGAAAAAAATCATTAACAATACAACGGCAATAGGTCAACAGATTGAAACCGAAACCCCTTAGGTACCCATCGAGACTTTGTTTCAGGAACGCAGATTTTGTAACAAAACCGTTATTGAAAGTTTTGTACGGTTTAGGTTATGTAAACATGCAAAAATATTGTACTTTTTAGCGGATCTTCAGACATCTGGGAACTTCCATGTTGGGTTTTAGCATTTTATCAGATCAAAATAACATATTCTTTTCTGCTTGGTTCGTCCCCAATAGGCATCCCCACGCTCGAAAGAAATCAGGACATGCCATTATCTGGATTAGGACATTCCCTTTTTGGCGTTACCTAGATTACTTTACTGAATGTTTTTCATAAAGCAAATACATATTCACATATTTGATTACAGAATATGTTTCTTTTCTTGGATTGTTTATGTTACTTATGTAACAACGATCTTAAATTGTGTTTAATAGTGTAAATTTGTCTTTAAATGTTTGAGAAAACGGCAGCCGATTGATAATGGAGGTTATTCGTCGATGAAAATGCATTTTGACAGGGGTACGGTGCTCTTTATCTGATCGAAATCGGTCCAGAACTTACTTAGAAATAAGCAAAAACTACCTGAAGCGAATGATTTCTTTGTGCACGACATTAAAAAAGTCACGTAGTATAGCCACCCTGTGTAATACTGCTTTGCTTATGTTCGTATCGAACCTTGACTTCTCCAACAAAACCTAAAGAATTGTTTGATAGCTGGTTGACAATCCGGAGCTGTTGGGTCCGACCCCGTCACCGCACTTATCAAAATGCAGCAGTTAACTAGTGAAGATAAAGCAATCATTTTTTTGTATTATTTTACGGCTCTGAAATGCTTTAATTTAATTTGAGAATATTAACATTGAGGTTTATAAAGTAACTCTGTAAACTGGTACCAGCTGGTCGACATGGGGCTGTCTAAATCCTGTTTAAATAACGTTTTCTTAGTTTAAATTTTCTCTGAAACGGACAAGTTGCAATTTAACACTTACATCCTATATTGCGAAATTATCAGTATTTGTGTTCATGCGTTTGCCTGATGATTAATATCATTTTAAGTCCTAAGTTGTGATAACAAGATTAAGGTTTAAATCAATAATTTAATCGTTAATTTTTTAAAACTCTATATCCTTAGAACGATTTTTGTGGCTATTTTCCTCAAAATGCATGATACTTCACTCTTCAGAATATTTTTGTGAAATACTTATATAGAGTTACACCATAGCAGTTTGGTAGCTTCAAGACATCTCTGCTAAAAACCAATTAATAACAATCATTAATAATTTTTCGATATGGTAAAGTTAACTGTCAGCATTAAATCTCATTATTGATTTATAATATATTTTTCATTTATAATAATTATGAATCCTTTTTCAATATGATAAAGTTTATTGGTGGTTTATAGCCAGCATTAAATCTCATTAAAACATGAAGATATATTTCGTCTTGCCAAGTCATTTAATTGCTTCAGAAGGTGAGAGAGATTTCAAGTCCAAGGAACCGTTTGTCATATTGCTTTGTTGTTATTTTCGCCGTATGGGTGATTTGGAAGGCTACTATCACGGATACAAAAGAGTAGATTAACGATGTACTTAAGTCGATTTCTTCTCTATATGTATGAAGTTTTCATTAAGATGAGGATTTCGGAAGCCTGCCGAGGTACTCCATGAAAAGTAAATTTCATATTACCCATTTCAGGATGGGCCACACCCAGAAAATAAACACTCACCACAGAGCCAAAACGTAGAGAGAAAAAGATACCATGGATGTATATACCCTGGTAATTGTCAATATCAAACAACGGAAATTATGAGCCTGAGTGGTTACCAATCAATCAGTCAATCTTAAGAGATGAATCATGAATGGACATTGAGACAGAATTTATGTTATAAATTTTTTGAGGCCCACAATGTTTTTGCTCACTAACTTAATTTAAAGACAATTGCTACGGCTTTAAAAAAATCTATATTTTTTAAACTTTTTTTATTTGAATGAAACTTCAGCAAATTGTGAAATACATTTGAAAAAATATAAGAACATTTCATCAATTGAAAAGAATACTTTGATTTTCAAATTTGAGGTGAGCCTGTTCTGGGCACACTTCTTTTCTTAACAAACAACAGCAACAAAATAACACTTACATAATCGGAAAATCCCATGTTATCATTAAAACGGCTTTGCAACTATAAAGCATTTTACAAGTTCAATCATTTTCCTGGTTTTAAAAATAGTTTTGAATATCATTTAAACAACTATTACTGTTTCCAAACGGGTATGGTAACTTATGCTTTGTTGATCTATTTTAAAATAATTTTTAAATAGTATTTGAATAAATTTAAGAGAAATTCTATTGTTCAAAAGACGGATTTTTAATTTCATGTAGAAATGCACTAATTAAAAAAACAACAAAACATTCCTTTACCCTGATACATTTCTCGAAGTGAAAAAAAAATTGGTTTGCTTTTTTTTTCAAAATTTACAAATGTTGTTCTTAATTGTGTTTAGTACAAAATACAATGTTATATTGAGATTAGTTGTGATTTTAAAGAGGTTCCGTTTAAAGGTTCCTTATTCATGCGGTGAATGTCTCAAACTTAAAAGCTCAATAAAATTTCAACAATCCTAGTGACATGTCATTTTTTTCATATTTTTAATATACAAGAAAATATCCATCAATGCTGAAAAAATCAAAATCTATTGGTATGAAAAAAAAGACAAAACTGTTGCAGTCGTCTTTAAATTGGTAAACATTATAAACCATTGGCAAACAGTGTAGATCCAGATAAGCCTTCCCATCCATGCAGAATCATCCCTTAGGCTTGTCACTATTTGATTCATTATATACTGGTATAGTTGTTTTAAAAGTTAAGTGTTGAATGTTGTGAATGTTAAATAAAATTGTTTCTACATAGTTGCAAAGTTGTTGCTAAATAAATAACTGACATTTAACCATGAACTTCATGAATCCCATTGCAGTCCAATCAGGATCTATACTGGTAGTTTCTTTAGCCAACACAATATAATAAATAAAAAAAAATAAGCCTAAGTCTTGATCTTAATCAAACTGCATGGATGTGATGGCTGATCTGGATCTGCACTGGTTGTTAATGGTCTATTATGTTCACTGATTTCAGTCAAGTTAGTGTGCAGATACGATAGTTTCTCACTGAGCACAATATAAGATAAACTTAAAAAATTAACAACAAATATTGCACTACCTTCAACAAAGACAATACATACATTCCAAATTTATTCATAAAATGATCATTCTGCGTATAAAGAAAAAAAATAATTGCCGATACGATAGTTTCGCACTAAGCAAAATCTCTGATCGCATATACGATATTTTTCACTTTTTTAAATTTTGTAAAGAAGATACTAGATTAAATCTATTCTTTTTTGTCAGATTATGGGCATTATAATAACAAGTCAAAATATGAAATAAAACCATTTTTGATAAAAGTGCAGATACGATAGTTTCGCGCTGAGCCTCGATTTCTTACGTGATGAAGAAATTCATGCGCTTTTTCAAATTAAGTACATTAAGGTTAAGTTCTTTCTTAAATATGGTTTTGATAATCCTTTTAACATGATGAAATTTGTTGCAGTGATGAAAGGGGTTACACTTTTTTTCATTATGCTCTCATAAGCGGTCATATTTTAACAGTAAGGTTGCTGGTGCGCGAAGGTATTTGTATAACAAATACACTTTTAAATCTCAAAGATATTATTAAAATGGCTCTCACATCACGTATGACAAAAGAAAAGAAACTCATTTAACTCACCAACAAAATAATGTGCATCAACCAAATTACACCGATAAATTCCAAACAAGATTGATAAATGGACATATCAACAATTTTAATGAGAGTGATTTTTGTAAAATGATGGTCTCTAGATGATATAATCTTATTCAAAGTGCAACAGCAGTCAGTATAAACCAAGTTCTAATTTTACAATAATTTATGAATTCCTAATACTTTAACACAAAGAAACTGCTTTTTAAAACAAATACAATAATTTGGAAAAATAACCAAAAATATTAAATAAATATTCAGTACCTTTTAAAACTCTTTAGTAAAATATAACCTTTAGAAAATATACTAAAATAAATAATTAATTAATTTCCTAATTTTGAACAATAAGCCAAAGTTCCTAATGTGTTCTGTCTGAAAGCCAAATGCAGAATCATTAACTTAACCACAAATCTTACTGAGGAAAACTTCCCAGCATCCTTTTAACCACAATGCATTGCTGTCCCAGTGAGCCAATCAAAATGCTTAAAGGATGTATTGAGGCTTTTGATTGGTCAACTGGGTCACAAGGCATTGTTTACCTAATAATCTAAATATAGTGAATCTTCCAGCAACTGATATGCCTAAGTCATGGAATATTACCAATGTCATCAAGGTCACTAGGCACTGCTTACATTCTAAATATAGTGTTAAAGCTAGGCACTAGTCTGAGAATTAGCAAAGTAAAGTAAAACATATAACATAGTTAAAATTTACAAAAATGCAACAAAGACTAGAAATAGCATAAATATCAAACAAGAAATGCATATGTTACTCAAAATAATAACAAATATGGCAGGTTTTAGATGATATCAGAGCTTCATAATAACAAGTTCAAAATAGACTAGCTAAAGTGCACTAAATAGACTGGCTAAAGCGTACTACATAGTAACTAACTAGGTTTTCTAAATGTTAAGCTATTGGAACTATGTCCCTTAAGTTGCATAATGCTCTGTAATCAATCTTTAAATAAACTTCAACTATGTAACATTTTGTAAGAAAAGTCCAACTTTACAACACCAGCATCACTGTCAATGACATTCAATATGAGACGTTTAACGAAGCAATTCTTTTTTTTACATAGCATGATACACGAATATGTTCCTATCTTTGATAAATAGATAAAAAAAAAAAAGATCATTCAAAGCCACCGAACATTACAAATATGAAAATACTACAGGCTCGGTTTAATTGAGCCTTTTCATGGGCAGTAATGGGAATGCATATTACTGCCCACGCCGCCTAGCCCCGGGTTGAGCGCAACTCAATATTTACACCAATAAACAGCACAATTTCGATCCATCCCAAACGATGGTATGCATTGGCGGTGAACATGGCACCTTCAATGAGGTATTGTCAGATTAATACCATTCCATATTCTGCGGCTTATGGTCCACAGATAAAAGAATGGGTTTGACCTAAACGGGAAAACAATGGGCGGAACTAAACAGAATAGAAATTTGTCAGGGGATCTGAGAATATAAATCCTGCATATCACAGACAACGCCAAAGGCAAAATTTTAAAAAGCAGGTATATCCATTGGAGTTGATTGAACAATATCCAAAACCTTATTGGCTGGGATATTGAAACCACCTTTCTTTAAACTGGCCGAAATATTAAAACAAAAGTAATTTTAGAAGTACTATAACTTAGTACATAAGTATCGTGCTCAACGACCTTCAAAGGACGTAACTGATCACTGCACTGATTGAATGTACGGGGAGACTTTTGACAACCGCCACACGGCACAAACAACGCTACAGCGATATTGAAATAGCTAAAGAGGGAACATTGAAAGCCACCGAACACGACAAATATGAAAATACTGCAGGCTCTGTTTGATTGAGCCTGTTCATAGGCAGTAAAGGGAATGCATATTACTGCCCACGCCGCCTAACCCCGATGGAGTCAAAGGCAAAATTTAAAAAGCAGGAAGTATATCCATTGGAGGTAATTGGACAATATCCAAAAGAGATAATTTTGATTTGAATATTGTATGTCCCTAATGTAACATCTTACGGGGTTTATATTTCTTTCACAACCTGTAACTTTTTAGAGCTTGCAACAATGATAACAACAATGATAAAGATTTCAATAAATGTAATCTTTGCATAACAGAAACACTTTTAAAAAAGGGTTATAGGTACCAAAAACTAAAGAAAATCCACTTTATCCCATTTTAAAGTAGATCGTTATGCTTACCTTTTTGTTAGCACGAGTGTGGCATGGATTAAGAGCTTATGATGATTTATAGGGAAATCTTGTAAAAGAATATAGAACCTCGTTCTGTTGTTTTTTCCGGTTATCCTGCTCTTGCTATTTTGACTCCACAGGGCTCTGGGTTTAGTGAGGCCTAACAATGTTAAATTTATTTGTTTTCAAATGTTGCATATCAAGAATAGGCACACTAAAAAAACAGTCTCTCCACGCAGCATACGAGTAAAAAGGAAAATAGAGCCTGTGTTTATAAGAATACTAATTTTAAACAAGACAAGACAAACAATTAACGAAAATGAGAGCCTTTTGACACTGAAGGTTTAAACCAGGTTCTAGGGTGCACCAACCTCAAACTTGCCCCAACAGGCTCTCATATAAACCAAACAAGTGTAAGTTGTCTTGGTAAAACAATTCCAAACCACCCATTAGCTAAAAATGTTGCATGCAAAAGCACACTTACATATAAAACATCAGAAGCTAATAGAATTGCAAAGCAAAATGGCGGGTACCCAAATGATCTTACTCGATTAACCGAATAATTTTAAATAAGAAAAACATATTTTGTCCAACAATATTGACCCCTTGCACTTCATTAACTTCCGTAAAGGTCATTGGAAAAACCCGCTATCTAACCAGCGAACATATCGATATATTTGTTCACTTCACACGTCAGTGAGGTCTGGTGTTTGGTAAACATGCCGGACGACCGCTCTGTAGGTCTCCGGGTCGAATCCGAGCAAACACTACCAAGAAAATACACTTTAAAAATACTTGTAAACATTAATTTAAATTGTTTTATTACATCTTAATTTATGATTTCTTATAAATAGTGTTTTTCTACAATGATATTTAATGATAGTTCATGCAATCGTAAAAGCTATAAATGCAATTTACTTATGCGCAGTCTAGCTTTATGTGCAGTTATTAAAATACTACACAGATAGGATACTCAAAAAGTTCTGCACTAGTTTTAAGAGAATTATGATTTTAAAATTAAAAGAAAAAATAATGATGGTTGAACCAGGGTTTGAACCTACGAGTATACGTATACGTACAATATTCTTGATTTGAAACAACTCTTCCGACTGCGCTAAGTTGCCATCTTTACTTATTACAAGTAATTAAAAACTGGTAATATACGTGTGTATCAATTTAAAAGTAGATCATAATTTTTACGAAATTTACTGACAATATGATCAAATGCCATGTCAATATTGTTGGACAATAAAATATTTTTGTCAGTAAGAGTTTGCAATTAAAATAACCACTACAAATGAATTGTCATCAATGTAGGAAAACATTGAAACATTGCAATACTCATACTTATGTTATTAAACTTTCAGTCTGCATACACTTTAACGTTTTGATAGTATACTGAACAAGTGTCTGGTTGGCTATGCTGACAAAATGATGAGTTAAACAGCAGTTTACGATTTCAGCTGCATATTAAACATGCACTGAATAATGTCCTCGCGTCTCATCACCCTTGGCAGCTTGTACTGCATACACGCCAGATTAGGGTTAGCAGCCAGCATCATCTGTCTCACTGCATTAAATGCTCCGGGTTTCATCTGAATCAGCTGCAATGACTGAATCATTCCTCTCTGTCTCATACTGGAATAAACGTCATGCCTCCGGCATAATTCTTCATCAACCTAAAACACAGCATATTTTAAGTTTTCATTCTTTAAATTAAGCTGGTAATCATGTCATTCGAATGTTCGATTTGACCTAAGTTTACCGTCAGGACCTTTGTAATAGATTATTTAAAATCAATGGAAAGAATATCATCCAAAACCTAAAGACTGTCGATAAGCTTACGCTAAAAAATCGTGATAAATAAAAACATAAATGGGAATTAAAGCTCCTAATAATAATTGTTGTAACCTTGCTTGAAAGTGTTTCAGTGCGATGGCTTCATTCTTGAATGACACTATTTAAAAAGCTGAAACATGCATATCCAAATCTCGAAACAGAACCAATGATAATGATTGTAAACCCGAAAAGGATGACCAATCTCAAAATTTGAGCTGTTACACAAATAGACAATGTTGGAGACTGCAATGAACTGCTAAACTGGTATTCAATCTCATATAAATAAAATAGTGAAAAAAGCATATAAGGAACTGCGACATCCAGAAAACACAGCCCCACCCAGTCAAAAAGGAGAAAACAAAAAGAGCATTGGCTTATCAAATGATCAATTTAAAATGTGACGCCGCAAACAATTTACGCAAAGGAGATCGTCTTGCAAATAAACTTCAATAGCATATAAAAACAATTTTAAGTGAATTAACAAAAAAGACCGTAAAATTCAGTTATTTAAAATATACGCAAATAGATATGCAACTTACTTGTCTTGCATCGAAGTCATTTACCAGACATCCATTTTGCAATTCGATAAAAATTATATAGTATTTCTGCAACATGTCCGATCCTAGAAAAAGTGAATACATTTATTTAAATAAGGTTACGTGTAACCAAGTTTTAAACGTCGACTGTTATATTTTCTGATTTTTTTAAATAAAAAAAACAGACTTAACTGCCCTCTTTACAGTTGAGGAATGTGTGTTTTTCTTGTTTAAAAGATTATATAGTAAATTCATTTGTATGATGTTAACTTCGGTATACAAGATGATTATACTTCAACGAGAAAGGCCAGAAAATCTGGATTGACCTTTAAACGATAACCATCTTTAAAATTTAATAACATTTACATCATCATCATAATTTAAATAACAGAATGGAAAGAGTGATTATAAATCATAGTCGTATTTGACCAGGTTTTACTGGCATACACCTCACACGTCCTATTAGTTCCTACTTGCTCTTATTGGAACATGGTATTTACAACTAAAAATGAAATGGGAATACCTAAAACTCACAGAACAATGCCCAGTATCATAAAACTAATACTGGAGCTTGTCTCAAATCTGAAGCATCTGAGTGGAGATTTGTCTCCATTTCAGCCAATCAGATGCTTGACATTTAAGACACAAATGTTTATGATGTTTTGGCCCTTTAGGAATATACAACAATGCAGAATAATAAGAGAAAATAGTAATATACTAGTCAAAGTTTGCTTAATTCCAAGTTTACCACAGATCATTGTCGATTTTACATTAAATTATATTTACATTCAAATTCGTTTAAACATCATCACATTCTAAATAAACCATAAAAATTGTAGTTGTTCAAACATTTGTCTGTATTGGTTTTTAAGTCTCCAGTCATGGGTGTAAAATCAAATATTACTGATAAATGGCAATTTGAAAAACTTTGAAAAAGATATGTACATTATATTCTCGGTACTTGGCAAACCTTGAGTAGTATATTAGATCTCATCGTCTTCGATGGCTTAAAGAGTTCCCTATTCATTTCTGTTAATATAATTTTTGAAAGTTGAGCCTTATTTTAAAGAACCTTTTCTTGGAGACTCCATTCAGCTGCATAAATCGATTCCTTCGAATCTTAAGTTTTTGAACTCCAAAACTATTTTTTGACAAATTTAAAAGTACATAATTTATTATAAATGAAACGGAATGCGGTTACACCAATGTACAGTTGTTTTCGGGACGTTCTTTTAGCAAAAACGCAAATAGATTACTTTACCTGTTATCTTTTGTAAATGAATGCTCTCGCATGAGGTGAATTCTAATATTTTCTTTTGCCAGTCTACAGCAGCAGCATATACTGCCTCGTGTAACAAACACTCTGGAACTTTTTCCATGTTGACAGAGAGTATGTCACCAGTTCTGTAAATAATTGGATAAAATTATTATTATTATTATTATTATTATTACATACAATAATAATAATAAAATTAGATAACGTACTTTCAACTTAACAATAATTAGTATTTGTTTTTTTATCGAGTATCTTGAACTTTACGCTGTAGTTTAATTAACTGTGTCCCATGAAAAAAACTTTTTATGGCAAACAAAAGATAAATGTTATTAAATACCTTCTTAGAAATTTATATACAGGTGTAGTTCCATGGAAGCCTGTTATTTGAACGACGTCCTCAAGTCTATAACGGTACAGTCCATCAAAAGTTGTAATGACCATCTCGTAGTTTCCACCGACCCTGACCTGTTTCATGGACTATTTATTGGGTTTTACAAGTATTTTGACCAGCGTACTGAACAAACAGACATCTAGCAAAAAGCTTCTGACATCTACGTTAACCTTTTTTATGAATCACAATTATACGAATATTATTTTTATACCTGTCATTGTATCAATGAGAGTAAAATGGTTAAGAGTACTTAGCCACATACAAAATCACAGACCAGCAGGAAGAGAAATTTAATAATAATACAAGGTTAAAAACCAATAATAAAGATAACTGGCAAAACACCAAAAATACGACACACGGACAAAACCAACAATACAAGTAAACCGGGATAGGGTACCTTCTTAGTACAGTCAGTGGCGAAACCGAAATATATAAGCCATAAAGGGAAGTGGGTTAAATCTGTCTTACAGTGTTAACAATCTCCAACTCACTTTTACAACATGCAAAAACGAATTGACTCTACGAATCCCTCTAAACAATCGAGAACCATAGAGTAACAGATTCAAGTACAAGCAAATAAAATATCTATGTCATTTTACACTAAGTTAAATGTAAAGGTGAAAAATACTTCATCAAATACTACATCAATTTTTTGTAAATCATATATAAACAAGAGTGTTTTTTCTACCAATTACTTTCTTTTTAAACGTATTTACAATGAATCAAAAGTATATGGTGACTTAGAATTAAAGCGTTATATTTACCTGGTGACCAAGAAGCGTTATGGGATTTTGTTTTTCGAATTCTTCCTCAGGTATGTATTCAAAGAAGTTGCCAGGAATAAACGCCGTAAAGTTGACTTCAGGTTGAACACATGGGTCAAGATTTATACCGTAGATGCTTTCTGTACCCAAGTGTAACAGAGTGACGCACGGCAAATCTCCAAGGTATTTCCTTTCAACTATTTTAGCCTGAAATTTGATTTTTCAACAATCAACATTTCTACGGATAAAACAGCTCACAAAAATGTAAAGTACTGGTTAAGAACATTAAAAATGAATTAGCAGATAAATATAAAACGAAGTGAAACATGCATAAAAGGAATAGCAACACAAAACCACAGTGCTCACAGAGAGGAAAAGAAAGCGTGGGTTTATAAAAAATAACAATTTCGGAAAAGACACCACAAACAATTAACAAAAAAGATGATGAGTTAGCGTCATGACTTACAAAGTAGCGCTATTTGTGCAGTGTGGCGGCCGTAAAAAGTCTCCCCGTACATATAGTAAGTACTGTTATTAGTTAAATAACCCGATGTCGTACAGTTATGATAACGTATATCAGGGCTATCCGGACAACCTTTTTGGGGGTTTTCCCGGTTAGCTCAATTGGTTGCATCGTCGGAAGTGCAAGTCTAGGCGCTGTCGCCGTGACGGTGAGGGTTCGTCATCCAACCGATAATCTCACTTGTTTCTTAAGTGCGCTATATTGTGACGAAACAAATTGATTAAATACTTAAGATTTTAAGGCATGCAAAAGTGAAATTAACTTAGAGAATATAGAGGTCAAAAGTCATTACTTACAGGGATTTCAAAGACTCCTGTTTTTATCGCAAATAGACATGGACAATTCGGCCATAGTCTTTGCACTATTCCTTGAAACCCTTTAGAGAACTCTTTTCTTAAACAGGCCGCTCTGTCAGCCCGTGGTTTCAGTAATTTTTCCAGATGCAACTTCTCCTCCTTTGCTATATTAAGTTTGTCCGAAAGTTTCCCTTGCTCAATATCGTCACAAATAGCTGGCCAGTTTTGTTCGAGGATGGTGAACAGAGATAACGCTGTAGTTGATACCATAGATGAAAGACAGTTTGTATCATTTTCTGACAATCCGAACACGAGCTGTATGTACAGAGAATCAAATTCTGTAAAAACATTCATCTCTGGAGTTATTGTGAACGGAAGGCTAACCTTGTAATATATATTAGATATTGATCCACTCTCAATTCCACATCCTGTCAAGAATGTCTTGGATTTCACTTTCACGAAGAACCATTTCAGTAAAAATCGACTGTTTTCATAACACATCATTAGGTATTGGGTAACGAAAAGCCAAGGTAATATTTTTGTCCGAGTTTTAGAATACTTTGGAAATGCCTTACTTTTGCCAGATGATGTACCAGATGTAAGAGCGATGTAACAAGGTTGTCCTGGAAACATCAGATTTTCAGTTCCTCTATCTTTTGCAACTTCGGCGTATTCTGTATAATCTGTGTATGTGGTGAGAGGCATAACCCTTTGAAACACTTCAACTGAGTCTACTTGGTCTAAGCCATGACTTTTCGCAAAAGATGTCATTCGGTTCTGTCTGAGAATTTCTTTCAGTAGTTTTTCTTGTTGATCTTTATATCTCCCACACTTCCAACTTAATCGCATTTTCAGTATTGGGCCCAGTACAAATACTAATTTGTTGAAAACATACTGGCTTATCAAAGACGTCAGTGTGTGGGACTGCGATGGCCTTAGACGGTACACGTCGACCAAAACTAATGCTGTCAAAAAGCACATCCCTGCCATGAAGTCTGAAATGAAGAATATGTATACTAGTTATTTGCTATCTGCGAAGAAAATCATGCTCAAATACTGTCATCAGAATGTGTTCTTTTTTGCTTCGAATATTTTTTTCAAAACTTTCATAAAGGTATTAAAATATTTAAGATATGAGTTATTTGTCCCACAATACAAACCTGGGTAACAGAGTATTCCATGATAAACTAACCACCACCATCTTGCAGAACCGATTGCCATAAAAAACAAACACAGACGATAAATTGATGTTGAAATATTCATAATCGCCTTTTATTTGTGAACAAAAAATATTATAATTTCAACTGTATTCGCGTTTGATATTAATTACGTTTTCATTCACAAAAGTAAAGTAAGTGTAACGGATACATATTAAACAAGATTTTTAATTTAAATGATTGATCATGCTATTCTTTTGCGACCTTGACATATTTAAGTAGTTTTATCGTTTAGATTGTAAAGTTCACGATAAATAGGTAATATTGTATCAGTGTCATTAATATATTAATGTCATTTGCACATGCATATAACTTTGACACACAGGCAGATCATAGATATAATAGATGCAGAATAAGTTTGTAATAAGAAAATGAAGCCACAACAAACAGTCGCAAATAGTTTATCAAAGTCATAACCGGACTATGTAACGCATTGGAATGGTCAGCAGCAAAACTTATTTATTGGCGTTTAAAAAAACATCTAGGTAAACCTATTCGGAAAAAGTTAGCATTAAAAACCCCATGTACTGCATAAATGAAACAGTTTAAATCAAAGGAGGAGGGGTTCATAACATACATTTAGCGGTTTACACTTAAATATTTTCACATAGGATAACACATATACGATTGACCTGGACTGGAGGTTATAAAGCTGAGATTGGAAACCAGTCTCAAATCTCAAGCATCTGATTGGCTGAAATGGCGACCTGTCGCCATTTCAGCCAATCAGATGCTTGAGATTTGAGACTGGTTTCCATGCTCAGTTTTATAACCTTGGGCACAGTGCAGTTAAGTCGGTTGAGGGCAGGTTACCTTGAGCTGGATTGTCAACTTGAAATACGAGCTTCTATGTACACACTTATTTACCCGAATGTAGCAATATTCCAAATTCAGTTAGGAGGTAACATAGTAGAAGGTAAAATTCTAGAATAGTTCACTTACAAAGGTATTTTTGAACACTTCGCAAGAAGTTGTATGACAGTGGTATGGTTGTTTCACTTAAGAAGTCAATGTTTGCGGAGATCATTGAACTACACCAGTTGGTTTATAAACTGCCCATATTTTCCTTTTCATGGCGTTACATATTTTTGCAGATAAGCGAAATACGTGGAGTAATCAGTTTGAAAATTTATAGAAAAGTTAGTTTTAGTTAAAACTAGTTTGCCGAGTTCAAAAACCACGACATCCCACATATGAGCTCCGTTATTAAAAGCATAGGTAATATTATCAATCTCAATGTTGTGAGTAGAATCTGATTTAATTTTTCGGCTTTTCAGCTGCTGCCACATCTGATTTTCTTAGAAAAAAAATTAGTGGTAGAAATACCGAGGTGAAATAGTTAACACTAAAATTGCTGCTTACAACTCCAAAATAAGGTGTAAAATGTTTCACTCTTTATCTTTTACTAAATCAAAACTAAATTATTTGACTTTTTAGTCGGACAGGGTCATTTCTAAACATGCTACAAGGACTCTTAGTCTACGTGAATATTTCGCGTTTCAAATAGCCAGGATAATATTATGCTGAAACGCCAACGCGAACATTAGTTGGGGCATTTAGTTGTCCGCACATTATTCTAACCAGATCCGTTGTCAGCACAATTTAGATCAAGTTGTTTCCTAAATATTATGCTGTAAAGACACGTCGTCAGAAACATTTAAAAGTATGATTTTTCATTTAGGACATGTGGTTTTTAAAATATTATTTGGCAACGAAATGTTTTATGCTCTATATATAGGGGGCAATAAAAGACATATGCGATATTATACGGGTATAGGTTCTAACGCTGACAATGTTTTATTCTTTTGGATATATACTTTAGGATATAAAACAGGTTTGAGTCATCAACTTTTTAAGCAAGATCTAGTTTAAGAGTTCCACTATTTGTTGCTTTGAAAGTGTTATAAAGACTTGCTTTACACATTGAAAAACAAACATTAAAAAACTAAAAAATCAAGAACTTACATGCATTGTTATTATTACTGGAAGCCAAAGTGGTGTTGGCAACTTTACAAGAACGTGATTGCAAATACTTTACTTTTTACAAAATGCAGTAGGTAATTTATTGTCAACAAAACAAGGGCATTAAATCAACAGATTGAAACCGAAATCCCTTAGTGGTTTATTTATCTTTGTTATTTATCTTTGTTGTTTGTTATTTCTCTGTTACTTGTCTTAACAGAGAATAATCCGACCCTGATAAAAAGCCATCGGCTAACAGAGGATGCGCAAACAGTATTAAACACTCTCCATCTCTAAACACTCTCTGTACTGTTTCTCAAACAATATGTCATACAACCAGCACATACAGACTTAAAGGCAAAAATAAGACTTGACTAATAATCAGCTACAACTTTATTTTAAAATCAGACATTCATATGGATGGTTACAACTACAGGTGTATTAAATTTTAATCAATTAATTGCATTTAAAATAAAATGTTATAAAGGATTGAAAAATTCACAGAAAAAAACTTTTACTGATAATATTTTTTATCGAATGCATATAATAATAAAGTTCAGTTATTGGTTTGTTAATATAGATCTGTCAGAAACACAGTGCACATATGACGCACGATGCAGGCTTACGTGTTACAATCCGTCTACAGTATAAATGTCCACTTTGTCAAACATTTGCCAGGTCCCAACGCCAGGACTACTTGTCAAACTCCAGTATATGTTCAAAGTGTGACGAGTGTTATACTCTGATGCCAGAAAGCATGTTGAATCACAGACGGTCTCTCTATTTCTGCTGCAGCCAAAGGTAATGCAGACTTCAGACTCCTTTAGATATTCCGCAGAAGCGCAAACATGTGAACCGTTGTAGGCGACGTTGACCGTCTGTACGTTTTCCGACCTTGTCGCGGCAAAATCTCTACTAACATGAGTCGTGTTTTCATTCAGTGTAAAATTCCCAGTTGATCTCGTTTTCGCCCATGGGACGCGATTTGTAATACTGCTTTGCTTATGTTCGTAGCGAACCTCGACTTCTCCAACTGGACCTGAGGATTGTTCGATAGCTGGTTGACAATCCGGAGCCACTGGGTCCGATCCAAACACTGTACTTATTAAAATGCAACAGCAAACTAGTGTAGATAAAGCAATCATTTTTTTTATTTTATTGCTCTCCGAAGCTTAATCATATTTTGAGGATATTAACATTGGGGTTTATATAGTGACTCTGTAGTACCAACTGGTCAACAAGGGACTGTCTAAATCCTGTTTTCATGACGTTTAATTAGTTTAACTTTTCTCTGAAGAGGACGAGTTGCATTTTACACTAACATCCTATATTGCGAAATAATCATTTTTGTCTCCCCTCGATTTGCGTGATGATTCATATTATTAATATGCTGAGAGTAAAAAGTTTAGTCAGTAGGAATACTTGATACGATAAAATTGTTAAACATTTAAATTGAAGACAAAAGCATCTTTCACCACGATAATCATTTAATACCCATTTAATTTCAACAGTATTAACTGAACACAGTCATAAAAAGCCATTCAATTTAATTAAGATTTAAGACAGGGGTCAAAAACAAAATTTACATTACACTTAATATTTTGCATGACCACTTCTAGCTTGAATCATAGCCAGAAAACGCCTTTCGTGTGCTGTTTATGAGTGTTCAAATGATGTATATAGGTGTTTGTGCCAATTCCTTGTGCAATAACCGTTTCAGATCATTTACGTTGTTGACGTCATTCCTGTCAGCACCTTCCTTCAAAGATAGTCGCACATGTGTTGAATCGAGGAGAGATCAGGTGATTTTAATTGTCATTCGAGTATGCTTATGTTGTTTACAACAAGAACGTTCCGTGTATGAAGTGCCGTGTAGCAGCGTGCATTATCCTTCTGTAGAACGTAAGCATTGCCATTCATTATGTAAGGAACAATGACAGGGATAATTATGTTTGCACAATAATGGGTGGCATTTGAGATACTCTATTGTTTTGAGTTCTGTCTTGCCGTTATAATAAATACCACTCCAGATCATAGCGCTCCCAACACCGTAACGGTCATATTCGAAGACGTTAGCAGGATCGAACCTTTCTCCTCGACGTCGCCAAACACAAACAATTTCATCAGCTTCTTTGAGATTAAATTGGGACTTAGCGATGAAAACGATCTTGTTCCATTGCTTTCTATTCCTGCGACTGCCCTGACGTGCCCAATTCAAATGTGCGACGCGGTGACGTGCTTTTAGAAAAATACCTTTGTACGTCGAACACGCAGCCTAGCAGCTCTCAGCCGTTTTCAAGCAAAACAAACGAATATTCTTGCCCCCGTTGATTGTCTAAGACGTTGAACACGCCGTGGGAACTCTGATATGGAACTCGTCTTGCGATCCCGATAAAATCATATCAGCCGCTTCCAGGGCTCCTTATCAGACGGAAAATGGCCCTGATTTTTGGATGGTGTATATAAAACAGTTTTGAAGTTCACACAGAAGTGAAAAAACAGCCGCCGGTTTCAAGGTGTCAAATCTCTGTTAATTGATACATGATCTCTACTTTTCTTGCTGGAAATGGACAGTAGAAACACTTAGCTTCAAAAGCATGTAAGTTAGCCCTTCGACACGCCAGTCAAAAGAAAGCAAAAGAAGAAAACATTTAAGTTTCAAGTCTGGTATCAATGAACCACGGCGGGGTGAAATGCCTGTTCGAGCACATTATACACAATCAATGAAAGCAAAGTTCTAATGGCGAAACAATTTGGACTTTAATTTTACAAATGATTTATGTTCTGCCTTATAATTTACGACTTCCAAGTGAATGGAAGAGGTGTATTACCATTGACAGACTTAAAAATACTATATATATACCATTTGTATGTTGCGATTTTAGATTTAATAAGCTTGTAATATCACAATCTACATCAGTTTTACTTTTATAAATTAAACCGGCATTACTTCAATTTAACCCGCTCTTGTATGAAATATTAATGCATTTGGAACTATATACAAATTTACAGCATTAGTTCGGGCTAATAAAATTTTAATTTACTAAAATAAATTTGGTCCGCGCGACTAAAAGCGAAAGTAGGATTTCCGAAACGTCACAGAAATCGAGATCGCGCATGAAGTGGTCTCTTCGTCAAAAATCGGTGCTTTATATACCTACACTATATTTTAGCTTCTTAAAAGTTCGTTAACGATAATTTAACAATATCATTGAAAATCCCGTCTACAAGAAAGAATTCGATCGGACCTTTTGTGTTCTGTTAGAGAGTTTATATATTGGAGTCTTTATGGACAAATATGATTTTTCAATAGTATATTCTTACTTGAGTTTCGGGTTGGGGCTTTTATGTTTTCTTTCTGAGATTTATTACTATAAAATTAACACATCTAAAAGAATCGCAACAAATGGCATTCAAGTCAGGTTACAGATGTATTTATACAAACTAATAATATCGCATATTTATGATAACATTAAAAATCATTGTTCACGAAAAAAGTGATTTTCTGAAATGTGATAGTATTTTTAAGTCTGTCACTGGTAATACACCTGATGCATTCACTTGGAAGTCGTAAATTATAAGGCAGACCATAAATCATTTGTAAAAGTAAAGTCCAAATTGTTTCTCCATTAGAACTTTGCTTTCATTGATTCTCGTTGTCCAAAGCATTAGGGAGTTTATTTCACCAAGGCAAGCTTTATTTGTATCTACATACAAGAACCTGGACGGGTGAGTGTTAGGTCGTTGAACCTAGTTTAAAACCGCCAGTGGCAATATGCTTTTCTATTCACCGTCCCAAGGAGGTAACCCCTCGGGTTCTCAGATTTATTTATTGCTTTCGATGTTTTGTTTAAAGTAAACAAATTTTCGATTCATTATCGCAATTCCTTACTACATTTGTCTGTTTGGAGAGGCTGTGTTTTCTGAATGTGGACAATTCTTGATGTGACGATGTCACTTTTGTAAGGTTTTAAATAGCGTTTAAATGAGAGTTTAATGATATAATTGATTAAGTTGTAGAAACAACACCGTCAAGTAGTCTGATAAAAAATCAGCACGTACACTAATTATATGCAGGCCGCAAAGAATAACGTACGCAAATTATATCAGTTTTGTTTTTTATTTTGTGGACAACTTTTCGAAAAAAGGACTAAAAATAGGCAAATATATATTTGTTCCAAATAATACCAACCTAGGTAACAGAGTATTCCATGATGAACTAACCACCACCATCTTGCAGAACCAATCGCCAGAAATAACAAACACAGAAGAAAAATTGATGTTGAGATATTCATATCGCCTGATATCTTATTTAAACTGCCCCAGCTTTGTTGAGGGTCGCTTTCGCTGTCACTTTATTTGTTGAACATGTTAAAATAATTTAACTTCTTGAAGTTCATGGGGTTTCCAAAGTAGTTTTCCGTTTATTTTAAACGTAAAGGAGATCATTATGTTCCATAATGTAACTTCCAGCACTTTGATTAAACGGCTTCCAATATGCTGTTTCTGCCACTTAATCCACAATATAAGTCAATGGTTGATCATGCTTTTTTGCGACCTGATCTTTTTTTAGTAATATACGCTCTATATCCTTTATGTAGTAAAGTTAACGATAAATGGGTAATTGAATCTCTGACATGAGTATATTAATGTCGTCCGCTCGTCCCACAGCTGAATCAGAGAGAAATAGAGAGGTATCATACGTTTAAAATACTATCTACATAGCAAACCCTTAAAGACTAAACGATGGGGGTGGGGTGGGTTGGGTTGAACGGAAGGGTGTTTGGCAAAACCTACAAGCTAAACCAGCTTCTATGGTAAACTTTTTGTTCAATTGTTTCCACTGAACACCCAATGTCCTTCAAATGCAGAGTTTTATTCAATGGAGGAAGTATATTGGTTTATGCTTAAAAGTCAGTAATCTGATTACCCATTTATTCGTCGTAATTGTTTAACTGTTCATAAGTCAACTTTCGCAGAGATCATTGAACTGTAACACGTGGTTGATAATATGTTGACGTTAAATAGTATGAGTAGAAAAGGAAACAAGATGGAGTAATCAGTTTGAAAACGTATAACAATATGTATTAAGTTAGGTGAACTAGTACATGTATTGTAAAACTTAATTTGCCCCAGAAGTTATAATGTGTGGTTTCGGAAATTCGTTATTAAAAGCATAGGACTGGAAATATTATTATAAACAATGTTGCAGAATCGTTTTTTTTTATTTTCGCTTTTCAGCTACTGCTAATTCAGTCGTTCTTAGAAAATTGATAGTAAAAAAAATGTGAAATAAGCATATCGGGAATTACCACATCCAGAAAACACAGCATTCCCACGCAGCAAGAAAGTAGAGAGAAAAGGAGAGCATGCGTTAATAAGAAGATAAATTTCAAACAATACACCACAAACAATCAACAAAAAAGAAAACCTTTGTGTTATGGCATTGGTAGCAGAAATTCCTTGTCGAAAAAGTAGTTTACACTATAATTTTATGTACAAAACTTCAGAATTACGCGTAAAATGTTTCTCTCTGTTTCTTTTACTTAACTTATAATAAAAGGCAGTTAAAGATGTTCGGTCAATGGGACTAAGTCACTTTTCGATTTGGCAGGGTCATTTTCCATATGTACTGCAATTAGAACTTGCCGCCAAAGTGAACATTTCGCATTTTATTTAGATAGAATAGTTTCCCAAAACTATATTATACTGAAACTATTATTAATTATTATAACATGAATAATAAAAATTATTATTGTTGTTGTTGTTGTTGTTGTTGTTGTTGTTGTTGTTAGTGGTGGTGGTGGTGGTGGTGGTGTGATGGAAGTCAATACGCTGTTTTAAACTGGCAACACGCAGTAATTTTTTATAGTCTGAATAGAAATCCTCTAATGATCATTAACAAAACAACGCTAATAAGAAGATAAAAAAGAAAGAAACGGCACAAACAACACCACTGTGATGAATTAATCGATGATAAAAAAAACTTTGAACGCAACCGAACAAGACAAATATCAGGAATATCGCAGGCTTGGTTTTATTGAGTCCGTTTATGAGCAGTAAAGAAAATGCATATTACTGTCCATGCCGCCTAGCCTCGGGTAGTTCGCAACTCAATAATTTTACTAATATAAATATCTTGTGTTCGGGGCGACGCTTTACGACCGTCACACGGCACGAACAAGCTTTGTGATAAAAAGGAGATGAAAAAGAAACTCTGAAAGTCAGCAAACAGGATAGGTCAGCAGAAGACGTCAGCCGCAAGTCCATAGACGCAGAATAATACGACCTGATGTTTATAGTGGAAGCACAAACGGTATTTATCACTTTTCACATTTTGTACTGTTTCTTAAACATAATACGTAACATATAAGGACACACTTAAAGACAAAAAATAAGCCAATACTTAATAAACAGCTACAACTATATCTTAAATCGAACAAAAAATAAGATGGTCCGATAAATTGACTGCCGTATTGCAAGCCAATTTTTATATAAAAAAACAACATAAGTATTGGAATAGAAGAAAAGGCACAAGATTCTGAAAAAAAAACCATTTTACTCGTGAGAGTGAACGGTTACAACAAGTTAAATATTGAATAACATTTTAACTATAATGAAATACATGAATTGGTGATACAGAGCATGGTAAATACACAAATGTTCTCTCGCATGTAATAATAAAGTTCAGTTGGTGTGATTGGTTCTTTTTCGTAAGCAACACTAATGATCAGATAGATAACCTGTTACAATTTGTCCACAGTATAAAAGTCCACTTTGTCAAACATTTGCCACGTCCCCACGCCAGGGCTACTTGTCAAACTCCAGTATATGTTCAAAGTGTGACGATTGTTATACTCTGATGCCAGAAAGCATGTTGAATCACAGACGGTCTCTCTATTTCTGCTGCAGCCAAAGGTAATACAGACTTCTGACTCTTTAAGATATTCCGCAGAAGCGCAAACATGTGAACCGTTGAAGGCGATGTTCACTGTTTGTACGTTTTGCGACCTTGATGCGGCAAAATCTCTACTAACATGAGTCGTGTTTTCATTCAGTGTAAAATTCCCAGTTGATCTCGTTTTCGCCCATGGGACGCGATTTGTAATACTGCTTTGCTTATGTTCGTAGCGAACCTCGACTTCTCCAACTGGACCTGAGGATTGCTCGATAGCTGGTTGACAATCCGGAGCCGCTGGGTCCGATCCCGTCCCTGTACTTATCAAAATGCAACAGCAAACCAAAGTGATTAAAGCATACATTATGTGACTTTATGATTTTAATGGTCTCTGAAGCCAGCATATACTTTGAGGATATTAACATTGGCGTTTATATAGTAACTCTGTAGTACTTTCTTGTAAACACGGGACTGTCAAAATCCTGTTTATATGACGTTTTGTTATTAAATTTTGATGTTTGCATACCATCTTTATCTCTGAAACGGACACGTTTGCAAATTTGCACTTACGTACCTCGTAGATTGCGAAATTATCAACATTTTATCTTTCCTGAGTTTGAGTGATTCATATCATTTTAGTAAATAAGGTAGAACTCTATATCCTTAATAAATCTTTAATCTTAATGATACAGTTTTTGTTTATTCTTCGAAATGCATTCTATTACTTGTCAGGATATTTGTGAGACGTAATAATAACAATAAGTTCGACATTTACAAGTTGCACTCAAGCAGAGTGCTAGCTTAAAGACATATCTACTTATCAATAATGTAATTATAATATATCATGTATAATCATTTGTTAATTAATATGTGATAGTTCAAGAATCGTTGATTATCAGTATCAAATATCAAAACTTAAGACAAGCAATTTAAAGTATTAATTTTGATAAAGTGTGGACCTCAGCTTTCTTCCCTTTATCAAAACAGTCTTTGCGTGTGACTGCGGCAATAAACCGGGATAATGAAATTTGTTTTTGTGTCTGTTTTCTATTTTGAAGTTAACGTGGGGCCATTAATAAGTATGTTAATATTCAGGTAAAGATACAAAGTCAGTAGTGACGCATTATAAATATCTAGATTAAGGACGTATTATAAAGACATATTGTTACAATATTCGGGGTTGTCCCGGTTAGCTCAATAGGTAGCGTAATTGACATAGCATGGCTAGGCGCAGTAGCGACAGTGGTCACGATATTTACAATTCTCAAGAAAGAGACTGACTTCCTCGCTCTTTCAAACTACATGCAACACAATTGCATGAAGTTATGGAGTTCTCTCAAATACCAAGTCTAGGCTTGCAAACATGTGATCCCTGCGGACTATCAAGTCGTTTGGAAGCTATGTCTACTATACTGGATGTAATGGAAGTCTCGGAATATTTGCCTAATCATAAATATTTCTATTTTGTAGCAGTACTCTCATATAATAAATGGATAGTTGCATCTGAGACGTATCAATAGCATTTCGGTACATCCATGTCTTCTGAACACATAGCTAAATAACAGAAATATAGAAATAGAGAGGGGGTATACGTTTATATTACGATCGACACAGCAAATAAACAACCAAAGATAAAACGAGTTGGAGTCCGCATTGGAAATGTCAACGGCAAACCCTACTTGCCACGGGGGTATAAACCAGCTCCTAAGTTCTGCTATTTATCAATATTTTCCACTGAACACATCGTGTACCCAATGAACAATTTATATCAAAAGATGATGAGTACATTACGATAATTAAGTGGTTTAAGGGCTTACCACACTTCTCCCAACTACGTTCATCGTTAAAAAGAAAATTATAAAATTCTCAATAATGGCAAAATGCCGTTCAATGAAACTTTGCACAAATGTATGTTGTTAATGTATCTTTATTATGCATATGGTTAGACACGTTAGAACAGTTAAGAAAAATAGCGAGATCTAAAAATTCCCTCAATGTCTAATTACATAAATTCACAAAAACTAAACAACACAAAACATCATTTTAAATGCCCACATAAGTAATATGATACTGAAAACAATTTATTGTGTCCTCGTGACTTACATATGTAAACTTTACGAAATATTAATAAAAGTATGTTTGACCTTTCCTGGTCGCTTCCTGGTTGCGTAAACGGATGACAATCACTGATTTCTCTTTTAGTAGTTGAAAGTTTTTTTACAAAGTACACAACATTTTCTTGTCAGTATCATTGCACTCCGGTGGGAATTTAAAATTATGTTTTGTATTCGCTTAGTTTTTGTGAATTTATGTAAATAGAATTTTAAGAAATGTTTAGGTCTAGCTTTGTTTATTTACTTTTCTAACGTGTCTTACTGTATGCAAAATAAAGATACATTAGATACATTCATTTGTGCAAAGTTTTATTGAACAGCATTTTGCCATTATTGAGATTTTGATAATTTTCTTTTTATCGATGAACGTAGTTGGGAGGAGGGTGGTAGGCCCTTAAGCTTAGAAAGTCATCACATTTGATTACAAAATGTTAACGTAGTATTTGTTTAACAATGTTAATGTTCGCAAAGATCATTAAACTGTAAATAAAAGGTGGTTTATTTACTACGCACACATTGCCGCCGTCAGAATCCGATTAAAATCATCTGCTACAAACCGCTACACTGTCGTTTTGTTTGATCTGACTCTAGTGAGATTTCGGGCTTTCAAAAACTGTTTGTAGAAAAGCGAAAAAGAAAGTGGTGTTGTACCATCATATTTCGACTTCGTTTGATTTTCTCATATTTCGCGCTGTAGAAAGTGTGCGTAATCAAACCTTATAGAAAACAAATCATTTAACATCTAGTCTAAATAGAATGATTCAAGTGCGTAGGATTTTGTTCGCGCGAAAATGTAACATTTGTCTTTTGCGCGAAAGATCCCCGCGAAACTAAATGATCCCACAGTCATGACAGTTATCATTTTGATAATTGATAAAAAAAATCATTAAGTTAGTTTAATTAGTTGAAAATATTTTATACAATGCGTGCGTTTGCCTCAGAATTCGTAATGAATGAGATCATCCCACCTACGAATTCCTTTAATGAATGTATATGTCTGGATATGAAGAATCGGTTTCATTTTTCGGTTTTCAGCTGCTACCTTGAACTTTGTTGAGTTGTAATATACATCGGTGAAAAAAAAGAGTTTTTACACTAAAATTGTTCGCAGAAAATTGCAAGATAATACTAAGTTCCCACTGCCGATCCGATAAACTCGATCATCCCGATCCCTTAAATTTCCCGATTGAGCCCGACCAAGCTCGACTAAATGTGTTTACATGACTTCTTCTCGACCTCTAGTCGATCACACACGACCCCCACCCGATTATTCACGACTCCTTCACGACGTCAACCCGACCATCTTAACGATTTCCGCTCGATCATCCTGACCTTTACAAGGCCTCAGCTCGACCAACTGGACCTATGCTCGATCGCTGCCAGTTCTTCACCCGACAAGATCGACATGGTCGTAGTCGGGTCGTAGACGGTCGTGTAACAAAACGTTTTAAAAAACTCGATTTTCCACTTGACCAATACACGATCGCTTCCCGAGCACTTCTCGACCGCTTGGCCACTCGATCGAGTAGCATTTGAGTAGCAGTCTAGTTAGCCTGGACACCAATTTGAACAGAGGTCGAGTTGATCGGGTTGCGATCGGATAATACTCGAGTAGAAGTCGAGATGATCGGGTACAGATTAGGTAAAATATGTCAATTCGACCAAACTAGATCGCTACACGATTGCTACTCGATCAACTCGATCTTCTACTCGACCAATACACGATCGCTTCCCGAGCGCTTCTCGGCCGCTTGGCTACTCGATCCCTACTCGAATATTTTTGACATGTCAAAAAAATTCGGGTAGGAAGCCCGAGTGATGCCGACCTTCCCGACACTCCTGACCACTCATACCGACCGAGCCAGACCAGTACGCGATTGCTTGATCGGGCTTGATCGAGTTGATCAATCGGCAGTGGGAACTTAGCATTACCCGCGAAATGATTCGCTCATTTTACGTTGTAGGACAAGATGCAAAGACTTTTGCTGAACATGTCACTTATTTGACATTTCGCTTTAATTATACAGGATACTTTTCCAAATTATATTATGCTGAAACTGTGAAGTTGGCAATGAGTAATGAGTAGGGAATTGGATATTCAATATCCAGCTGAAATCGAATCCACTGCCAGCAGTGAGTTGGGTATTCGCTTTACACACACAGCGAATACCCTAATGAGATCGAATCCACAGCCAGCTGTGAGTTGGGTATTCATTCTACACTGACAGCGAATACCCTAATGAGATCAAATCCACAGCCAGCTGTGAGTTGGGTATTCGCTCTACACTAACAGCGAATACACTAATGAGATCGAATCCACAGCCAGCAGTGAGTTGGGTATTCGCTTTACACACACAGCGAATACCCTAATGAGATCGAATCCAGAGCCAGCTGTGAGTTGGGTATTCGTTCTACAATGACAGCGAATACCCTAATGAGATCGAATCCACAGCCAGCTGTGAGTTGGGTATTCGTTCTTCACTGACAGCGAATACCCTAATGAGATCGAATCCACTGCCAGCAGTGAGTTGGGTATTCGCTTTACACACACAGCGAATACCCTAATGAGATCGAATCCACAGCCAGCTGTGAGTTGGGTATTCGTTCTACACTGACAGCGAATACCCTAATGAGATCGAATCCACAGCCAGCAGTGAGTTGGGTATTTGCTCTACACTAACAGCGAATACCCTAATGAGATCGAATCCACAGCCAGCAGTGAGTTGGGTATTCGCTTTACACACACAGCGAATACCCTAATGAGATCGAATCCACAGCCAGCTGTGAGTTGGGTATTCGTTCTACACTGACAGCGAATACCCTAATGAGATCGAAACACAGCCAGCTGTGAGTTGGGTATTCGCTTTGCACAAACAGCGAATACCCTAATGAGATCGAATCCACAGCCAGCTGTGAGTTGGGTATTCGTTCTACACTGACAGCGAATACCCTAATGAGATCGAATCCACAGCCAACTGTGAGTTGGGTATTCGTTCTACACTGACAGCGAATACCCTAATGAGATCGAATCCACAGCCAGCTGTGAGTTGGGTATTCGCTTTGCACAAACAGCGAATACCCTAATGAGATCGAATCCACAGCCATCTGTGAGTTGGGTATTCGTTCTACACATACAGCGAATACCCTTATGAGATCAAATCCACAGCCAGCTGTGAGTTGGGTATTCGCTTTACACAAACAGCGAATACCCTAATGAGATCGAATCCACAGCCAGCTGTGAGTTAGGTATTCGTTCTACCCTGACGGCGAATACCCAAATGAGATCGAATCCACAGCAAGCTGTGAGTTGGGTATTCGTTCTAAACCGACAGCGAATACCCTAATGAGATCGAATCCACTGCCAGCAGTGAGTTGGGTATTCGTTCTACAATGACAGCGAATACTCTAATGAGATCGAATCCACTGCCAGCAGTGAGTTGGGTATTCGCATTACACACACAGCGAATACCCTAATGAGATCGAATCCACAGCCAGCAGTGAGTTGGGTATTCGCTTTACACAAACAGCGAATACCCTAATGAGATCGAATCCACTGCCAGCTGTGAGTTGGGTATTCGTTCTACACTGACAGCGAATACACTAATGAGATCGAATCCACAGCTAGCTGTGAGTCTGGTATTCGCTCTACACTGACAGCGAATACACTAATGAGATCGAATCCACAGCCAGCAGTGAGTTGGGTATTCGCTTTACACACACAGCGAATACCCTAGTGAGATCGAATCCATTGCCAGCTGTGAGTTGGGTATTCGCTTTACACAAACAGCGAATACCCAAAAAAGATCGAATCCACTGCCAGCTGTGAGTTGGGTATTCGCTTTGCACAAACAGCGAAAACCCTAATGAGATCGAATCCACAGCCAGCTGTGAGTTGGGTATTCGTTCTACACTGACAGCGAATACCCTAATGAGATCGAATCTACAGCCAGCTGTGAGTTGGGTATTCGCTTTACACAAACAGCGAATACCCTAATGAGATCGAATCCACTGCCAGCAGTGAGTTGGATATTCACTTTACACATTCAGCGAATACCCTAATGAGATCGAATTCACTGCCAGCAGTGAGTTGGGTATTCGCTTTACACAAATGCGAATACCCTAATGAGATCGAATTCACAGTCAGCTGTGAGTTGGGTATTCGTTCTACACTGACAGCGAATACCCTAATGAGATTGAATCCACAGCCAGCAGTGAGTTGGGTATTCGCTTTACACAAACAGCGAATACCCTAATGAGATCGAATCCACAGCCAGCTGTGAGTTGGGTATTCGTTCTGCACTGACAGCGAATACCCTAATGAGATCGAATCCACAGCCATCTGTGAGTTGGGTATTCGGTCTACACTGACAGCGAATACCCTAATGAGATCGAATCCACTGCCAGCAGTGAGTTGGGTATTCGTTCTACACTGACTGCGAATACCCTAATGAGATCGAATCCACAGTCTGCAGTGAGTTGGGTATTCGCTTTACACAAACAGCGAATACCCTAATGAGATCGAGTTGGATATTCGCTTTACACAAACGCCAAATACCCTATGGAAGTGGTCCGGAATAAACTGTGATGGGGTGATCCGGGACTGGTTTTTTATGTTGTAGTGCATTTTCACGTCATTTCTTTATTTACTTACTCTTTTTTTAGTAACTAATTTGTACCTTTACTCCGAATGGAAGTGACTGTTTTTTTAACCATTTTGAAGGAATATCTTGCTGTTGCTTAAGAAGGATGAATTTTACTTTGAAAATTGTTGGTTACATTTTAGTGACCGGAAATTAACCGGAGTTATTTTTTTGGACTCGGGATGTTATATCCAGGCGATAACCGGAAGTGATCCGGAATAGACCATGTTGGGGTGATCCGGAACTAACCATTTTAGTATTTTTATTGAAATAAACGCAATGAGCAGCAGTGAGTTTGTGCAATGAATTAGGTATTCGCTTTAAACTCACAACCAATACCGTAATGAGACCGAATCCACTGACAGCAGTGAGTTGGGTATTCGTTCTACCCTAATGAGTTTTGAGCGAATACCCTACTCATTGAAGAAACACACTGCAATGCTGCTCAATGCGTTATTTTCAATAAAAATACTTAAAATGGGAAGTTCCGGATCACCCCAACATGGTCTATTCCGGATCACTTCCGGTTATCGCCTGGAAATAACTTCCAGACTCCAAAAAAATAAGTCTGAATAATTTCCGGTCACTAAAAGTTAACCAAGAATTTTCAAAGTAAAATTCTGTTTTCTTAAGCAACTGCAAGATATTTATTCAAAATGGTTAAAAAAAAAACAGTCACATCCATTTGGAGTAAAGGTACAAATTAGTTACTGAAAATAAGAGTAAGTAAATAAAGAAATGACGTGAAAATACACTACATCATAAAAAATGGCAGATCCGGATCACCCTATGATAGTTTATTCCGGAACACTTCCATAGGGTATTCGCTGTTTGTGTAAAGCGAATACCCAACTCACTGCTGGCAGTGGATTCGATCTCATTAGGGTATTCGCTGTTTGTGTAAAGCAATAGCCAACTCACTGCTGGCAGTGGATTCGATCTCATTAGGGTATTCGCTGTGTGTGTAGAACGAATACCCAACTCACAGCTGGCTGTGGATTCGATCTCATTAGGGTATTCGCTGTCGGTCTAGAACGAATACCCAACTCACAGCTGGCTGTGGATTCGATCTCATTAGGGTATTCGTTGTCAGTGTAGAACGAATACCCAACTCACAGCTGGCTGTGGATTCGATCTAATTAGGGCATTCGCTGTTTGTGTAAAGCGAATACCCAACTCACTGCTGGCTGTGGATTCGATCTCATTAGGGTAATCGCTGTGTGTGTAGAACGAATACCCAACTCACAGCTGGCTGTGGATTCGATCTCATTAGGGTATTCGCTGTCAGTGTAGAACGAATACCCAACTCACAGCTGGCAGTGGATTCGATCTCATTAGGTATTCGCTGTTTCTGCAAAGCGAATACCCAACTCACAGCTGGCAGTGGATTCGATCTCATTAGGGTATTCACTGTTTGTGTAAAGCGAATACCCAACTCACTGCTGGCTGTGGATTCGATCTCATTAGGGAATTCGCTGTCAGTGTAGAACGAATACCCAACTCACTGCTGGCAGTGGATTCGATCTCATTAGGGTATTCGCTGTCAGTGTAGAACGAATACCCAACTCACAGATGGCTGTGGATTCGATCTCATTAGGGTATTCGCTGTCAGGGTAGAACGAAAATCCAATTCATAGTTGGCTGTGGATTCGATCTCATTAGGGTATTCGCTGTGTTTGTAAAGCGAATACCCAACTCACTGCTGGCTGTGGATTCGATCCCATTAGGTTATACGCTGTGTGTGTAAAGCGAATACCCAACTCACTGCTGGCAGTGGATTCGATCTCATTAGGGTATTCGCTGTCAGTGTAGAACGAATACCCAACTCACAGCTGGCTGTAGATTCGATCTCATTAGGGTATTCGCTGTCAGTGTAGAACGAATACCCAACTCACAGCTGGCTGTGGATTCGATCTCATTAGGGTATTCGCTGTTTTTGCAAAGCGAATACCCAACTCACAGCTGGATCTCATTAGGGTATTCGATGTTTGTGTAAAGCGAATACCCAACTCACTGCATGCTGTGGATTCGATCTCATTAGGGTATTCTCTGTGTGTGTAAAGCGAATACCCAACTCACTGCTGGCTATAGATTCGATCTCATTAGGGTATTCGCTGTCAGTGTAGAGTGAACACCCAACTCACAGCTGGCTGTGGATTCGATCTCATTAGGGTATTCGCTGTCAGTGTAGAACGAATACCCAACTCACAGCTGGCTGTGGATTCGATCTCTTTAGGGTATTTGCTGTGTGTGTAAAGCGCATACCCAACTCACTGCTGGCAGTGGATTCGATCTCATAAGTGTATTCGCTGTTCGTGTAAAGCGAATACCCAACTCACTGCTGGTTGTGGATTCGATCTCATTAGGATATTCGCTGTGAGTGTAAAGCGAATACCCAACTCATTGCTGGCTGTGGATTCGATCTCATTAGGGTATTCGCTGTCAGTGTAGAACGAATACCCAACTCACAGATGGCTGTGGAATCGATCTCATTAAGGTATTCGCTGTCAGGGTAGAACGAAAATCCAACTCATAGCTGGCTGTGGATTCGATCTCATTAGGGTATTCGCTGTTTGTGTAAAGCGAATACCCAACTCACTGCTGGCTGTGGATTCGATACCATTAGGGTATTCGCTGTGTGTGTAAAGCGAATACCCAACTCACTGCTGGCAGTGGATTCGATCTCATTAGGGTATTCGCTGTCAGTGTAGAACGAATACCCAACTCACAGCTGGCTGTAGATTCGATCTCATTAGGGTATTCGCTGTCAGTGTAGAATGAATACCCAACTCACAGCTGGCTGTGGATTCGATCTCATTAGGGTATTCGCTGTCAGTGTATAACGAATACCCAACTCACAGCTGGCTGTGGATTCGATCTCATTAGGGTATTCGCTGTTTGTGCAAAGCGAATACCCAACTCACAGCTGGCAGTGGATTCGATCTCATTAGTGTATTCGCTGTTTGTGTAAAGCGAATACCCAACTCACTGCTGGCTGTGGATTCGATCTCATTAGGGTATTCGCTGTGTGTGTAAAGCGAATACCCAACTCACTGCTGGCAGTGGATTCGATTTCAGCTGGATATTGAATATCCAATTCCCTACTCATTACTCATTGCCAACTTCACACACCTGAAACACTGAGCGTCAGCGCGAACATTTTGGAGTTGATTTAACTACGCTAATTAGCTTCCCCATATTATGCTGAACAGACCTGTCATCATCATAATTTAGATTGTGTCGTTTCTTAATATTATGCTGTAAGAATCAGTCGTCATCAACATTTGACATTTTGAACAAGTAATTTATCAAACATTTATTAATAAAGAGATGTTTTGCGATCTATATACTGGGCGCAAATGTATCTTGGAATATGAAATAACGCATAGATTGTTATATTTTTATGCACTTGTACTATGTACTAAAAATTACGAAAAATTACTGTGTTTAGTACCATAGCCATATCTTTTTTAGTTAATTTGAGAATTGTGCGCAAACCACTGTAGGTATTTGTTTGTGTTTTTCAGATGCTGTTAAAATGACATTGAAAGTGTTATTTGAAGCTAACAATTTGTTTGCAATAGACATGCACTTTTTTGCAAACACTTCGAAAAATTTCATAAAATGCAGAAGGTTTTTAGTCTTGATAGAAAGCCATTATCACAACGGCAAATAAGATCATGTTTATAGGTCCTTTTCTGGCCAGAATGTCAGTAGAGCTATATTGGCTTAACAGATCTCTAATGCCAAGTTTCGTCATTTTCAGTTAATAAATGGACGATCTGTATAACGAGATGCAACTACAATCACCCAGAACACAAAATATCTCCGTTTTAGAAAAACAATTCACGTTATCCTAAATCATCTAAAGATAGCAAGGTAAACAGATCACGGAAAATGCATAATCCAAATTGCAGATCAATTTCGAAGACAAAATCGTAACTTACAGAACGAATGTTGATAGCCGTTGATAGATCCTTTATTAATCTTTCCTACGTCACCAGTAACTAAATATAAATCCGTCTATTAGTGTACAAAATCCAAATTTATTATCAAAATTTATGGAAGTTTTCACTCGGAATCTCTTCTATTCCGATTAAGCTGAACGTCCTCAAAACGGTATGTTTCATGTATGTACGATGTGTGTGGCCCGTCCTGCTAGCTCAGTGGATAGAGCATCGGACTGTCAATCCAGGGGTCGTGAGTTCGATCCCCAGCCGAGGCGGGAAAAAAATTTCTCCGTGACAATTGAACTCGGACATTGCGTCTGAGAGTCATTTGTCCCTCACATCTGATTCAAGTGAGGAAGCAGTCAGTCGCTTGCGGAGAAATTGGTTAGTACTGGTTAGAGACCCAGGAACACCGGTTAGGTGGACTGACCGCCGGGATATAACCAGAAAGGTGTTGAAATCAGGCGTTAAACCCCAAAACAAACAAACAAAATGTACGATGTGTGATTTAAATAAAAAATGAATGTTGATAATCAAAACGATAGACGATTGTCAAATAATTTATTGAAGTTCATTTTTTTAATTTACTAATTTTTTTAAACAATCGGCGTTAGAAGAAGTAACCTAATTTGCATATTTTCGGAATAGAGCAGATTCCCCGCACAAGAATTTGAAAACCTCAGTGGATTTTGATAATAAATTTGGATTTTCTCCGCTAATAAACGGACTTATGTTTATTTTCTGGTGTTATCGATCAACGGCAATCAATATTTGTTTGGCTTTTGTCTTTGAAATTGATGTGCAACTGGGATGATGTATTTTCCGTGATCTGTTTACCTTGTTATCTTTAGTTATTTAGGATAACTAGAAATATGTTGGGGTTTTTTGTGTTGTTTTTTTTCGAAAACGCGATATTTTGTGTTCTGGGCGATTGTAGTTGTATCTCGTGATACAAATCGCCCATTTATTAGCTGAAATTAACCAAACTTGGCACTAGAGCTCTTTTAAGCCTATATAGCTCTACTGACTTTTGGCCAGACAAGGACCTCTAAACAGATGTATGTTGGCAAATATCTAACAGACTGAAACCCAAGTTAAATCGACCATACGAGTATGTCGAAGGTCTTGATAAAAAATCCCTCGAGCTTACAGTAGAAGCACTTACACTCTCAAGCTCTTGGACTGTTTCGCAGCTCAGACTCACATACAGGGAGACTCGGAAAAAAGAGAAGACAAATGTAATGCATTTTTAAATCGAATGGTCCGATAGACAGACTCATGTAGTACATGACAACTTGTATCAAAACTTACTTATCTAAATGTAGAAAAGACACAATTGTCTGAAATGTCCAATATTCACACATAAAAGTGGATGGTTACAACTATTTCACCAGTTGATGACATATTCTATTATATTGAATATTATACAGCGATTGGGTACAACGAATTGTTAAATACACAGAAAAAAATCCTTTTATTATAATGTTTTCTCGAATGCATATTGTAATAAATTTCAGTCGATTGTTTGTTTCTTTTTTTTTTTCAGCAACACTAATGACCAAAACGACGCACGATCCTGGCTTACGTGTTACAATCCGTCTACAGTATAAATGTCAACTTTGTCAAACATTTGCCACGTCCCCACGCCAGGGCTACTTGTCAAACTCCAGTATATGTTCAAAGTGTGACGAGTGTTATACTCAGATGCCAGAAAGCATGTTGAATCACACACGGTCTCTCTATTCCTGCTGCAGCCAAAGGTAATGCAGGCTTCAGACTCTTTTAGATACTCCGCTGAAGCGCAAATATGTGAACCGTTATAGGCGATGTTCACTGTTTGTACGTTTTGCGACCTTGACGCGGCAAAATCTCTACTAACATGAGTCGTGTTTTCATTCATGGTATAATTCCCAGTTGATCTCGTCTTCGCCCATGGGACACCATTAGTAATACTGCTTTGCTTATGTTCGTATCGAACCTCGACTTCTCCGACTGGACCTGAGGATTGTTCAATAGCTGGTTGACAATCCGAAGCCGCTGGGTCCGATCCTGTCACTGTGCTAATCAAAATGCAACAGCAAACCAAAGTAGTTAAGGCATCCATTATAGCTTTATGATTTTAATGGTCTTTTAATATATTTTGGGGTTTATATAGTAACTTCTGGTCAACAAGGGACTGTCTAAATCCTGTTTTATAACGTCTTTATTTAACATTTACATAACATCTCATCTCGGAAACGGACTTGTTTGCAATTTTGACCGAACATCCGATATTGCGAAATTATCAGCACTTTGCCTACCCTGTGTTTGCGTAATTCAGATCATTTGAGTAAATAAAATACACATTTACAATGCAAATGTCTTGAAACAAGACAAATATACATACATGTATTTATTAAATCATCATTTTTAAAAAAATCTGTATCCTTAATTATGCGGTTTTTGTGTGTTTTGATTCTTCGAAAAGCAAAACATAATACTATCAATACCAAGATGAAAAGGGATATTTCTGAGGAATAATTAGAAAGAGTTACAACTTATCAAGTTAAGCCCTACTGTAATGCCGTCTTAAGACGTATATCTGCTTATAAACAATTTGACTAGTTCGTTAAAATAATCATTAATATTTTTCGATGTGGTGAAATTGAAGAATCGTGTAGTTTTGGCATCAAGGCTGAAGGTTATAAAGCTGAGAATGGAAACCAGTCTCAAATCTCAAGCATCTGATTGGCTGAAATGGCGACTGGTCGCCATTTCAGCCAATCAGATGCTTGAGATTTGAGACTGGTTTCCTTGCTCAGTTTTATAACCTTGGGCACAAATCTCAGTTACAAAGAAGATTTAAAATATAAACTCTATACGTATTGTTTTATCAAGTCATTCTATTGATTTATATGGCGAGAGATTTTCAGTCTAAGAAATCGTATTTTATATTGTTGTTGCTGTTTTTTCTATGAACCAATATGTTGAATGAATGATTTTGCAAAGCCAGTATCACAGACAGAAGTGGAGTAACATAACATAGAGTAGATTAACGATGTACTTCGGTTTATTTTCTTCTCACCAATTAACCAATGCTTGGCGGCCAACTTCACGCTGCTTGGCTGCTAGGCGGCCAACTTCACGAACATCAAGACAACTTTAATTTGTTTGTTCATATTAGTACAACAACAAAAAAAACAACATTTATTTAGCATTTAGCAAAATACATTGCTTCTAGCCTTCAAAATTTAGTACCTATTGGAGCAAGTGTGAGGTTTGAGCCCTAGAACCTGGTTAAAAATCCAAGTGGAAAATGTTTTACAACTGACCGTTTCAATGTGGCAATTCCCATCGGGTTCTCTTTTTCGTTAATTGTTTGAGGTGTCTATTTTAAAACTGATCAATTTATAAACCCTTGCTCTCTTTTACTCTTTTCGTTAATTTCGGAAGTCTCAAGGCCGCTCGGGAAAGCAGTATGGTCGTTCAGAATCGAGACCAGGCCCCAGGACCGGTCGCCATTTCAGCCAATCAGATGCTTGAGATTTGAGACTGGTTTCCATTCTCAGTTTTATAACCTTGAGGCCAGAGAGCTCGAGAAAACAGCAGGCTCGGTGGATATGCTGTGGTCGCTGTGGAGGATCGCACACAGATAACCAGCGGTGCCCTTTCTAAGGGGACACGATGTCGAAAATGTTTCAAATGGAATCATCGGAGCAAATGTTGCAGAAACATGAACATGCGACTGACTTCAGAATACTTTTCTATTTGGAAGTGTTCGTCGAATTCGCTGTGAAAATGGGACAAGTATTTACAGAATTACAAAATGCTATGAAAAATAAATGAGACACTGGATCACAATTAAATATTTTACAATTTTCTATATTTAACAGTCTTGGAATTAAAGCACCATTGATGAATTCTAATTCTCAGTTAGCCTCGAGTATCCAGTTTTGACGCCCTTAAGCATAAGAGCCAAATTATTTTTTTTTAATTTACCATTCAGATAGAATTTTTACTGATTTCTAACTGAAGTCATCTCTTGTTTATTGAAATATAAACAAAAAATGTCAATAAATGGCTTATAAAATTTAAATGACAACTTTCTGATGTAGACCCTTGGGGAACCTGTATTTGTTGACAGTGCCCAGTTTTGACGCATTTGCTTTAATGATGCATCTAATAATTATCTCTGTTGTATTAAGTATAATTTCCTTATTTTTATGTTTTGCACTATCTCTTTGTAAATTCTGAGTCAAAAGAAATAAAATAAAGTGTGTATTTTATGATTGTCAAAGATCTGTTTTAGCCAGTTGATAAAAACCAGATATTTTTAATAAAGGTCTCACATTCTGTCAATGGGCTCTCAAATGAATGTCACCTTACCTAGATTTCAAGGTTAATGAACTGGCAAATTCCGTGAAAAAAAAAAACGTGAAAAGGGGGTGCAAGATGGGGAAAACTATTCTCACAAGAGCATCTATTTTAAAATTTAAAGAAAAGGAACTTTGAAAGCCACCGAACAAAACAAATATCAAAATATTGCAGGCTCAGTTTGATTGAGGCTGTTCATTGGAATGCATATTGCAGTCCACGTTGCCAACCCCGGGTTGAGCGCGACTAAATGTTTACACAAACATATGTATCGTGCTCAATGGCATTCAACGTTAGTAAATGATATACTGATTGAATGTTTGTGGACATTTTTATAGCCGCCACACGGCACAAACAACGCTAGTACTCAGCAAAAACAATGCTAGTACTCGGCACAAACAACGCATGTACTGTGATATTCAATTAGGTAGTAGTCCACCCGTCTCGTAGGATGCCTGTTGCCTTAATAGAAACGACAGGAACTTAAAACATGAATGAAATGGGTAAGATTGCAGCAATTTGCTTAATGTGAAATGCATAATATAAAAACATTTTGATGCCATTGCATATCTTTTTATCTGTAAACTTAACAATTAAATATAAGTATTAACAAATGGAACGCTACAAAGATAACACTGCTATTTTTAATGTTACCGGATAATTTTACCCGATTTTAACACCAAATAGAATATAATTTTTATGTTTGTTTCTTGTCGGTATGTTTTGTTATTTTTGAAAATTTCTAGAAAACCGTTTCATAGCGTTCTACATTTTGTATGTGCTGTAGTTCCAATCTCACTAAAGTCAGATCTAACAAACTGTTACGGTAGCGGATTTCTGGAGATGATTTTAATCAGATTGCTGTAGTTCCATTTATTATCGACATAATTATTAAATAAAAAAGTTCACATGTTTTTTAACCAGGAACAATAGTAATAAATGGTAAAATATAGGAAACAAGTCTAAAACTACAGGCCTGTTGATTAAATCTCAATGAGTATATTTATATGCTTATAATGCTCAGCTATTGTAATTTGTGTATTGTAAACGTGGGATTTTCATACAATGTAAATTTTATTTTTTTGCAAGAGCTGTCCCTGCAAAAGGCCCCATAAACCTTCAAAAAGCACCACAACGTATCTTCTTTTATTTCACAAGTTTTCATATTTGATCGGTACCTTGGGTATAAATCTAATAACCTAGAGAATTTCATTAAATTCTGAAACGGTTAACATTGGATGTTTTGAAACTCTGCGAAATTCTTCAAGCCATTTTATTTTAGTGACAAAAGTGAAATTTTCTTTTTACTTTTTTTATTTTATATAAAATCCGTTCTCTGGATTATAGTCCGATTCAGATCGGCCTAGTCAGTCAGTTTTTACGATTTGCGCGCATGCCCAGTGACATTCCGCGAAAAGCAAACTTATCGAAAATGTAAATAATTCATGAAAACGCCTTCCTATGGATCCAGATGACGAAAAAGCGTTGAAATGTTAGAAGCCATAATAAACCTAATACTTGTTTTGATATTTTCTCAATTTTTATTTGCCCAATTCTGACTGGAACCACGTAATTTACACCTATTTAAATACTTAAGGAAATTCCAAGTAGAGGACCAACCAACAATCCCATTTAATTTTTTTTTTTTTTTTTTTTTTTTTAGCGTTCACCTTTTCGGCGTGTAAGCGTGGTGCTGTGCTTTCGGATAGGAGACCGCCATATTGCATACTCAGCACCTCCGACTTCGGATCTCCTTGTGGGTCCTCCTATACCGACACCCGCCGAATCGGTCGTAATGCTAACCCTTACACCCTGAGCGCCAAGGAGGGAAGCCATTACTACCATTTTTAAAGTCTTTGGTATGACCCGGCCGGGGATCGACCCCACGACCTCCCAGTCCGGAAGCGGACGCTCTACCTACTGAGCTAACCGGGCTGGTTATTTAATATGTAAATTGATAGGTGTTTCATCATGGCTATTTGAACTTTTCAAAATAAGTGTCTAAATAGTTAACTATGGAAGCCATCCCTGCCATACAATCGGTCATGGGGTGTACATATTTTTAATGGCATAGCAGTAATGCATGAGATTGGTATGGCCTATTCCTATAGTATTCGTAGTTCTTACCTTCGAAAATCGCACATCCGCACAACAGAGCATGTTTCTAAATATTGAAACATTATCAGAGTAAGACCAACATTTTAATAAGTAACATAACATGGTTAAAAATAAAATAAAAATACCCTTAATACTGTTGTTTGCTTATTTTATGCATGGCATGTTTCGCACAGATAGAATTTGTTTAAGTCAAAGATTTTCACATCTTGTCTAACTTCATATCTGACACCTTTTTGCAACTTTTGGTAAGTCTATGTTTGTAATATTTCAGCTTACAACAAGCAGCGTTTGAAGGCACAGAACAAAGGAAACTTAGACAATGAAGCTTCCATCTCAAATTACATTGGTGATATTTATGAAAAATATGGTAAGTCAAATAAATTTAATGCTGATTCATAAAATCTTGGGCTTTTTGATTGAAGTGTTATTGTTAATTACAGTGGAGGTCCGCCATATCGCAAAATCCAATATTTATAACATGGTTGACCTGTGGACCCCAATTTTTCCCATAAAGTGACTGTCGTTCAGTAACAACTAACATACAGAGAATCGTTGAAACAATTGTATAATATTTATTTTGTTTCTTTATGATCTGTTTGTTGTTTACTTTGTTTCTTTTATTAGCAAACTGTCATAAAATTGTTAAATTGCTGTACAAACACTGGGTCACCTAATCAAGGATGATAAATGATTACTGTCTTACTGAATGGTTGTTTTTTGCACCTACTGCTGATTAAATGATAAATGTGTTCGATATTATTAATTGGCTTCTAATTTGGGAAGAACATGTCTAAATGACATGTGTTGAGAACCTGTTTTCTTTCTAGAAATCATACAGGTCTTTACAGATAGATGTAGTTCCGCATAAGAAAAATAACCCGCAGTATAAATGTTAATGAGTTAAACATTGTAATCATTTTATGGCACTGGTTGGAGAAAAACTCAGCATGGCAACAAAATGTGTTTTTTTTTCAATTACCAATAAAACGTAATGTGTAATACATGTGTACATGTAGAATAATATTAACAAGGATAACATTACATACGCTATATTCCGACTGGATAAGAGTAATTTGATTCGTTCCTCGAATATTGCGGATCTGATTATAACATGGTTTTAGAGTCTGGACCGCATGGACTGCCTGACCTGTTTGCTTTAAGATTCATTATTTCTGGCCAAGGAGCAACCAGTGTAAATTCAGATCAGAAGTCTATAACAATAGTAACGATTATTTTCTGCTCTGTTAACAGGGAACTTTGATCAAGCTATAAAAGAGCATGAAAGAGCTCTGAGGTTGAGAGAGGCAGTAGGCAGGAAAATAGACATAGCTGTGGCATTTAGAACGCTTGGAGAGTGCTACTGTAGAAAGAAAGATTTTGAGAAAGCCCATGTCTTACATGAGAAGTACCTCGATCTTGCAAGGTATTTAGTATTATCCGTTTACTCTATATATACACCTTTTTATGCATGTGCGACCAGTGTAGATCCAGATCAGCCGGCATATCCATGCCATCTGATCAGAATCTGCACTGTTTGCTTTTTGGTCAGAAATAACCTAATAAATCTTAAAGTGAACAGTTAAGATCCTGATCAGATGGCATTAATGTGCCAGCTGATCAGTATCTAAACTTGCTGCCCATGCAATATGAGCATCATCTATTGAGAAAAGAGTAATTATTATTAAACCATGAAATATCTAACATCAGGGTTCCCTTTACATAATCATTGAAATCTTGATAAGTTCTTGATATTAAAATTCAGGCCTGGAAAAGTCATTCATTTTTTACCAGATTTTGTTCAAAACTGTACAAGAAAGGTCATGTTTGTACATGTAGTTTTATATTTACTTGATAAAGAAAATAGATTTTATTAATGTACTATTTTGTATACTACATTATAAGTATGTTGTGTGAAATATAACATAGCAAATTACATGGAAAACAGCTGCATTGTCATGATATACTGACAAATAATTACCAGTGAATTTAATGCCCTGTATGACATACAGGTAAAATTGGAACTAGAATGGAAGATCATAAAACGTCAAGGGCCTGCCTACAATGTGTAGATGGAGTACATGTTAATAGAAATTGAAAAAAGAAAGAGAGGTTCTTTTCCAATTTCTGCATTTTAAGTTAGTTTTTAATACAATCACAAATGTGTCCAAAACCAGTTATTCCTAATCCAGAAATGTTTTGCTTTTACAGAGAATGTGACAATGTTGTAGAACAGCAGAGAGCCTTGACAACGATTGGAAATACTTTCCTGGAACATAGTGCAGACAAGTCCCTGAGTAACAAGACGAAGCAGGACCTGTGTAAGAGAGCAGAGACAGCTTACTTGAAGAGCTTGGAGATATGTGATCATCTGAAGGGGAAGATTGAGGAGAAGGAGTTTGTTGACATGAAGGCCAGAAACTATTACAATCTAGGTAGATCTTGTCTACAGCAGTCTTCACCATTTACTCCAGACATGCCTTTATGGCATGGCAAACAGTATAGATCCTGTTCATCCCACACATCTGTTCCCTCTGATCTGGGTTTGCACTGTTTGCCGCAAGATTCACAAGGTTTATATATGACCAAGAAGCCACCAGTGCAGTTCCAGATCAGATGCCACTGATGTGCCGGCTGATTGGGATGTACAGTGGTTTCACATGAGATAAAACCTGTATTTACGGAGTAAAAGGTGAACATTTTTGGAGAATTAGATGATCCTTTTGCTCTTTCTGAAATTTGTCTTTTTGGGTTTTACATTCTTTTTTAGCAATACCGACAATACAGTGAATATTGAATCTAGAAATGAATTTCTTAAGGGTAAAAAAGATCTCTACAAAAAATTTGAAGGGTCAGATGAAATTGTCCACAGGGGTGATTTGCAGAATAGCAAACCATGTAGACTCTGATCATATCATGCATATGTTCAGGCTGATCTCTGAGATGGTCTACACATGTTGCATATGTTATTGTGTTTTATTATGTTTAGTGATATGATTGCAATATATCATCAAAAATGGAATATATGGCGCACGAAAAGGCTCAAAAGTTAATTAAAGGTGCACCTACATATAAAATTACCATTACACCTGTAAATTTATGCGTTGGACGTATAAATTTACGCGATGGACATATACATTTACAGGTGCACCCATAAAATACAGGTGCATCGCCATTTCAAATAGCGGTGCACCGACATTTTTAAACGTCCATCGTATATATTTATACGTCCATCGCATAAATTACTGGTGCACATGCATTTCAAATTTGACCCTTTAGCTATTATACCCATACTAATGATAACCAATCAAAATTTGTCTTACATTCGCCATTTTAAATTCTTGCAGTGTTGACGATATGTTGAAAGTTGTAGTGAATGTTTACTTGATATAAATGCTTAAATTGTTCATTTACTTTTGAAAATATTAAAAAAATATGTTAATAGTTAATAATTTTAGAGCACAAATATAAAAATAAAATAAAATGTAACAATATTTCAATTTAAAAATTAATATTTCAGCAAGTTCAACTGCGATGAACCAAGGGTTGTGATTGGTTTATCATTTTAATATTGCCGGTGCACTTGTAAATTAGCGGTGCACCGGTAATTTACACGATGAGCGCATAAAATTTATACGATGGAGAATATTTTTACCGGTGCACCGCTTTTTAACAGGTCCACCTTCAATTTTCAAAAGTGATGCACCGCTAATTTACAGGTGCACCTATAATTTTATACGTCCATTGTGTAAATTTACACGTCCAACGTATAAATTTACAGGTGCACCGGCACTTGTTACCTTTTGAGCCTTTTCGTACGCCATAGGAATAAGTACCATTAAAATAAGGAGTTGTACCAATTTTGCACAAAGGTGACACTATGCAAATGGCTAGCTAGCATATATTTGTACAATGTAGATTTTTTTTTATATTTGCAAGCACGAGTCAGCTACTCGGTCAATACAGAAAAGTCAGACATTTTTTCATAAATTTTTTTAGTTACATTTTGGTTTCTCTGACGTTTTGTAGGTTTGCCATCACAAAAACTGCTGATTGTTGTTTTTTGATGACAGTATGTATCTCAGTAACTTCGTTCTAAAAAACACAAGAAGGATTTAGTTTTCAAGTTTTGATAGGAAATTGACAGTAACAATAAATATATTTCAGGGATGGTGTATGATGTTTTAGAGGATACAGAAACCAGCAAACAGTACCTAAATAAAGCACTGTCACTTTGTCAGTAAGTAATACTCATGTACCTGGCCCCAAGATTGTAAAACTGAGAATGGAAACCAGTCTCAAATCTCAAGCATCTAATTGGTTGAAATGGAGACTGGTCATCAGATTTAAGACTTATTTCAAATCTCAGTTTTATAAATCTTCAGCCCTGTTCTAGTCTATCAAATACCTCAACACCCTAATTTGATATATGTTCTACTCTTGCATGCTTATGAATACACTGTCTATTATTATTATTAATGCATGGGTAATCTTTCTAGGGATTATTCTAGACCTCAAAAAGGGGCAGGGTGGCACAAAAAAGGGGCAGGGTGCTGACTGCTCACAGGCAGGGCATATTTTGCTAACATGATTTTGTTCAGAAAAAAATGCTTAAAATTGTTAATGTACAAGTTATGTAAATGCTTTTCTTTAGATAATTTACTTGCTGTTTCAAATTGTATCGTTATCACTTATTTAACTTTTTTAGAGATGAAAACCACAAACAATAGTTAGTGATGCATAATGCCATGAGCTTAATCCTTTAATTTTTAAAGGGATCTAGCCAGTAAAAAGTGCTAACTTAAAATAGTGAAAACCTGCTAGAACTGCATACATGTGATATCAAACTGGAATTTGGGTATCAAAACTGAGTGGTTAATTGACACTGAAACAGTTTTATATTTCTTCATTTAATTCTATATGTTTAAACTGATTCATCATCAGCTGTCTTGCAGATACATAAAACTTTTCATTCGGGTTATTTAATTAATTTTAGATTTAAAAAGTGTTTAAAGTTCGTATCCGAAATTCGGACTATCCGAAATCATGTACACTTACCCCAACTATAGATTTTCGATGTGTTGATGATGTTTTTTGCCAGCAAATTAATTGCATTGATAGAAATATGTGATCATAATATTTAAGAACATTTGTGGCTGTTGAATTGAGTTTTAAATTGTGTTATTTAAGCGGACAAAATCAAAAGCAGAATGTAGGCAAATCCACCAGTTTTCATTACTAAACGTGGAATATATTTCTTTTTCGGCAAATTATAGCTTTGCTTATCCTATTACTCGATAAAAAATCATTCATTCCATAAAAAGCAATCTCTCCTATTAATTTTAAACACAACTTTTTGAAATAAATCGGCAAAAACGGAGAGACGTCCGTGAACTTGTAGATTTCATGTTACGATTCGGATGCGATTTCTTGACTGTTAAAAAGGTTATGATAAAGCTTTTACCAAAATTACAATTTTTTTCGCATTTTAAACTATAATTCAGTTGAAAATAATTGCAGAATTATTATTCAAAGTTCGGTCGTCGGTATTTACGCTTTTGTAGCGGCCGAGCTCTAGCAAGTTTAACTTATTAAATCCAAAGTCAGTTGTGTAATCATCGGCCCACACATAACACATCTATTTCCCATCCAAAATCCATCAAACCAAACTTTTCTTCAACAATTTCTATGTATTCAGGTAATTTCGACATCTTCAACATCCGGGCATTTCGTAGCTTTTAGACCACAACGCAGAATTCATAAAATCATCAAATTCTCAATATTCTTCATTAAAACCCACACCTCATCTATTCTGTTATAATTAATTATCAAATCTATATTTTATGCAATTATTTGTTTCTTTGTTTTGACAAGTTTGAATTTATATTTTATGCGAAACTAACAAATCACATCTGCAACTGAATTGCATTCTGGTACCCGTCTTCACATTAGCCAGAGTCCAGATCAAAATCTTATAAATAAGAGTGTTCGCTTCAGATATACGCACTCTGTTACCTGCTATCATCGCGGGTGTTTCTAAAAATAGAAAGGTAAATCTATACGGTTACCATTGGTTAGACCTTTGGGAGACCATTGGCAAGAACCACAGGCAGACCATTGGCAAAGCCTTTGGCAGACCTCTGGCACGTCCACTGGCAGACTATTGGCAACACCATTGGTGAACGTACCATTGGCATCCCTCGTCCTAAGTCAGTATCACGTCACTCCTTACCTTTGTCTATTTTTGTGTTGTACATTGTCGCATGACAATTGTACACTCACCTTTGACAAACCATTGGTAGATCAAACAGTACATCGCATACGATTTACCACTGGTCAGTCATTGTTATGAACTTGTAAATCACCGTGTACAACCGTCCCACACATGATCCGGTTTATGTCGCCAAGTGCGAGTTAAAGTCGTGAATAACAAAGGCACCCAAACACTGTCACTCCAAAGTGACCTTGTCAATTTCAGTGCTCCATCGGTAATCAAGACACAGTTCATACGCTGTGCACTTTGCTCAACTGTAAGCGCCAAAGTCAGTTGGCATTATTGCTACCGTACCGAATAGGGTGAATTGCCCTCTCGTAAAGTGTCATCAGATACTATCTTATTCAGGACCAAGTGTCCACCTTTTCGTATTGCAAAATACTAACAGTTCCTGTTTCACCAGAAACAGAAGCCCGTACATGCTAGTGCGGATGAGGTAGCCAGTGTCACTGCACACATTTACATAACCGATAGCACAGTCCACTTGGTCTAAGGACAATCAGCTGGCAATTACGCGTACTGAAGTTCCTTTTGACCCAAGTGCTCTACCACAGACATAACGTGCCTTACAGTTGTTCACCATTGATTTACAATGTTCCAAGCTCATTGCACCTTTCAACATTAATCGCTTAAGGCCCTCTAGCAAGTTATCTGAGGCGATCCCACATTTTCGAACAACGTGTCATAGTGTACATATTGTATTGTCTTGTATATTTAAAAATCATCGTTGGAGTTGTTTTGTACTCCGTCCAAATTGAGACCCCCCCTGTAAATATATTCCCATAACTAAGTACACCTGACACGACACGTTACACTTTGCGCAACAATTTGTAAATCCCGCAAGAAGAATTCGTATTATCAGAAATATTAAGACGTTGATGTTCTAGATTCCTAGTATTACTGACGGCGGCATAAAAGTTTATCCCTATTGTACCTATGTGTCTTCATTAATGTTACCTCAAATACAAGCACATAACGTAAGATTCAATAATTACGAGTACGGTTTTTGTTTTATTTATCGGTTGCACAAAACACAGATCAAAAAAAGAAAGCCGACATATACATGTATCAAGGGAAGCTGTTTACAACCCTTGTTGCAAATTTAGATTAACATCATTCATTTTACCATGATAGAATTTTCGAGTTATGGTCTAAGCTGTCATCAATCAGTCTTTTGCTTGTGTATTCACTTGTTTATTCCCCATCAGTTTTATCGCGCTACATGTATGCTGGATGCAATCAGTTAGTGGAAATGGCGCGGTAGGATCATTTAAAGCAGTGTTAGACAGGATTTAAAAAGGTGTCAGATTTGGGCATTACGATCATTAAAGAAGTGATTAACATCTATGATTGCGATTATAGATGGGCATTATTAAGGCAGGAGGGCGCTGTTTGCTAGCTTCGTTCGGGCAAAAGGCCGGAGTTTAAAAGGGGCAGGGCGGGGTGCCCTTCTATTCCGCGCTAGAATAATCCCTACTTTCCTCCAATTATGTTCATATATCTATCATGTACATATTATGCATGCATGATACGTTAAAGGTCAGTCTCAGAGTTGCAATCATAGAAGAAACATTATTCGATTAATCTGGTGTTACATCATTGACCATTCCAGTATGCACCAACAAACACAAAGAACAGAACAATGTGAACTTCTTTGTTCAATTTGAGCCAGTACATTGTTCATGTGGAAGAGTTGGAGAAGTATTTTGATTGTATAGGGAACAGTTTAGCCCTTCTTCATTTCAAACGAGATCCATGACTCATTAAAATATAGTTGTGAAATTATGCTCCCTTGGGTGAAAGTTTTCAGGTGTATGCCTGAAATTCAGGTTTTTGTGTGTCTAAAAATGATTGATTTTCTTCATTTTCCTTATATAAATTGATAAAATTTTCAGGACTCAGGTTTTTCAGAGTTTTTGATACAGTTTGCCTATATCTTAACATTTCTTAAGTGATTGATGTTTGGCACTTAAAATCAAATGTCCCCCACAAATTTGTCATTCAGTTATTTTCACCACCACTTAAGTGAATGAAGTATAAGTGTGTCATATTGAGTTTCCTGTTATAGAAACCACCATCTACTGGAGATGCTGTATGTCTGTCAGAAAGCACTTGGTGATATTTACCTCAAGTACAGTAGATTAGATGAGGCTGAACAATTCCTCGATCAGGCATACAACACTGCCAAACAGCTTGACAGCAAGCCATCCAAGACTGAATGTCTCTTGCTTAAGACACAGGTAAGCTATTCAATAATTGCAAACATTCAGTTTGCTGTTGTTGTTGTTTTTTTTACTGAAAGTCTGATTTTCACAGGGAACAAGATTTTGAATTATAAATTCTGTACTCGTATGTCTTGGAAATGGTACTGGCTGAAGGTTTTATTTTAAGCTTTAGTTTCTTGGGCAGTAAGCTCCAGTATCCTTTTTTTCGTTTGTTTACTGCTTCCTGTATGTAACATCTCCAAGCACAGTATGTGTTGGTTCTTCATCATTTCTAGGCAAAACACTATTCAACATCTGACACCTAGGTGCTGTATTCCAGCTGATGTGCTAAACCATCACTTTTAAGTGAGGGCTACTCTTGCCTTATTTGCTTATGTTTAGCTATCATAACCCAATTTTACACTGCTGTCCATAACATTTTATTCTTTATTTAGATTGATGAGACCTTTGTTACTGTCTCAATTGTGTGGGTGAACAGTGTATATCCAGATCAGCTGGCATATCCAAGCCATCTGATCAGGATTTGCACAGTTTGCTTTTCGATTTATTAGGTTATTTCTAGCTGAGAAGCAAACAATGTTGGAACACGTGTTTCTGACTGAAAAGCAAACAAGGTTGGAACATGTGTAAAAAGGCTTATATATGGAGGAAATTGTTTATTTTTGTTCCTGTTTGAAGGTTTCAGTTCACAAGAAGGACATGTCGGTAGCAAGACATGTACTGAAGAAAGCCCATAAACTGAACAAGACCCACGAAGAGGAGGCTGAAAAGATCATGGTCTTTTACAGATCAGGTAGTTTTTATTTAAGGATCAGAAATTATTTCATAGCACTTTCTTGTCTGAATAAAAGTTTTCAACATAAGCAAATGGAAACATTTCATTGCTTTATAAAGCATTAATAGTGTATAGGTTTTTGACAGTATTTTCATGTCAAAGACAGATCTGGGTCTACGGTTTTTGACAGTATTTTCATGTCAACTGTCAAAGACAGATCTGGGTCTACACCACTCACAGATGTGACTAATGCTATGCTTCACACAATTGGTCAACTAAAGAGTTGAAAAGACCACGTTTTAATTACCTAAAGAATTCAGGGTTTAAAGATTAATATTTATTAATCCCTCTACTTCATAGCATGGGTGAACAGTCTAAATCCAGATCAGCTCACACATCTGTGCCATCTGATCAGGATCAACCTAGATGCAAAAAGTGCAAATCCAGATCAGAAAGCATGTATGTGCCAGCTGATGTGGATCTGTACTGATCGCACACTTGTAAAAATGCATATAAATGAAGTAAAGGTTTATAGCAAATAAATTTATACATTAAAAATTTTAGTTGTAACAATGGAGAAGACTTTAGAGAAGTTACAGAAAACAAGTAAAGAAGATCTAATGCCGAGAGTGCCCCTGTATGAGAAGCTGGGAGATTGTGCAGCCAGCATAAAGATGTACACATTAGCAATCTCCTACTATAACAAGATGGTAATCTATTAAACCTCTCTGCCTTTATGGCATTGGCAATTAGTGTAGATCCAGATCAGCCAGCACAGGATCTGCACTGTTCGCTTTTTGATTCATTAGGTTTTTGTAACAAAAAAGTGACAAGGGCAGATCCTGATCCGACAGCATGGATGTGCATGATGATTTGGATCTACACTGGTCACACAACCGTAAATAGGTATATATGTGGAGTGAAGGATTTTTTAAAAGGCAATTATTTGTGTAATGTTTATACACTACATCAAAATAGGAAAACCAAAAGGCCATCAACTATGATGCAATGGGGTCTGTTGTTCTAACCAATTACTCTATGGGATATTGACTATATGATATCCCATGTGCAACCAGTGTAGATCCAGATCTTGCATATTTTGTGCAATTTGATCAGGATCTACACTTCTGGATTTTAGTTCTATAAGATTATTTCTGACTGAGAATCTAACAGTGTAGATCTTGATTAGACTACACTTGATAACAAGTTAACAATAAAATATGATATTTCTGCATTGTTTACAATCCACTTACATCATTACAAATTAGTAAACAACATTAACTTTTTTTGTTAAAATTTACTTAGACCACAGTAGAAGTGCAGAATTTCAGGGACATTGAACTATGTCTTTCTGTAAAGTTTGATTTGTAAATGCTTGTATCACTAGTATGAATAAATCATTTTCAGAATACAAAATTCGGTATGACTTTAGCTTTTCAGGGAAGGGTTGTGAAAATACTTAAGATATATTCCAAATACTGACTAGTATAACCATGGTCAATATTTGGAGAACTTCTGTAGCATTTAGACTACTTAAAAGAGGGAACATGAAAAAAACGTAATGAAGTTTGACAACTTTTGCCATTATGCTTCAGCTAAAATAATAGTTGTTGAGGGAACTCCCTAATTTGTTTGAATTTTATTGTAGCTAAGAGCAAGTACAGCAGCTAATGTTGAGAGTAGAGAGTTGGTGCCGATCTATGTGTCGCTAGCTCAGACGTATGCTGACTGCTCCCAGTATGACAAGGCTATTGTGTTCTACAAAAAAGAGATCGAGTGTTATGGAGAAGGCAGTCATGAACAGGTATAAATCAGGGATTCTAACATTTTTGACAGACTGTACATTGACCATTTTGCATTATTTACAACATTGTCACTTGTCACAACTATGATTAAGATTTTTAGCAACATTATGGCTTGTCATAAAGATTTGAGATTATTGAAGGAAAATAGATATCAGGGGTGCAATTGTGGTGTCACATTGCAGTTTCAAGTTTTTGAATCCCTGGTATATGTATAAAACTATTAACCCTTGCACTGCCATAAGGGCAGCATATGCTGTCCCTATTATTTTCGGCGTATTTGCCATATGGACGGGGGTTTCTATGCTGACGTAGGCAGATCATTGAAATATTGACCAATAATGTTATTGCTTTCGTTTTCACATCTAAACATAGTAATTATGTCGATATATCTATAAATAACCAGCCTCATTCTGACCTTGGTATTGGTATTTGTTTATGTGGTAAAAAGCTCTTGGCACCGACGACGTCGATTCGGGTTTTATACATTGGTAGCGAAAGGGTAAATAAGCACATGTATCATAATTGCTGATAAATTCTGATAAACTCCACCCTTTATTTGTAAAATGTCAAAACCAACTTTCTACAATTGTAAGGCTTAGAACTTAATACACACTTGTTTGCCATATCAGACATGAGTTTCTTATTTTTCATCAGTTATCTATCTCTTGGTCCATTCTATGTTTTTTTTTGGCTCTTACCATCTTAATATGCTGACATATTAAAATAAAATCTTCCACCTTGAAATATCAGGAAACTGTTTTTGAGCATTAACAATACCAATCTGAACATAGTATCTACCAAATAATTATGTTTTCTTGTATATCATATATTGATTTTTCTCTTTTCCAAACATGTAAACAATTGATATATTTTCCAAACTCATTTTGTTCACTGTCAGTGTAATTTTCAATAAATTTTTTATATGTAACTCATGTGTCCATAAATGTCAAAGCGAAGGACTCTTTATTCTTGGGTGTTATAAGATGATCTTTTTCAGTACAAGCTAAATTCCAGAAACACTAATCTACTACAATTATGCATATAATTGTTGTTCCAGCGGATTGTTTATCAAAATCATAAGAATATGTTTCACAAATGCTTGTTATTTAACCCTTTCCTCCATAAATCGCATTTCTACGCATGTGCAACCAGTGTAGATCCAGATCAGCCGGCACATATTTGCTGCCTGATCAGGATCTGCACTGGTAGCATTAAGTCAGAAATAACCTAACAAATCAAAAAGCGAACAGTTTAGATCCTGATGAGACGGCACGAATGTGCCGGCTGATCTGGATCTACACTGTTTGCCCACGCAATAAATCTGTGTCTATGGAGGAAAGGGTTACAAGAACTGCTGAACCTAATACCTTAACATAACATTGTCTTTAAATGGCAGAATCAAAATCCAGTTCTACTGCATTATCAGCTGTCATCTTCAGAATCCAGTTTCAAAATATCCAGAAGGTCAACTAATTTTTTGCAGTTGACCATTTAGTGGATATATTAAGGATATTTGTTTTTTCCAGTGTAAGATAGAAATATATTTCACTGAGTTGAGCTCCGGAATTTGTATTTTCACGAGTGGCGAAGCCACAAATGTAAATACATAATTCCGGAGTTCACGAGTGAAATATATTTCTATCTTTCACTGGTAAAAACAAATTTTCTTTTTATTTTATGCTTTTAGAGCAAAAGTTGCGTGAATTTGACAGAAAAAATGCAAGAAATGGCGCCAAAACCGGTTGCTTATGACGTGACGTCATGATGTCAAATATACAAATTTGAGCCCGTTTTCTAAACGTTCTCATTTGGTATATTATATGCATTTGGGTACCAACGTGAAAAAATCAGTGAAAATAAAAATGATATTCCACTGTTTGAAAACAGTGAAATACCACTTTTATTTCACTGGGAAAATTCTATAATTCACTGAAAAGCATCAAATAAATACAGGTTTTATAGCATATGGGAACATTGTACATCCTGATCAGCCACCACATCTGTGCCATCTGATCAATACCTATACTGTTTGCTTCTTGGTCAGAAATAACCTACTTAATTGAAAGGTGAACAGTGTAGATCATGATCAGATGGTACAAATGTGCCAAAACATCTGGATCTACACTGTTTGCACATAGATAACAGGTATGGAGTAAAAGTTAATTTAGTTGTGAACAAAAAGGTTGTTTCTAACAGTGTATGTTGTGATTTCTCTCAGGTGTGCAACAGTTGGTTGAATATAGCTGCGTATGAAGAGAAGATTGACACGGACTACAGGAAAGTTCAGGTCTCCTATGTCAATGCTCATAATGCAGCAAAGAAAGCTGGAAACAGAAAGCTACAGGTATTTACTAGGACTTTATGCATAGCTCTGTGAAGAAAACTTACATCCCTTGTGCAGCAGTCTATAAAACGGGGGACACAAGTATTTTCCCCAGCAGTATTGACCATATGAACCAGCTGTTTTAGTGAAAACAGCTTCCATTCTATTTGTTTTGATCCCGGTATTCTCCTTCTGTTTTCATTCGATCCTCTTCTTTGAAAGTTAATGAGACCACTGCATGTACATGTATGACCAGGTTAGATAAAAATCAGCTCTTGCATCAGTGCTCTTTGATCAGGATTTACACTAATGGTTTCTTGGACAAAAATATTTACACTATTGGTTTCTTGGTAAAAATAACATTAAAAATATAACAGGAATATAATAGATAAATTATACAGGCTGATCTAGACCATTCACTTGCCCAAGGTTATAAAACTAAGCATAGAAACCAGTCTCAAATCTCAAGCATCTGATTGGCTGAAATGGCAACTAGTCGCCATTTCAGCCAATCAAATGCTTGAGATTTGAGACTGGTTTCCAATCTAAACTTTATAACCTTCAGCCACTATATGCACATAACCTGTGTCATTGGAGTAAAGAATATTTGCTTGTTGCCATTGTTCCTTTGAGAGAATCTTATTGTAAGAACAATATGTATGTGAGGGAATACATGTACCTGTATCAGACAGCGTCACAAAGGTTGTCAGCTCTCTTGCTATAGTAATCTTATCCAATCTTCTTCAGACTTGGTCAGAATGTTCTTGGCCATTATTACATTAGAGCTTTAATGTGATCAAATGTGTCTTCAGTCACAGTCTTTCCTTGCCATCTGATCAGTGTAGATCTCGATCAGACAGCATAGATGATCTGGATCTACACTGTTTTCATATGCGATGAAAATAAAGGAATAACTATTTCATTCATCACAAAGACTTTGTGTTTGTTAACAGTGTCGAGCGTTGACCTGCCTACTGGAATTGTTTAAAATAAACAAAGATGAGAAATTACTGAAGAAGGTACAGGACCAGCTGGGACACATCCGACAGAAGTACGGGATCAGAGACAGTGACCTCGAGGAGAGTCAGGTGACGGACGATGGTGAGGAACATGATCACATGCTGGAGGAAGAATCCGATGTCGAAATGTCAGACCTCACTGAATCAGGTTCAGTCACCTGTTTTACTCAATATATATGCCTTTTATCCCTGGGTGAACAGTTTAGATCCAGATAAGCCAGAAGATACATGTATGTGCCATCAGATCTGAATCTATAATGTTTGCTTCCTGGTCAGAAATAATCTAGTGATCTAAGGAGAACAGTTTAGATCCTGATCAGACAGCATAGATGTTCTGGCTGTTCTGGATCTAAACTGTTTGCCCAAGCAGTGAAAGCCTTATCTATGATATAAGTGTTAATAGCAATATATTTACTGAATTTATTGACTAAATAGCAAAGAATATATATGGTGATCAGAACACAGGGATATATAGGTCTTTACTGGTCTGAAATGTGACATATGCGTTACTCGATAAGTCATCACACAAGTTTTCATTCTATCTTTTGCTTTCAGAAGAAGAAGAAGTAATGGCTGTAAAAACAGTCAAAATATCTAGGAGGAATGGTTCAAAGGCTAAATTTCAGAAGGTATGAAGAATCGCTACAGACCTGGGCCCAAGATCTTAAAACTAAATCTGGAGACCAGTCTCAAATCTCAAGTATCTGATTGGCTCAGATGCTTGAGATTCGAGACTGGTCTCCAGTGTTATGATCTTGGGCCCAAGATCATAGTTGTTTGTTATAATTTTGGCACGGTATCTCATTTAGTAGTCAAACACTGATTACAAGTCTGAGTTGTAAAGTGAAAATACAGTCCATACAGACGGACCTTAATGCTAAGTTCCCGCTGCCGATCCGATCAACTCGATCAAGCCCAATCAAGCAATCAGGTACTGGTCTGGCTCGGTCGGTATGAGTGATCGGGAGTGGTCGGGAAGGTCTACCTTGATCAGCATCACTCGGGCTTCCTATCTGATTTTTTTTTACATGTCAAACATCGAGTTGATTGAGAAGCAATCGTGTAGCGATCTAGTTTGGTCGAATTGACATCTTTTACCTGATCATCTCGACTTCTACTTGAGTATTATCCGATCGCATCCCAATCAACTCGACCTCTGTTCAAACTGGTGTCCAGATTAACTAAACTGCTTCTCGACTACTACTCGACCACACAGGATCACTTCCCGATTGCTGTTTAACCATACACGAGCTAGACACTATTTATATGTAAAACTGCGCGCTGGTTTCTCAAAACCTGCTTACATTTGATAGAGAAAACATCACCAAAGATGCCGAGAAAAGACAAAAGGGCATTTTAACCATCTGGCCCACAACTGTAACTGCTCAATCTCCATGATGCAAGTGCTAAGCTTAGAGTTTCAAGATGAAATGAATAATGACCAACAGTGTTTGAAGTTTTTATTCAAAAAGTTTTGGAACACGACCTTCTACAACCCGAGTATAACCATGTCGATCTGGTCGGGTGAGGGTCAGGCAGCGATCGAGCACAGGTCCAGTTGGTCGAGCTGAGGCTTTGTAAAGGTCAGGATGATCGACAGAAATCGGTAAAATGGTCTGGTTGAATTCGTGAATGAGTCGTGAATAATCGTGTGGGGGTCGTGTGTGATCGACTAGAGGTCGAGAAGAAGTCATGTTTACGCCATAAGTCGAGCTTGGTCGGGCTTAATCAGGAAATTTAGGGGATCGGGATGATTGAGTTGATCAGATCGGCAGTGGGAACTTAACATTATGCATTAATCATACTGCTCAGTTAATACTAACATTTAGTATGAATTAGCAGAAATTATGCAGATTTTGTTTTAATCTGTCTGTCTGTCTCCCTGTTTATCATTTAGTTGAAGTCATTGGGCCCAAAATTATATAACTTAAACTGGAGACAAGTCTCAAATCTGAAGCATCTGATTAGCTGAAGTGGCAACTGTTAGGCCCAGATTGTCCAGCTGTACCCTGGTCTGGCGTTTCGACGTAGTTGAGTCGTTAAAAATTAACAAAATTGAAGATTTACAAAAAGTAACTGAAATATCTCTACGGGACATCCAATCTTCACAAAATGATAATCTTGACAAGATAGAATTTGTGTTTCTTGATGAGGCTTGATTATTGGCTACATCCTGATTGTAATAACAATGGTAAATTGCGGAAAATATAGCAAACTTGGTCTAGTTTGTTGACCCGACAGAATCAACAAAGAATCCCAAATAATGATCCTTTGTTTTATATGATTTTGTTTTCAAAAAATCTGGTGACCAAGTTTATGGGCAGAAAGTATGACAACGATGACTAGTTAACCCTTTCCTCCATATATACGCCTTTTTACGCGTGTGCAACCAGTGTAGATCCAGATTAGCCATGATCTGCACTGTTTGCTTTTGGTCAGTAATAAATCAAAAAGCGAACAATGGTGGAAGAACTGACCATACATACATTACTTTTTGGTCAGTAATAAATCAAAGAGTGAACAGTGCAGATCCTGATCAGATGGCACGGATGTGCAGGCTGATCTGGATCTACACTGGTGGAAGAACTGACCATACATACATAAGCCTTTATGGCTGGGGCGAACAGTGTAGATCCAGATGAGCTGGCACATTGCTTTTAGATTTATTAGATTATTTCTGACAAAAAAGCGAATATTGCAGATCCTTATAAGATGGCACAGATGTGCCAGATGATCTGAAACTACACTGGTGACATATGATAAAAGGATATATGGAGTGAAGGGTTAACTATCAACATGTAATTCCAGAGGTGAATTGGGTTACCCAGTCAGTCCATCAGTATTCATATTTCTCGTCAGTAATAACACACCAAAGAAAAAATACAATTCATTTCCATTACCCATTTTGTGGGATAAGACCAAAAAGATAGTAACTTCCTCCTTTATTCATATACAGTTACAGCTGTTTTGAACTCAGTCATGATTTCTAATATTGAGATTTTCAATATCTAAGACCAGTCTCCAGTCTTAGTTTTATGATTTACAGCCCTATTTCCTGTTTCTGTTATTATAAGCTATCACATATATAATTCAGAGAACTGATTTTGGTGAGACACCACTACAAGTGGCTTGCATCAAAGGCGATTTGGAGAAAGTGAAAAAGTTAATTGCAGAGGTAATAATCAACATTCTAAAAGTTCATATAGATTTCTACCTAACAGTACTGTTGTTTTTGTGTTGTTGTTTTTCTTCAATATTAACAGACTTTAATGTACAATTAATGATGTTTGCTTGGTAAGCACTGATCAAGACATGGGATGAACAATTTAATTCATGCTTTTATTATTACAAGCAAATTTTGTTTTAGTCATTGAAGATGGAATAACCTGACATTGTGTGACTGTTGTATCCTTTTGTTTTGTGGAAGTATAATTTTTCATGTATTTAGCAGTAGGACAGTGCACAAAATCAACCCCTAGCAAAATCATATTGAATACCTAATCATAAGAGAATATAAAAAGTGTGTGCATTTTTGCAGGCATGAAGAAGTCATTTATGCTTTTTGAGAATTTGATCCCAGCAAGATTAAATGATACCTCAGTATTTCTGGTTAGGGGAGTGGTTAATGACTTGTTGAGGAATGTGTAATATTTCATTTTTATTTCACCCTTTTAGAAAAAAAGGCAATACATAGAGATTTCTTTTTCCGTCAGTCAGTCCTTCCACCAGTGTCAGGAAAACTTTGTTTGCTATAAGTTTGCCATTTTTAATATTTCTTCATCAAACTTTTAAATTATATTGGTTTTATGACAACACTGTCAATCAATGCCAAAGTCTTAAGGTCAAGGTCACAAGGTCTGTTTTTGGATTTTTTATTCTGACAAAGTATGAACACATATCTAGTTCAAGTAGAATAGTTTTATATGATGTTCTGTTTATCTTTACAGGGTCATCCTGTGAATGTTCAAGATTTCAGTGGTTGGAGTCCCTTGCATGAGGCAGCAAACCACAACTGGTACGACATTACAGAATATCTGCTACAACATGGGGCAGACATTGATCATAGAGGGGGACCGAAATGTCAGGGAATGACACCATTGATTGATGCTGCAAGCATGGGTTGGCTTGACATTGTGGAACTACTGCTGAAATATGGAGCTAATGCTCTAGCTAAGGATGATAGTGTAGGTACTTATTGTGACCCTCAGTGAGGGGTATTGACACTCTGATCACTATGATTTTAGTGACACGGGCTAATTAATGATTGTTTCCACTTTCCAGATTACTTAACCCTTTCCTTGATATATATGCATTTTTACGCATGTGGGACCAGTGTAGATCCAGATCAGCCGGCACATCTGTGCCGTCTGATCAGGATCTGCACTGGTGGCATTTTGGTCAGAAATAACCTAATGACACAAAAAGCGAACAGTTCAGATCCTGATCAGTCGGGCACGGATGTGCCGCCTGATCTGGATCTAAACTGTTCGCCCAAGCAATAAAGGTGTATCTATACAGGAAAGGGTTAAATATGAAATGCAATGTTTTTTATAATTTTAGAGGTACTTGTTATCTTAATACTGGGAAAATGTTGTCTGCATGAACCAAGCCATCTCAGATAACTCCTAATTCACTCTTTTTAGTTATGTCCTTTCAAATGACTTCAACATGAAACATAACCTGGATAATAACTTTGAATGTCCTATTAAATTTAAGCAGCATTGTCTTATTATAGCAACTGACGGCTCTTGATCACTTGCTGAAGCTGAGAGAAGAGAGTGATGCACTTGATCGCAAGACTGAGATACAGTTCAACAACATTGTTGGCATGTTAAGGGAGAAAACTCCTGCTTACAGAGGTAACTAGTCAAAATTTTTCTTCTTGATACCATTTAACTGAACCGTGAGCAATTATTGCTGTGAATGTAAAATTGAATTAAGAGATAACTGTCTTCTTTATTTTAAACAAAAGAGCCTTGAACTTGAGCTTCTTCCATCAATAACATTGAACATAACCGATGTAGATTTCCACGGACAGTTGTCAGTAGTTCACTTAGAACAATTTCTTTGCAGGATTAAAGCAATGCCCTCAGATCAGATTTATCAAGATTAAGAAATAACTCAAGGAAGCATACATGTTCAGATGCTGCTAAAATCGTACTTATTCAAAACCAAATTTAAGACTAGAACTTAAAATATTCTGTGTACAAGGTGCGTTGTCTCTTGCATATATATGGTTCATTTTCAGTTAACATTATATGAATTTGTCAACAATTCATTCACTCCTGAACTAGCCATATTGACACCAACCAGCTGTCCCAACTAACTATGTTAGTTAAACACACACACATATTTAAAGTTTATTATGCTTGAGATCATTATACTAAGATTGGAGACCAGTCTTAAACTGCAAGCATCTGGTTGGCTGGAATGGCAACCAGTCACCAATTAGATGCATGAAATTTGAGACTGGTCTCCAGATTTTGTTTTATGATCTTCGGTACAGTTGTGATTTGATTTCACAGGTATGCCAAGAAATGCAGTTTTGTCCCAGTTCAAAGAAGCTGCCCTTGTGCCAAAATCAAATGTACAAAACAATGGCAAGAATGCTTCATCCCCCGAGTCAAGTCAGAGTTTACCAACCATATCTAGGAGAAGACGTAAAGAGGAGAAAAGAAAATCGAGGAATGACATAATTGTTGACAGTGATTCTGATACTTTTGAAGAAATATCCCAGAAGTCTAGGTAAACAACTTCTACGGTATCTGAGCAGTTTAGTTTAACTTACTTATTTTAAATCGATTGTGAAACAAGTTCTTCCAACTTATATTAATCACGCCTGATGACTGCTTCCTGGGTTACTGACCAGTACTCGTGCAGAATGTGGATTGGGGAAATGCCAACGAATCTCATCGCTGGTGGATTTCGAACCTGCAGTCTCCAGATCTGGAGTCCAATGCTGTACACCTAGACCACTGTTCTTTCACTGTAAGCAGTGATCAGCCATTTACAACTACAGTTATATTTCCAACCAGTCAGACATATATTAGTGTTTAAGTGCAAATAATTCTTACATGGTGTCAATAATGTATCAAAGATGCTTTTTGCACACTGGATCAGGTCCAAAGATCATAAACCTCAGTTTGGAAACCAGTCTCCAATATGAAGCATCTGATTGGCAGAAATGGCGACTTATCAATCAAATGCTTGAGACTGGTTTCCACTTTTAGTTTTATGATCATGAGCTCAGTATTTCTAATTCTAGTGTTTTCCAAAATATTCAAAGTCATCTTACAACCCTTTAGTAAGACAAGTCAAATGCTGTTTTGAAATTGCACTATCGTGAATTAGTCATAAAATTATTCGAGTACTTTAACAAAATTGAATTATATTAAATATTATCTCAGTTGTTAGCAAATTATAAAAGGTCCATGAGTAAAAGGTAAGAATGCCAAAAAATTAGAATATTACATATTCTCTGTTTGAATAAGAAAATTGGTTTAAAGATATTGTATTTAGCTGGTGATAATTGGCCAAGCCTTGTTATAGCCTGAACACAGTTTCCCATCTGATCCTTAAACATAAAGATTCCGCCAATGATGTTATAGTTTTCACACATTCTGTTGAATAAATAGATGTCTATGTATTTCTGAAAATTAATTTATTGCCGTTCACAGAAAATATAGCTCAGGACAGATGGAAACAGATGACTCGGAAAATTTATATCCAAGCCTCTCTGATGATCTAGATGACATTGATCAGAATCCTACAGAAGCTTATAGAAGTGCAATATCCAAAGTGGGACAGTCAGCATGTCGTTCCAGTCAAGTTAAAGTAAGATATGATATTAAATGTGAAGTTTATTTTGATAGTGTGTGAAATCGGAGAAAAATCAAATAGGTGAAATTGCTCTACCAGGAGTTATTTGTTGTTTTCTTGTTATTTGTCATAACAATTGAAAATTTTAATCTTCTAAAAAAATATAAATCATGGGTCTGCAGCTAACAAAATAATAAATGTACAGCACTCTTAGAAAAAAAAAACAGAAAAAAAAAACTTACCTTCGTGCAAAAACAGTAAAAGTTCTTATTTCAAATGGAATTTTTACTGTTCTTTCACTAAGTTGATGAGTTACTGTGTTCCTGATTTAGTTTTAAACTCTTGGGCACTGGTTATAAAAAATTCCAATATTTAGTCTTGTTTTCCTTGCAGACCTCCCAGAAGACAACTGGAACAGCTCCAGTACCAGCCCTTATTGCTGAGGAAGAATTTATAGAGAATGACTGGCTAATTGATGATCTCAAACCAACCAAGCGTAAGAAAGTAGATGTGAATGGTTACCTGTCTACGGGTAATATACGCAAGCGTAGCCGATCTGGCTCAGTAAGTCCTCAGCCGATATCTAATGAGCCCAGGAGAGATTCATCAAGTAGAAAAAAGAGATTTAAAATTGTAAATTCAGATTCTGAAGATGATCCTGTTGTAACTCAAAGCACTGACAGATTTAAAATTGTGAATTCGGATTCTGAAGACAGTTCTGTTTTAACACAAAACTCCGACAGAATTATTGATACAAGTTTAAATGACATAACCAACATTGACAGTGATGATGAATTCAATAACACAGTGATAGGTGGCGATGACTATATAGATGTCATGTTTAAAGGTGATATTAGTACAGATATGCCATCAATAATCAGTTCTAGTGCTAACAATGCTTCTGCTCATAGTAAATTTTCATCCAAAAAAAGTTCACAGAAGCAGTTGAAATTGACAGATTTTGGGCAAACTGGAACACATTTGACTAGACAGAATTCAAATGACAAAGTATCTCCAGTGCATAAAATAAATAGTGCAATAAGTGTTAACCAGACAAGGGGAGACATTGCTACCTCGGCTATAAGTGAAAATTCCTTTCCAAGTAGTAGTCATAGAAGTGTATTAAGGGTAAAAGTAAATGTGGAGGGGTATTTATGTTTTATACCAGTCGAGCCCGGTGCAACATTTGCATGGTTAGCAGAGAAAGCAGCTACAAGATATTTTCAGCAGTTTGGAGTTCGATTAAAACTAACACTGGGAAAGGATGGGGCTCACTTTTCTCCAGAAGATCCAGTCAGTGTGATGCTTGTTGACAATGATGTGGTAAGAGTTTACTGATTTTAATTTGTAGGTCCACTCAACCACAGGATCCATGAATATTAACCCTTTCCTCCATAGATACACCTTTATTGCGTGGGCAAACAGTTTAGAACCAGATCAGCCAGCACATCCACCTGATTCCGAGCTTGGTCATTTTGATGCAGCAGAATTTAGAAAGTGTTAAAATTTTGCGAGAATAATTATAAATATTTTGTCTGTTGTATTTTAAATATGCAGTTAATACTTATATATAAATTTACCTTTGAAAATTAATTAAAAAGAAGATAAAGTGATTTTATAAGTAATAAAGTTCGCTGAATACAAGATATGATTCTTGGCAATGTGGCCAATTTGATTATGACCCCTTAAAAATTAACAGTAGGGGTCAGATAACCCCTGGTTTTCAAAAGCTATTGAAAACCCCTGTAAATACCTGTTTAATTATTTGATGTTTAAGTTAACTACCCAATGACATGTTTGGACATTTTAGGTGGACAGTTTTGTGGACAGTAAAGATGAGCAGCCTGCAATGACAGAAAGTTACAGGAATGCCTGCAGTACCCTGAAAACTGGTACAGTATCTTAGTAAACATTTGTTTGTTACCCCCAACAAAATGTTACTGCCTTGTCACATTTTCACTCTATCACAGAGAGCTGCTTGGAAGTGGTGATCAAATGTTGTACTTAACTGGACTCTTTGATTCAGTCTTAAAAAGATCTTTTATATGATAATTCTCAGTGTGTTGGGTTTTGTTTTTTTGTCAATGATCTGCTCGATTTACACAAATCTACAGTCTCTTGTTGGCTTTCAAGCTTGATGATAAAAATCTATATTTATGAATGACATAGTTATGTCATGGTATATTGATTTCAGTTGCTGTAAGAATACAATTGTAATTGAATACTCAAATTGGAATGTATGAACATAGTATATGTAGATCTTTATATCTATTGCAGTATGCTATAAGAATGTAACAACACTTCTCCAGTCTTGTGAAGCATCTGGCAGGCTCAGTCTGTCAGATTTGGCTTTAAAAACAAACCGATTTCAACCAGTTATAAGGGCGTTACAACATCAGACTTGTCTCAGGGAACTGGATATTAGAGGTATACCTTTACATTGTCAAATCATTTGATAACTAAAATTTTGGTCCATTTTGCTCTGTCATGCAGCTAAAATTTTCGGTAAAATACTTTCATGCTTTTTTTAATTCAAATTATAAAAGGTACTTCCTTTCATGGTAATCTAGCCTAGTACTTTTTAATCTAATGTGCTTTTCAAGTGGTAGATCTTCTTGCTAGGCTCAGAACATTAGCCTAGTATTTCTTTGCCCTGTAACAAGCCTAGTTTTGCTTGCCCCAGTCAGCTTGCCTAGTATTCAGTATTAACCTTGTATTTCTTGCCATTCTGCTAGCCTAGTAAGTCATGTTCAGTCTGCCAGTCTAGTACATCTTGCCTGAGTAAGCTTGCATTGTTCTTTATGCCCAAGTTAGCTAGCCTGGTACTTATTTCCCCAGTTCTAAAATGTCCCAGTCATCATACTACATTGTAAGTACTTATTGACAGACGTCACAGAGTCCTCCAACCCATAACTTCATTACCCAGTAAACTAACATATTACTCTATTCCCCTGAAGTACAGGACATTTAGAGAGAAAACACTTGACATTGTTCTACTTTTTGTAACAGGGAACAGAATCTGTGATGGGGGCATAGAGAACCTGTGTAAAGTACTGAATACTGTGCCGAATCTTGTTTACCTCAATATAGCATGCAATGAGATCACTGTGGAAGGACTCAAGTCCCTGTGTGCTGTCCTAGCTGCAGAAAACAACAAAGCTTTACAGGTAAGTCAAGGGCATGATGAAAATAAAGTTTGCTCATTTGTTTAACTGATCTGATTCTTACACAAGTTTAATTTATCTCTGCTTTACCCTTTTCTCCATATACAGTCTAACCTGTGTGTAGCAGCCAGCCAAGGGAAGCAGCCAATTTGGCTGCTGTAGACAGGTGACCTCTGATCGGAGGGTCAGAGGAAGAGGAATGAAATGTGAAGCCTGTAATGAACCAGACATATTACTTTATTGTTACAGCTTGTATGTCTCAATATACAGTAGAGATCCGCTATATCGCGAAATCCAATATAACGCGGTCGACCCGTGGATCCCGATTTTTCTCTATAAAATGATAGTAAAAATCTATAATGGCAAATTTTGCATAATGGAAAGGGAATAAAAGGGAAGTAACAATGTCAATACAGCGTTAATCCATAAAGATAATGACGGTCATTCAGTAAAGTACCGGCAATCGTTGAAAAAATAGCTTTTATTCTTAAGGATCTGTTAATTATTGTTTACTACGTTTTTTTTAATAAGCAAACTGTCATAAAATTGTTGAATTGCTGTCCAAACACTGGGTCACCTAATCAAGGATGCTAAATGGTTACTGAATGGTTGTTTTTCGCACCTACTGCGGCGACAAAGTTCAACAGGAGCTGAGCTACGTTAACATCTTTAATTAATAACACTGTTCGCACTTTTATGCAAACAGCTAAACTAAACAATATTAAAATTTTAATTAACTATTTATTGTCAATAATCAGATACAAACATCGCACCTAGGGGTCACGATAATTAATTAACAATTACGACAGAGTGTTTTAAAGCGCATTGATTAGCTATGATTGGAAGCAGGTGCGCGTAGTTTAGCGGTCACGTGATGCTCAAATGAAGAGTATCTGACACCTTCGCAGAAAATAAATAATGGCCGCTGTAAAGGGTTAAATTTTGCGGCCAGAAGGCAATTTCGATGGCCGCTGACGCGGATGGGAGGTGACCGCAGAATTAAGTGATAGAATAGAAGGAAATGTTTAGGGGGCATCACAAAATGGCCCCTAAATAGAGGTGACCGCAGTTTGGAGGTGACCATTAGGTCAGGTTAGACTTAAACATGTATGTCTTTTAATGCCTGTGTACATCCAGATCAGCATCACATCCATGCTGTCTTATCAGGATCTGCACTGTTTGACTTTTGGTCTGTAAATATATAATAAATCAAAAAGCAAACATTGCAGATCCCAACAGTTGACAACAGATGTACTGGTTGATCCGGATCTTCACAGTTCACCCACGCTTTAAAGGCAATTATATGGAGGAAAGGGTTAAAAAGCTGTCACAATATTACTTTAAGCTTTATAAACATAAAAAAACAATAAGTAATGTTCTTGCTTTCCTTTTTGAGTCGTCCTTGCGAAGGAAATGGGCAATACATAAAGATTGCTTTGTCTATCAGCCAGTCGGTCTGTCACAAAAACTTAACTTTGGCTATAACTTTGCCATTTCTTAATACTTCTTCATGAAACTTAAATGATATTGGTTATGACAACATGCTCATGATGATGCCAAATACTTTAGGTCAAGGTCCTATTTGATGGAGTTATGCCCCTTTTTATACTTCGATTTTTAAGCGAAAACTTTACGTTGGCTATAACTTTGACATTTCTCAATATTTCTTCATGTTACTTTCAAATTTTATTGCTTATGACACACTAGTGGTGATGCAGAATTCTGAAGATCAAGGTCACATTTGATGCCTTTTTGTACTTGGATTTTACATGTAAACTTAACATTGGCCATTTTTCAACTTAATATTTCTTCATGAAACTTTCAAATTATATTGCTCATGACAACACACTCATGATGATGCCAAAATCTTTTGGTCAAGATGGAGTTATGCCCCTTTTTGTACTTGCATTTTTATTCCGACATTGTACCAGAGGGCAACACAAGTGTTCAACTGAACACCCATTTAGTTGTTTGTAAGACTGCAAAAAAGTTTCTTGTAGTTTTTCATTAACTCTTAACTGTTTAGCACAGCATTTGTCACATTTGTTACCAATGTGAACCAGCTCAGCTCAGTCTGATCAAAGTCCACTCTGTTTGCTGTAAATCATCCTTTTGAACAATTAAATATGTTGGTTCAGATAGACATTAATTGAGTGGCTGATGGGTTAAAAGATTTAGTCTTTCTTCTTTCCTTTCCAGAACCTGACGTGTCTGGAGCTGAGTCACAATCCACTGTATGATGGTTGTATTGTACAGCTGGCTGCCCTTGTCAGGGGCCTCCCTCTACTGAGCAGGCTCGCACTCTCATCCTGTAATCTCACTGTGAAACTCTTCCAGAACGACAGGTTACAACTCACAGAAGCTTTACATAGTAAGCTTGCCTTTGCCCAAGGTTATAAAACTGAGCATGGAAACCAGTCTCAAATCTCAAGCATCTGATTGGCTGAAATTTCAGCCAATCAGATGCTTGAGATTTGAGACTGGTTTCCAAACTCAGTTTTATAACCTTCAGCCCTGATCTTGTTATGTGACATTTATATCTATGTTAACCCTTTCCTCCAAATATACCTTTATCATCACATGACTGTGTGAACAGTGTAGATCCAGATCAGCCGGCACACTCATGTCATCTGATCAGGATCTACACTGTAAGCTTTTTGATTTATCAGGTTATTTCTGACCAAAAAGCAAACAGTGCAGATCCTGATCAGATGGCACTGATGTGCAGGCTGATCTGGATCTACTCTGTTCGCACATGCAATAAAATGCTTATATAATTATGGAGTAAAGGGTTGAAACCCAATGCTGTTGCAGATAATTATATGCTCCATACTTTTAGCAATTTCATTCCAATTAAGTTTTTAGAGATTTTAAAATGGGAAAAAAGATTAAAATTCCAGTAGTTTTTAAATGTTTATTGGTAAAAATAACCTTTCTGTTTTGACTTTTCAAATAAAGGCAATACATCAGTCTGTCTGTCTGTCCATAACAAAAACTATGTTGGCTATAAGTTTGTCATTTCTTGATACTTTTAATTTATATTGCTTATGACAAATGAGTTTTGATTATGCTAAAATCTTTAGGTCAGTGTCATGTTTTACAGTTTTGCCCCTTTTCATACTTGAAATTTTAAGTACACAAGTGTTGAACTCAACACCCATCAAATGTATGTTTCCTATGTAATTTAGTACTTGTAATCCTTTACTCTTTAGATTTAGCACATATCAACTGTGGGATAATACTGATCAGCTTGAAGTCCAGTCCACTGTTTGTTTATTGATAAGAATCAACCTAATGAATCTTAAAGCCAAAAAAGTGTAGATCCTCAGACAACATAGATGTGGAAACTGATCTGGATCTACACTGCTCACACATGCTATAAAAAGCACATAATTGATGTACAGGGTTATTTGGTTCCCTGTGATATTTGATATTTATTAAATCCATTACTCATGATGTTTTGTCAGGTATAAACAGAAAATATGCTTTATTACTAATATTATATACATTGCAGACTCGGGGTTACAGCATTTGGATATCTCCTACAACCAGCTAGGGTGTGTTGGTGTGGAATTATTCCTGAAATGTCAGAATCCTACGAAGATATTGTCCCTGGATTTCACACATACAATATCAGATATGAGATCAGGGCAGGTGTATCGTCATATCTACAACTACGCTTCACAGGTAAATACACACAGTTGATATCAAACCAGTGCCCAAGGTTATAAAACTGAGCACAGAAACCAGTCTCAAATCTCAGTTGTATAACCTTCAGTCCTGAACTTTGTCTTGGGGATTCAGTTAACACTTTACTCCATATATCTGTGTTTTTATGCATGTGCATCCAGTGTAAATCCAGATCAGCTGGATTTGCACAGATCACAATTTGGTCAGAAATCTAATGAAATTAAAAAGTTCACGGTGCAGATCCTGATCAGACGCCAGATGGCGCCTGTGCGGGCTGATCTGGATCTACACCGTTGGCCCAGTAAAAACATCTATATGGAGGAAAGGGTATACTATATAACTCCATGAGATATTGCTTATATCTGAACAACTCCTCTTCTGGACTACCACTGTAGTTCCAGATCAGATTGCAGATCCCTGCAGGCTCATCAGGGTCTGCAGTAGTCGTTTTAAGATTTATTTGTTTATTATGACCAAGAAACTAACTGTGAACATCCTGATCAGAATGCACATGTATGTGTGTTATCTGGTCTGGATCTACACTGGGGGAATTTGAGATAAGTCCCTATCCATGAAGTAAAAGGTAAAAAAGTCATATATGTTTTTCATTCATTGAAGTAAACCATGAATTATTTCATGTATTTTATGGGGTTCTTTTATGGAGTGCACACATTTTTCATCATAAGTAGTAATCCAGAACTGCGCGAGAATTATTTTTCAGGTCAGATTTTTATTCTGACTACTTAGATTATAGTTCTAGTATTAATGTTATTCACAATAAAGCATTTTTCTCCTAAAACAGCAAGGCCTTATGCCAATAGATCTTGATGCTGATAATTTCATTCTCTGGTGTTGTAACTCCAAAAATCTAACTGAAGACCGGCCTTGACATTCTAGCATATAGTTGGTCAATCTTGAGACTGAGCTAAATTTCCACCAATCTGATAATTTTGATCCCATACTGATATAAGCTCTTGGACCAACATCATCAAAGTGAGACTTGAGACCAGTCTGAAAATTCAAGAAAATTGAGGTCAGTTCTCTTATGAGCCAGTAAAAAAATTGAGTCTGGTCGCAACTGTAAAACTAAGTCTGGAGACCAGTCCACATTTCAACCAATCAGATGCTTGAGTTGTGAGACTGGTATTTGGTTTCAGCTATATGATCGTCGTCCCTAGTCTTCTGTTCCCCAAATCATAAAAATAAATCTGGAGACCAGTCTCAAATTTGAAGCATCTGATTGACTGAACTGGCATCTGGTCGCTTTTGCGACTGGTCACTGTTTCAGCCAATGAGATGCTTCTAATTTCAAACTTGTCTCCAGATTAAGTGGTATGAATTCTGGCCCGGACCAAGTCACATAATAAAAGACATTCTGTTATAAGAATCAATTTTGTATTGCCAGGATGGTTGTTCTCTACAAGATCTCAAGCTATGTTCCTGTAGTTTGTCTCTCGAAGATTCTGACTTCTTGGCAAGGTAAGCAGGAAACTAACCAGTTGTCAATGACTGTCATAGTGTTTTGAATTGGGTTGTAGAAATTTATCTTATTAATTGGACAGCTTTTCCCGAGTTAATTGGGGTTGTTTGAACCCTTTTGGGGTATCACTGTACAATTTACATAGGGATTTTGGCCAGAAAGTTGAAAATCATGTTGTACCTAAGACTGCCAGAAACAAACCCCCTTTCTAGAAATCTTGCATTCGACCCAGCAGTTTCATAGCATTAGACAAGGGTATCAGTGTTAAATATTAATAAAACAATTGTATTGGCCATACTCTTATTAAAAAATCATAAAAATAATAAAGTTTGAAACTGCTAAATCAATAAGTAGATTTCAGGTTTTTGTTGAATCTGTGATTTATACACCATTTTCTCATTAATTCAGGAACAGCAACTTATTTTCACCAACAAATATTTTGTTGATCCCACATCTTGACAGATTTTTGTGATGATTCTTAAAGATTAAATAAGCACATCACCAGTCAAACTTATATTGCACATGTTTTCACTGGTGCTGGAAATGTCATGTTAAACCCCTGTGTATGGAGAGCCAGTCATCCGGCTGAGACATATTTGAACTACATGTGTAATGATTTGATAAATTGATGAATGAGAAATAAATGGTCATAAAATGAGTTTGGTGTATTCAGTTTGTTAATGGTACACAAGATAAAGTATCCATCACAGTTTGTTCATGTTTGGAAAATCGGTGCCTAAGGTTATAAAACTGAGTTTTGAGACTGGTTTCCATGCTCAGTTTTATAACCTTGGGACCTGACCTTAGAGCAAGTTTGTTTGGTTTGGTGGAAATTTTCAGAGCCTCCTATTGCCCAAAGAGAAACTCTCTTGAGAAGGATTATCTTAGCTGAAGCTCCCACACAAGGTCCAGGGTAAATTGAAAACTATGATTAAACAAAATTCAGTGAAGATAGTGTAAAAAAAAAATAATGCCAGAAAGTCATAGCAATGGCAAAACGAAAACATGAGAGTTTTAGATTAGGGTAGAGAAAATTCCTGCATACCTGTACTTATACTTTTCTGCATATCTGGTAATATTTATGTTTAATTTCAGGTTACCAGTGGTTTCTAAAAACCTTCAAAAGCTGGACATTTCAGGCAATGCCAAACTGACCAACCAGGTCCTCCAACAGTTATTACAGTCTTCCTCAAAGGATGGCTCAAACCTGGAAGCTATTATAGCCAACAATACAGCAATCCACTCACCACTGTCCACAGAATTTCTGGATGCATTGGCAGAGAAACTGACAGTCAATATACCATTAAGGATGTTAGAGTTCACATGTTTTAAGATAGAGAAGTTAGATATAGACAGTTTGAGTCAGGTGTGGAGGGACAGGTATGGGGAGTTTGGGAAAATAGAGTGTAATGATGGTCATGTGAAACTGACTGTTACAAATCTATAGCTCGGCTGCCTCTGTGAGCTCAATGTACTTGTACTGCTAGAATATGATCTCTTACAACTTGTCTTGCATTTTGCTGCAATGAAGTTCTTTCCAGTGTTTTCAGTTTGGGGTAAAAAGACTTTTACTCCAGGGCATGGCTTAAATAAAAAATGCTCACAAATATTTGGATTGTGCAGTGTTTTGACTTGGCGACTTAGTCATCATGCACATTTGTCATAAATATGGCTGTTCCAAAAGCCATTCCAAACGGACATATTAACCAATACTTTGGAGCTACATATATATATAAAAACTGAATCAATAATTTAACAGGATATTAAAATAATTAAGATTGTTCAACCATTTACTCCATGAGAACGCCTTTTATCACAAGGCAACAATTGTAGATCTAGATCAGCCAGCACAACTGTGCTGTTTCATCTTTTCTTGATCACAAAAATATAAAGAATGTAAAAGCAAACAGTGTAGATCCTGATCAGACATCATAGTGTGCCAACTAATCAGAGTCTACGCAGGATGCCATGGAATAAAAACCATATGCCATGGAGTAAAGGGTTAAAATAAGAACCCAAATATTTTTCATACTTTGATGAAGCCATTTGGTCGTTAACTCTTTATTCCATAGATATGACTTTTATGGCCTGAGCATACAGTGTAGAGCTAGATCAGCTGGAACATCTGTGCTGTCTGATCAAGATCTACACAGTTTGCTTTAGATTCATTAAGATATTTCTGATCAAGAAGTGAACAGTGCAGATCCAGAACAAATTGGACACTGTCATTTTCCCATTCTGTATTTTTGCAGCTTGCTTCCAAAATGGCCGATTTCAAACTGCGATATTTTTCACAAATTTTGATTTGTTTCGTTAAAAATAATCATTGATTCCAATGACCTTTACAAAACAAAAAAACATTAAATATCCATTTGCAACATTATACCAGTATGCAATCCGTAGGCTTGTATTATTTCTTGTTGCATATGTAAACCACATCATGCTCGAGTTTAGGTCTCTCCAGTTTAGGTCTCTCTCGGTATTGTTTACATACCCAACTAAACAAATACAAACCTACAGATTGCATACAGCTATAATACTCCATATATATGGAGTAAAGGGTTAAATACATTGTAACACCAAAATAGCTGTAAGATTTGGGACACATTTGACAAGAGGTGGCAGTAACAGGGTGCAGAAAATTCAGCCTGTATACTTACACCATATTCTTTGTTATTGATTTTCAAAAATTGGGCAGAAACTGTCACTATATATAAATATTGAATTTATAAATATGGGTCCTTATAAAAAAATAATTTGTGTAGAAAGAATTTAAGTGTATATTTGATTGTGAATAGTTTATGTATTTGATATCATTTAGTTGAATATAATTAAGAATAATGAAATGTGATCTTTTGTATGACTGTGTATAACTGAACAGGAAATTTTACATCCTTTAGAAAATGTTTTTAAAACCAGCTGTTCAAGATTTATTTTTATGAATCATAGGTGATGCATTTTGCTTCTATTTAATTGATGTTAAGTAATAAGATTAATTAAACTGGAGTTATGAAATAAATGTTTTTTATTAATGGCCTTTGTCTTGTGATTGGTTCCATGAACATTAAAGATGTAAGAATAATAGTAATGATGTACATGAAAATGTAAAAATAATAGTAATAGTGTAGGTCATGATATGAGGGCACAAATACACTGGCTGATCTGGATCTACATTGTTCGCCCAGGTAATAAATATATAGGTGTCTATGGAGGAAAGGGTTAAAGAATGAGCTTCTTGTTCAGTTGAAAATTCATGTAGAACAGGGCCCAAGATCATAAATCTAAATCAGGACTTCATTCTCAAATAGCAAGCATTTGATTGGCTGAAATGGCAACCAGTCAACATTTCAGCCAATCAGGTCGCCATTTCAGCCAATCAGATGCTTGAGATTTGAGACTGATCTCCAGATTTAGTTTAATTTATGATATTGTGTACAGGGTTTTCACTAGAAATATGCCCAATTCTCCAGCTGTGAATCAACCTATTGAAAGCAATTACCCTCTTGCCATCAAACAGTGGCAAAACAAGCCCTTTAAGATTATATAACTGAGAATGGAGACCAGTCTCAAATCTCAAGCATCTGATTTGCTGAAAAGAAGACAAGTTATTAACAAATATGACTTCAAAATCAGTGTCACAAATATGTTATTGCAAATTCATTCTAATAGCGGAAAATCTCAAAACAACATCGTATCTAGATCACAGAGTTTTACTAGTATATAAAACATATATCATAGATCGCCGCTGTTGGCCATCTTAATCTAAGGAACTCCATCTTTCCTTCCCCACAATCCCATTAGCACACTACCATTAAAACTTATTTCCACATAGTTTAAATGCACTTCTATTCAGAGGCATATAAATGTCGTGGTTTTTCGCTAGACGCCATTCTCGTGGATACTTATATTCGTGGATCTCAATTTCTAAACTACGTTTAAGTTCAATTCTGATTCATTATTTGATGCCGGTGGTTTTAAATTCGCGGATCGATCTGCCAACGAAATCTGCGAAAATTTATAACCCACGAATATTGATGATTTCACAGTACTATTTGCACGTGCTCGTGTTCAGTCAAGCTGCACATTAAATATTCACTATAATTGGACAAAGGTAATTTGGCAATGTTTACATTGGCGTGTTTACATTGGCGTTACATGTAAACAATTGACTAATATTTTAATCTTTGTTTAATACAATTCGTAACGCTCGCAACACTTGTCCCAATAGCCGAGTGGTCTAAGATGCAGTCAATAAAAATAATTTGAAATGCTATGGTTGCATTACGCTGATATAGGTTGTAGGTTCGAAACATGTTGGGTTTTTTCACATTTTTTAAAGCTTGTAACACAATTATTATTTCCGCGATAAAATAAATTAAATCAAAGTACACAAAATACTTCGAAATAACTGCAATGAAACTTAAAAAATATATCTAAAATTAACTCTGAACGCCGTGTGTCAGTGTGAATCGAACCCGTGTCGAAAAAAAGTTAAGCTATTGCCAGGTGAACGCAATAACCACTACGCTATCTGGGCGATGAGATATATAAAGGATAAAAATACTTTTAACGCGTAAATTTGCCTTAACCCGTGTTTACATTCTATTAATAATTGTAAACATCGCCAATTTAGCTTGGTCAACCTATATTTAGCCATATTTTTCTTAATCTAACAAGAAAGATAAATTATTTTACCGCTGTCTCCCCAACAACCACCACGCATTGTTCGAATTAGAAAATGTTTGACAATTGGACAGCGTGTAATGATTGAAATGAAACTTCGTTTCCCTTGGCATTGATGGTAATGATACAAGATCGCCACGAACTTTGGCCAGGATATTTGCTCATGGCTAAATATTTGCTCCAGTTTATGTATATTCCAGTTTAATGAACGCCAATAAATTACGGTGGTATGATTATGTTTCGCGCTTCGGTAGGCTAAATGCGCGAAATTTATCTCCAGCGAAATTACACCATGTTAGGCCTATATTGAGTATATAAGAAAAATACTATTACACAAATTTTTACCTGCGCGAATATATCAGTTATCAACGAAAATTCGCCTCCGCGAAATATAATGATATTTTAGTAAATAGCTGAAAACAATGTTGACATTTTACTCGGTTCCTTCCGAGTTATGAAGAGAATTTTTGTCTCGATATATTTATCATTTATTATTTAAAACACTTACATGTTATGACCGAATATAGAATGCCAAGTTACTATTGAACGCCAAGTTACTAAGTTACTATGGACCAAGTTACTTGTAATGATACCGTATATGTATAAGTGTTTCCTGAATCAAAAAGGGTTGTATTGTATTGTTTTACAGTAACCATCGAAGGATGACCTTAATCAAATCGGGTAAAATTTATTCTTCTTTTTTTTACAGCGTTGTTTGATTTTTTTACAGAAACCAAATAAGTCCAAGGATACTAGAATCATATTTTTTTACAGAAACTGGCTGGCCCGTTGACCTAGTTTTTAAAAGAATTGCAAGTCTTCTATCAGTTGCCACACATATCTATCCTTATCTTCCAGCATCTCTACGACTTCTTCGATCATCTTATGCTCCTTAGCGTTCATAATCTCAAATGACCGTATCTGCTCCGCCGTCATGGATAAATACTCGCCCCAGCGACGAACCAGCAGCTCCGCGGTATGTTGTATTAATGCATTTATCTCACGTTCAGCTTCCGAGCATCTATTAGCGATTCTCCACTCTTCTCCTGATACTGATTTGCAAGTTGCAGGTGTCACTTCGTTACATTTTATGGCGTTTTCCTCTTTTTCTTTTTTCACAAATTTTGTATTCCTCCTTCTTTGGTACTTGCGTGTCCTCACTCCATTATTTGACCCTTTTCCGGTTTTACGACTTTCGTTGTTTTCTCTTGGAGCCAGCATCGGTGTCGATGTCCGAAATTCTCTCGAGTAGGTGGGTAACTCGTCAGCAAATGTCACACGCCTTCTATTGGGTAACCCAGTTTCTATGGTTTCCGAGCGACCTTCACCGTCACCTTGTTTGGAGATGTCGTAAATTGTGTCAAGGGCGGTCATGTTAACCATACGTTGAAATACTTGTTGAATTGAGTCGGCATTCAGAGACAGAATGTCGTCTTCATTGTGTGAACTGTCTTCTATGTCGGACTCGTCAGTGCTGAAGAAAGAAACAGAAGATTTAGACGAAGTTCCAAAATACCGACTATAACACGATTTCCATTTGACCATATGACTCCCGAAATTTCCAAAAAGCCTTATTTTTGACCCATGATTTTAGTTCTCGTTTCCTTAAATTGGAGGTATTTTGCTATCGATTGGCAGAATCTCGTACATTGATCAAAATGACGCTTGAGTTTAAGCAGCTAGTGAACCTCCAGCAGGTGGTACGAACAAAGATCAGACAAGAGTTTGATATATTGATAATTTACTCGTGTGCTTTTGGTCCAGTTCACTTTCTGAACATAGAGCATTATTAATGACTTTCAGTTGCACCTGAGCTACCATTTAAGACGCTTGACTAACAGCACACACCAATGTCATATACACGATACCTTAATAATAATAATAATAATAATAATAATAATAATAATAATAATAATAATAATAATAATAATAATAATTGGGTGAGTAATCTCATATGTACCACACGAGTTAAAAAAAACAACCTTTTACAAGATATATAGCAAAGCAAAAGGTACACATCTAGTTTAGCGGACCCAAAACATCCTAACATTTCCGTAAAGAGCATTGCTTGTGAGAACATTCTGGTAAGTCTGGTCTGAAATAAATGGGGGCTACTGCCCCCACTACCCGCTTCTCTCGCTCAAACGCTTTGGGCTTTTTGTGTTTTGAACATCCGAGTTCCGCTTAACTGAATTCGAACATTGTTAACTGAAAGCCACCGAACATAACACACGTGAAAATATTGCGGTCTCAGTATAAATGAGACTGTTCATGGGCGGTTATTGAAATGCATATAAATTAACAGAAATGAATTTCATAAATATTTTCACAATTACCAGGCGTTGACAGAAACTTACGTGTCATGTTCACTGTTCGTAAAATCGCTTCCAGTATATAGATGGTCGCTATGAATTTTATGTAGAATTTCAGTTGCCGGAAACAATGTAGCGATTTCAGATTTACTAAATTCACCGAAAGATTCTATCTCTTGCGAGCTCGACACATTTTCTCTTATCTTGTCTTTGTCGTTAATCCTCATGGTTTATATTTCTATTGAAGATGTCGTTGTCAGACCGTTTTGTTGTGATTTTGGCACAGCCATCTGTGTGACTTCATGGGAACGTCAAAACAAACAGACGTCTCCGTGTGTGACGTCAACGCAAAAACGTTGAAGCTTCAATCATTTGGCGCATCAGCAAACGTGGCGAAGGTCTGCAAATTTCCGCAATGGAAATACGCGAATTGATATAATGAGCGAAAATATCTGAGGTAGAAAATAGTATAATAGAAACAACATATCTCTTTAATTTTGGAAATCATTCGACTAATTGTATTTAAGTTGGTTACTGCATCACTTGGAATGCATATGCTCCATTTAAGTAAAACGTTTACCACGATTTGTTAAAAAGATCCGTCAGATTTTAGCTCGACTTTTCGAAGAATAAGGGAGCTATCGACTCGCCACGGTGTCGGCGTCCGTTTAACAGAATGTTCATCTGGTCGCATAACATTGAAATTACTTGAGATATCAACTTGAAACATGTAATATATTTACCATCAAAATCTACATCAACAAACTCATTACTCTCCTACAAATAATTTTCAAGACATTCCTCCTTTTCACTTTAAGTTTGTCAATCAAAATGTACTTGGTCCATAACTTTCGAACTACTAAATATCAATATGTAACTTGGAATATAAAATATTATGTTCACCATCATGATCTACACCATTTCAAACAAGACCCTAAACTCTGTTACAAATACTTTTCAATGAATGCTCCCTTTTCACTTAGAAATTTGCTTTATCCAAAATATCCACTTGCTCTGTAGCTTAGAAAATACTTGCAACTTGGAATATATATTCACCATCATAATCTACATATTTGCCAGTAAGATTCATAACTACTTATTTTGCAAGCAGTAACTGTTGTGCCCCATTTTAACTTAAGGGTATTCTTTAAAGCTTTCACTGAGTTGGCGTAGGCCCTATATCTTTAAACGTGCTCAAGTGATTAATATGAAACTTAAATTAAATGTCCAACACCACGACCTAACTCTTTTCCAACAAATTCCGTAACAATTCCAAAATATTTGTTCAGTTATTCCTGTTTGTTTGTTTTTAATTTAGAATATTTTTTTAGTTTTCCAAGTTTCAGTTCAATATTTATGGTGTATTGTCAATATTTATAGGCCTACCTCATAAGAGGTCTATATCCGGTGTACAATATTGTCTTCGCCTTGATATAAAAAAACGTACGGATTGTTCAACGATATAATATTATCATTAGAAAAGCTGCCCCAGGATTGGGAAATTTACTTCAAAGTCTTTGATGACCAAAATTAGATTTCAATTCAAAGAATATTTTAGCTATTCTACAAAATTTTCGACCTCGGTTAAGTATTGCACGTTAAGATAGTTATCGCGCAATCAAGTTTAATCTTAAAAAACAACAACAATAACAACAGCTTTCTAACATTACCGTAAATGATGATCTATTGAGTATAAATTTGCAGATGGAAATGGCTTGCCATAATTTACGTACTCGAACAGCGATGACGTCACAGTGCTACAAAATGTGACGAAGAGTGCCGCAAATGACAAAACAAGTGCTAGCTCGAATCAATAATACGACAAAATTTATTTTCTTGATTCATATCTTGATTCAGATTTTAAATAAACTGCATATCATGCCTAAAAGTTTCATGTACACAGCTCGGGATTATCGGGAAGGAAGTGATTATTCTGGAAACGGTAAATATGAAATTCATTTTTAAATTTATAACTACTTCCGGTTTTAATTTTAACAAGTGCCCGTTTAAATTTTTAAATAAAATTACTCATTCATTCGTGCTATTTTTTAATCGCCGAAATATTATATTTTGTAAATTTTCAATATATATATGTGAAATCTGCTTTACGTAAAGCACTGCTCTTGAGCAATATGGAAATGTAGACATCATTTCTTGAATTAAAAATTAAAATCAGATAGGCTATCGTTTTTCCATATAAAATGATATATTCTGTTTTGAAAATAAATGAAATTTTGTAGAAAAACAAATCAAGATTGCTGTGAAAAAGGGAGCGGTGCAGATGCAGCACACGTCTCCTCAAAAATATCTTATAAATCTACTTGTAATTTTGTTATATATAGAAAGAAAAAAAAAAGAGTTTTTTGGGGGAGGGGGTATCCCGGCCAGACACCTCTGACCCCGCACATAATTAACCTCACATTCCCCTTAACGACTCGTCATTTCTTATCAAAGTTTAATTGTTTTATACTTTTTGCTATAGCTTTATAAGTCTATAAAACATTACAAGTTTTAAAAAATGGGCGGGATGGTAACCCTGATCCTTCCATACACCTACCACCAATTTGTTTTTATTGGTGTGAGTTTTGGGAAAAATGAAAAAGTTAAAACAATTCTGAAATTGGTAAAGAAAGGGTGGTGAATAGGTACCTGAATCTTCCCCACCCCAACTACTGAAAACGTTTATTAGTTTATGTTTTAAAAAAAATAAAATGAAATATGAAAAAAGTTTAAAGGTTTTTTGTTTTTAGGGTACCCAACCCAGACACCACTGACTAGTCGCCCGCTCCATCTCCACCCCACTGCCCAATCACTCACCCATTAACCACTAGAAACTCGTTAGAAAAATATAGAATTGTCATATGTATTATACCTTTGTTGTACAATTACATAAGAAAAAAAACTTGCATGCAAATATTAACCATAGTTTCCAAGTCCAAAAAGGTAAAAAAAAAAGAACGATAGCTAAATCCAAAGTCAAGGTAGAGTTATGTTTCTTGACACATGACCTAATCTATGATGGTGAAAAAGTGTAGAAAGTTTCAAAGCTGGTATAGGTTGTATGAAAGTTATAAGTTTGTTACTGCTTGCGTTAAAACATTAACCTGAAATTCTAGTTGAAAAGGGGTCGTAATTTAATAAAAATGGAAGATAGAGTTATGGTTTTTGGCATACATACGCGGAATATGATGGTGAACAGGATTACAAAATTTCAAAGATGTATCTTATGTAGTATTGTACCTGCATGCATGCACACTTTAACCTTAAATTCTAAGTTAAAAAAGGCCACAAATTAATCAAAAGAAGTTAGAGTTATAGTTCTTGGCATACATACTCGGGATATGATGGTGAACAAGTTTCAAAGCTGCACCATAAGTAGTATAAAAAGTTATGAGCATGAATCTACTTACACGTAAACTCTAATCTTAATATTTAAATTTGAAAAAGGGCAATAATTTGATCAAAACTGAAGATAGAGTTATAGTTCTTGGCACACGAAATCAAGATATGATAGTGAACAATTGTGCCAAGTTTTCAAGTTTCAAGTTTAAAAGCTGTACCTATAGTACTTTGTAAGATATAAGTAGGTTGCATCCAAATTTTAACCAAAGCGGAACAGTAACGGCGTTGCCGACGAAAAAATTGTGTAGAATAGCTTGCTCGACATATATTTTCGGATTGTAAGCTAATCCATGATACATATTTTAAGAAAAAAAACTAACAAACTGTCGTGTGTTTGGTTGGAGAACAAGTTTATATTTTGCATTGTAGAATATAACAAGGATGTGATGCTGACCAGATCTGGATTGTCCATCAAGAAAGTGACATCGGACACCAAGTCAAGCCTGGTCTTACTTCCCACGGCACCCATCGATGATGAGAAAAATGACCTCGCTAAGAAGCAATGCAAAACGAAACCTAAATCCTTGAATCACATGTCATTTGTTACAAGAGTACATCTTTGCCACAAGGTAAAAGACATTGGCTTTCCGGGGATAAGTCGTAAAATGTCGTCATCCAGTAATGAGGTGTTTTCTTCTGCAGAAACCACGGTGTATGAAGACGATGACGACACTACAGAAAACGATGACGGAACAGATTTAGACAGTTTCATTTTAACGATGGCGGAAAATCTTGATAACAAGAAGACAATTACTTTTGATGAAATTATGGAGAAACGGATCGAATGGACTATTTCTAGCCGAGAACCATCTTCTAGTTCAACGGGAACCAGGGTTTGCCCTCTTACGACCTACTACGCTAATAACAGATTACCGGATGTTCCAAGCTCATGCACTTTGTCGGATGATTTAAACGGAAACAGTCAAGAAAATGAGTTCCAAGCTAATAATAACAATTTTGTTGACATTGATAGTGAGGATACCTCTTCGATCGGCAGTGAGGTCTTTTACGATTTTGACAGTGCCCCTTTGTTACAGGTATCAAAGGATGCCGCTAGTCCCGCGTCATCGTCACAGACAAAGATCCTCAAATTGCGAGACGTCGAGCTAAAGATCCATTTTGTTGATGGTTATGGTGGGGAAAAGCTCATTAAATGTGGAGAATGTGAGAAGGTGTTCACAGTGATGTCCGCTTACATGTCGCATCTCAGGAGTCACATGAAATCCAAGAGCACGTGCTTCCTATGTGGTAAAGTATTCAGCCGCTCTTGGCTTTTGACAGGCCACTTGCGCACGCATACTGGTGAAAAGCCTTTTATGTGTCCTCATTCTGGATGCAATAAGTCTTTTGCGGACAAGTCTAATATGCGGTCCCATATGTTGATACACAATGTAACAAATAAAGACCACAAATGTGTTGCATGTGGAAGATGCTTCGCCCAGAAACGTTATCTTCATAAACATATGCTAGAAGTGTGTCGCGCAAATCATTGAATTGCCTTAATCATCGTCCTTAGGGCTTGCGCTTTTTTACTATCAAAGGGACGCAACTTCATTGTTCATGCCTAATGATGTACATATTGTTTTAATAAGTAACTTATCGTTTTGCGTTTATAGATTCTTCAGTTCTCAACTGGATCAAATGATGTGTTACGATGTTTTTATTTTATTGTTTCATGTATACACTTAGTAGTTGATGATTACGCTCACTGGCATGCACGCAGTATTTTACATACATTTTGCCCTGTATGATGACAAAGTCTTGAAGGTGAAAAAACGAAATAAATAATCATAGATAACTGCTAATGAGAACGTTTTATGTGTATTACACATACCAGGGAACGTTGGTTTTTTTTGCCTACCTTGAAAAAGTGAACGTGAATCATATAATGGTAGCGATGAGACGTTAAGGTCAAGGTTACCTTTTACCTACTGTGCCAATCGCTGACCTGGTTAATTATTGGCATCACAGTCGAAACTGCTTCCCACTTGGTTAACGCTTTTCTCAAGAACTTAAAAGACTTGTTTCAGAACTATGTAAAATTTGTTTAAGCTTAAATCTAGGTCAGTGTGTCAAATAAACAAAAACCTCGTTAACATGACATACGTATTGCGTAACGATATGTTGACACATCGCTCTAACACGAAAGCATTAGAGAAACATATTCTTCTGCTTGTCATCAACGCTTGCTTTCCTTCCACAAATCACAAAACAAAAAGAAGTTATGACTCTGAAACGGAACCAACTATATAGCAACTTTTAAAGCGATTAAAATTTAATTTAGAGTTAAATTAGAGATAAGAATATGGCTTGTCGAAAATCATGTCTTGAAAAACAATTTGTATATACCTATTTCGAAGGATTGTAATAAATGAAGTCTGCGTGCCACATGATTTGTAAAATATGACGACAACTAAAGAACAATATACACAATATATATACTACTGAGTGCAATTAGGTTGTAGGTCGCATTGTATATTTGATACATATGTTTTCTATTTACCCGGATAACCTCGCCCTGCAATGAATATAATAGATCAAACCAAGAAGTCACTATTAATTAGTCCTATACCAATCTAACAATAAACAACGAATCATAATTAGAGATGGGTATTGCCAGGAAAAATAACATTGCGATATATTGCGATATTTTACATGCATATTGCAATATATCGTAATTATTTGTACTAATAAAATAACATGTAAAACACTGATAAAGATCCACGTTACTGGATGTGAATAAGATTTTGTGATTAGAAGTCAAATTCAGATTAAAACATAAACGGATCAATTAAATTGTAAACACCTTTGATTGCTATGATTCCTTCAAAAACAGCTTGTTTTTGTTCAAATTACACCGGTATATGAAAATCATATCGCGATATCCTATCGTCGGCAAATATACCGCAATAACAGGTTAACCGCAATATATATTGCCCATCCCTTATTAATCATGTTTGCTCGCGGAAGGGTTTTCAACACAATTTATAACTGATTACTGGTAAGAAGAAAGTCACGTGATATTCTGTTTATTTAATTCAGTAATTCAGTATAGCCGTATGGCTGTTATGTGTGAATTAAATACATGTATGTTACAAGTGACCATAGCTGATCAACAGAACATGGCGATATCAAAGTTTGTAAAACTTTTTGACGATCATATTTAAATGGACTAGTCTGTCACGTGACTGTCAGGTAATCGATAACTTACTATACATCAGCCTCTCTCTGTCTTCTTAGTGCTTTTTGTTTTGATTCATTTGCTTTTGCGCCAAAAACGATAATCGAGTTATAATCCCGTATACGAATGGATCAATATAAACAGAATTTTCAAACAGCGCGATTGATTGCTGTCAAATTACATCAAAAACCAATGAATTCATAGATTGGTTCGCTAGATCTCGGTCTAACAGCCTATTGAAAAAGAACAGATTTCCTTTACGTGCATTAATGAGATATGGGTTGTTTGAACAAATAATAATTACACTCCTTTTATTCAAGAGACCTGGGGAATTGTCGAGATAAATGTTGAGAAAGTACATCAAGCTAAAAATCTATAATCTTGTTATTTCCATTTAAAACAGGTTTTCCCGTGGCGGTTACTCGTCTCAGTTGTTAATGCTTTTATTAATATTTAGAATGTGATTGAGTCTGTTTACGACAATCATAAACATGAGTAAGAACTAGAATTGTTTTCCTGTCAAATAAAGCTTTGTACTTCTAAAACCGCAGTTCCATGTTTCCTGTCGATTTAATAACAGACGAGAGATATCTTGGTGTCTCAAAGCATGAGAGAAACCATAGACTGCAGGGACCAAGAAAATAAAACTTAATCCGGGCACAAGATCATAAAAGAAATATTGGAGACCAGTCTAAAATCTCGAGCATCTGCTTGACTCAAATAGCGATCAGTCAAAAAACAAATTGAACTGTTTTAACGGGGGAAGTCAACGGCATATGTCTTCCATATCTGCTAACTATAGATATTCGAAAGCAAACACGGCGTAAGCAAATTATACAAACGCGGTTTGATCGAGTCCATCTAGACTTGGTCGTGGAAATCTTAAAATTTTCCAGGTAAACGTTACAAATTTAAATCTGTCCAATTAAATACATATGTCTGTCATCGTGGAATATAAAAAGCAATGTTTTAATATTTTTAAATGGCTTAATATCCCATTTTTGACTCCATGAAAACAGAACTAAACAGGAAGAACTGTTGATCTGAAATAGTATTGAAAAAGACAAAATGATAAAGAAAGAGGCATTGCCATATGGTGAAGGAACAACACGACCGATAATGAGATGGTGTTGTTTACGACGTCATTTACAGTAATAGGATTAATAATTGTCAAAATAAATGTCCAATTCTTATAAAAAATATCTTTAACTTTCATTTGATACAAAATTCCACAGATGTCTAGAAAATATTTTTTAAAAGTACATTCCACCTTAGGTACTATTAATTACCTTAGACATATCAAGTTCGACCTACTCATAATATGTCATAACTAATAACAGCATTGGTGTTAACAGTTGCCGTTCAGTACAACGACGCAGGCTTGGTAGTAAGGGGAACTTTAAATCCTCCGAAAGCAAGATTGATAACAAATAAAAGAACATAATTTTAACACGTCTTTGTCTTACAAAGAAGACATTCGATCTGGGCCAGGTTTTGTCTCACACGTGTATCACATGTCTAAAAAGACATTCGAGCTGGGCCGGGTTTTGTCTCAGATGTGTATCACATGTCTAAGAAGACATTCGAGCTGGGCCAGGTTTTGTCTCACGCGTGTATCAAATGTCTAAGAAGACATTCGAGTTGGGCCAGGTTTTGCCTCACGCGTGTATCACATGTCTAAGAAGACATTCGAGCTGGGCCAGGTTTTGTCTCACGCGTGTGTCACATGTCTAAGAAGACATTCGAGCTTGGCCAGGTTTTGTATCACATGCCTGAGAAGACATTTTAGCTCGGTTGGCCAGGTCTTTGTCTTACATGTCTAAGACATTCCATGTGGCCAGGTTTTGTCCCACATGTGTATCACAAGTCTAAGAAAACCTTTTAGCTCGGCCAGATCTTTGTCTTACATGTCTAAGAAGACATTCCATGTGGCCAGGTTTTGTCTCACGCGTGTATCACATGTCAAAGAAGACATTTCAGCTCGGCAAGGTGTCTTACATGTCTAAGAAGACATTCCAGCTTGGTCAGGTCTTTGTCTTACATGTCTAAGAAGACCTTTCAGCTCGGCCTGGTCTTTGTCTTACATGGATAAGAAGACATTCGAGCTGGGCCAGGTTTTGTCTCACGCGTGTATCAAATGTCTAAGAAGACATTTCAGCTCGGCCAGGTCTGTCTTACATGTCTAAGAAGACATTCCAGCTGGGCCAGGTTTTGTCTCACGCGTGTATCACGTGTCTAACAAGACATTTCATCTCGGCCAGGTCTTTGTCTAACATGTCTAAAAAGACATTTCAGCTCGGCCAGGTCTTTGTCTTACATGTCTAACAGGACATTCCAGCTCGGCCACGTATTTGTCTTACATGCCTAACAGGACATTCCAGCTCGGCCACCTCTTTGTTTCACATTACTCATAAGACATTCTAGCTCGACCACGTCTTTATTTATACTCAAATATTATGAAGAGTAAAAGATACGCAATAAAAAGTATCTTCCAAGAGTATTCTGTAAAGATAGAAAGACCTTTTACTTCAGGTGAACTGGTTTTGCTGGAACTCGGTAAAGCCTCGTTCCCGCAAAAACAGTTCATCCTCGGTGACAGCTTTTTCCATCCTAACCTTACACTCATACAGGATACTTATACCCTAAACCCTCTTCTCAATATTTCTACGAATTCCGTACAGCTCAACTACCTCACACCAGACATAGCACCATGTTCTAATTTTCTATATGTCTACAAAGGCAGGCAATTGATCTTGCCTACATCCTTCGTATTTCATAGCAATACAAGGCACAAAGTTATTCTTCTTTTTCATGTCTACGAATGATATCAAGCTCCCTCATTCTCTCAGTTTCCAAAATCAAAGTAAATAAGACACCGAGGGTAAACTAGCTAAGATTCCACAGTTGTATCCCAAAGCAAAATAAAAATGCCAAGTTCTTCTGCTCGTTAAGTTTCAAAATATTTCTACTCAGCCAGTATCTTATCAGAAAGAAGAACTAGGATTACTTCTTACTGAATACGTCTACGGCGATATGAATACTATTTCCAAGGTTTTAAAACTGGTCGCCATTTCAGCCTATCAGATGCTTGAGATTTGAGACTGATTTCCATGCTCAGTTTTATAACCTTCAACCATGGTATCAAAGTTTAACAAGGCATCGTGTTCTTCTGATTAACATGTTGTAAGAACACTGTACAGCTCACTCAATCACCTTGCCATCTCAAAGCAAAACTTAAGTTAAAAGCTGCAAGTTGTTAAGACGTAGTTATATGAAAGATTTATGCAACTCAACCTTACCTTCAACAAAGCAGAAGAAAGCAGCAACTTCCTCTAAACCAGCGAAAAGATTACCCCGTCTACACCAACTCTGTATTTCGAAGCTTTCGAAGCACACTAATGCTTTAAAACTCCGGCTTCCGTGACGTCTGCAGGCAAAACAAAACTCATTTCAGTCAACCCATACATTCCAGCTGAAACATCTTCTAGTAACTGAAATAAATACGCGATGTCATAGAGCTACCTCATTCAGTTTACAGAGACAATCGACAAAGACCATCTTTCAAAACCAAACAAAGCATCTGTTTTTTCTGTACTGAAAGTCTACAAAGAAAGGCTCTAGCGGACATTGCTTTTATCTCAAAGAGTACATACAATCAGGAAGTTTATCCTAGGTATCTCTTTGCAACACAAATCAGAAAATAATTCTGTTATTTGCCATATTCAATTAATTTTGTTGTAAAAACTGCTGGTTCACTGTGTAAACTGCAAAACAGTTAGCTTTTAAATGACTATACCAACAGTTGTCATCTTCCTGTATTGCTGCTTTCTATTGGCTTAATATTAAAAGACGACTACAAACCAACTGTCCATCTCTTTGCACCTGATTCTTTGCATGTTTGTTTGCCCACAAATCGGCTCCATTGTAGGCCGGGCATTTTTTATGATTACACGAGAATTTGCTATAAAAATATTGACTTGGCTTCTTTTCTGTCTGTCTGTCCGTCCGCCCGCCCGCCCGCGTCCGTCCGTCCGTCCGTCCGTCCGTCTGTCTGTCTGTCTGTCTGTCTGTCTGTCTGTCTGTTCTTTCCTTTGTCCGTCTGTCTGTTAGTAAGTAATAATACAATTATTTATGATAGCATCCACGTATGTTGATCTACACTTTAGTTCTTGTATTTTGATTGCCAAATGTATCACTTACATGAAAACGCAACATGTATGTAACTTGTACAAAGTTCGTATAAGAAATCATAATCGTATATTTTCGGATTTAAATTTAAATTTGTGCCAGAACATTTTTTGAAAATACATTTATTGAATTTTCCATCGTTTGTTTTCACTTATCGTTCACTTAACATTTATCTACTATTAACTTGTATTAACTTGATAGCGATTTTGAGATATACACATTGGATTGAACTGTCTCCTGGTGAGCTCAGAGTTAGTGGCATTGCGGTATATCGACGTTAGAGCAGAGGAAGATAACTTCACGTTGCATTATGTCCAGTGCCCAAGATTATAAAACTGAGCATGGAAACCAGTCTCGAGTCTCAAGCATCTGATTGGCTGAAATGGCGACTGGTCGCCATTTCAGCCAATCAGATGCTTGAGATTTGAGACTGGTTTCTATTCTCAGCTTTATAAACTTGGAACCACAGGGCTCTGGACAGAATTCACTCAATAGTTTGGATTGAGCTTTATCGGAAGTGAGCTAGCTCACGTCTATACGTTAAACTAGAGATAACATATTTCGTATTCGAGCTGTGTTGAACCTCATTTTTCACAAAACGTGTTTTTCACACGGTGTGAAAAATACGTGCGAGTACGTCACACTATGTGAAAATTTCGCACGCATTTTTCACATTGTGTGAAAAATACGTGCGGGTTCGTCACAAATCGGCAATGTGAATAATACGTTTGACTCTTCTGTCGATTTTTAGTCAGAACGTAATTTTCACATCAAGTGTTCAAATCACTGTACATCCTAGAAGTTGAACAAAACTATGTTCACCCTGGTGGTATTTTATCTTATTTTTCTTTTTTTTTAACATGAAATACACTATTATTTCAATGTTTAAAAGTTCAAAGTTACCACCCCAACACCTATAAAACTTCATAATTTTCTTTCCTGTTTTCATAAACATGTACAGAAACAAGACATGATGTATATTTTGCAAATGTGTTACAATTTCAGATTACAACATTACATATTGGCCATGCATAGAATGTGCACTCAATTTTTCATGGATTACTCTCAACATGTTATAATGAATATGTTTCAAGGTCTACTTACTACAAACTATTTTTACTTTGTATTTCTTAAACTCTGTGAATATTTGATTTAATAATACAGTTTGTTTGTAAGGTCTGTGGAGGATGGCTCTCCGACCCCCTCAGCACCTATGACAGGGATAATAAATGAGGTTACCCTGGAAAGGGGCCTAAAACTGAAAAAAAAGATTAACAAAACTAACGTTTCAGTAAATTGTAAACATTTTATGTAGACAGTGTAAACGTCGCTAAATTGACGCTAAACGTCGCAACACGGACGCTAGATTAGACCACCGTAAGGTCCATGACAAAGCAGTCTTGCGCCCTAAGTAAACACCTAAAGGTACATTGCAACCACTCTCGCACCTAAAGCAGCCGCCTTAAAGGCCATAGCAACCACAATAGCGCCCCTTGTAACCGCTAGGTCCATAGCAACCAGTCTCGAATCCCTAGCAACCGCATAAATACCCATGGCAGCAACACTTGCGCCCCAAGCAAACGTGTGTAGATCATACAATTATACATATTTTATTTCAACAAAATACATACGAACTATTCATTTCAAAAGATACCAAGAGATTACGAACATAGTGCAGGACGATGATGACGATGATGATGATGATGATGATCAAAAGACAAGCTTTTTAGATCACGGGGTAGTTCGTCGTCGCACAAATGTAATCTGGAATTAACTGCTGATGAATTTTGTTTCTATTCCTTGAGACAAGTGCATTCTATGTATATTAGAATTATATTTGATCTTGACAATCACCTTCAGCAGATGATGGTTTGAGTCGGACTTCACGTCTCGCGTCCCGAATTTGGAGGAAGTAAGTTTTGAGTGAGGTTGAGGTATTTTGGTTAAACTTCGTTAAGGCAAGACCTTGTCTTGTGGGAACGCAAAAAAATCTCGTGGGAACGCAGTAGTTTTCTCATCGGAACGTAATAATTATCTCTTAAGTAGACTTTCAAGACTTAAATATTGAAATCTTAATAAACGCAAGGACTAGGCTTTTGATAATTGAAATGTAGCTTATGTAATCTATCAAGTATGGCTCTGCAGTCACTTGTTTATGTCACTGTTTTAATATTTCATAGCACTTGACAAAGCAGTGAAATACATTATTGTTATTCCGTATTGTACTAATTTTACTCCAACACCTCACATTGTACATAATGTAAGTGCCTTACAGCATAACAGATATTAACAAACGGGTCTACAAATGACAAAAAGGTGTTACACTGTCGCGGATCCAGGTTTTCAGGTAGAGGGGACGTAAAAGGGGGCGAAAACTCAAAATTGTTATGAAAAGATGATTTTCTAAAGCACGAAAATGGCACCAAGTTAGTAATATTTAACGAAATTATTAGTATAATTAACACAATTATTTGTCATTTTACTAGACAGTCTTTGTCAAATGGACTAAAAATCGCATCTTGGTAGAGGTGGGGGGGAGGGGCGTCCTCCGCTTCCGCCCCAACTCAATTACCCCTTGTTGTACACACGGAGAGATGCAAAACTAAAGTGCCGAATCTTAAGACACTGGTGAGAGACTAAATCTGTGCTCCTAACTCAAAATTTGCAGATGTGAAATACACGTTCGTACTAAAAAGACTCACATTTTTAAAAACAGTTTTTCCATAAGATTTGAACTTGTGAAAAATGCGTTTCCATGTTCATACAAAATTTGTATCCGAACGTAATTTTCACACGATTTGTGAAATACGTGCACGCATTTTTCACACCGTGTGAAAAACACGTTTTGTGAAAAATGAGGTTCAACAGAGCTGTGTTGAGTGTTGTCTCCAAATGTTAAACCTGAATTTCTCGTTTATTATAAAAAGAACCCGTTTTCAACATTTTGTGCGTTGGTTTTTAACCAGCAAAGCTGGTTTTACTAATCACAATTCTGAAATCGGTATCAAACCAAAACGAGGCACTGGCAACCGGCGATTTACGCATTTCAGAGTAATCAGAGTAAGTAAAGTAGTCCCCAAGTTTCCTGTTACGTGTTAAAGTTGGCTCTTGCCACGTTAGTATCGCTAAAAGAATACTTGACTGCTTCACTGCGCTGTCCCTAAATCAGAACACAATCGACAACAGTAAACTAATTTTATCTGGGGGTTGTAGCCGCCAGGGATTCTTTAGCGAGCCACAGATATGTTACCTTTAGGTAGAGATATAAACGATATTCCCGATGTTAGGATATTACAATGGCCAAATATTAAATCTGAAATATTTAATATATCATTTCTGCTAAATCGAAGCTCAAAATAATAGTGAAAACATTTTCTTTATTTTGTCATTTTAAAGCCATTTCAAAATTGGACGTTTATTCCGCGGCTTAACTGTTTGTTTTACGAAATATTTTTTTTATCATTAACAATAACGGTAATGATAAATTTCCATCTTAGCATATTTTTCTTCAATTGTCCACTTTATGAAATCAATGCGCAAATGCGTTCACTTGAAATTTTAAAGACATATTGCCAACATTTGTTTATTATTTGATGGTAGGCGTTCATGAGCGTTGTAAATCACTGAACATGAAGCAATCATCATTGCCGAATATGTTTATACATTGGATTTCAACATATAAGCTTGATCAGTAAACAGTAAACTATTAAGATGTGTAAAATTTTACATATTAAAACTAGTAAACCGGATATTACTCGTACAAAAAGGACATGTTAGATTAACAGATCTATGTATTCGAAACATGCTACGAGCAAGGGCGGTACGTGTCCGGCTATCACGTACGTGGCAGGAGACACGTCGACAATAAGGCCATCAGTGGATTATGATTTGTTTCAGGAATAATGCATAATTTACATTTTTTCCAAAGGTTAAGATGTTTACTCGGTTTACGTTTTCGATTAAGCTAGATTAATTATTATGACTACTATTTTTGTTCGGAGTACATGAAATCATAGGCTCAGTGACACATTGAATATGCAAATGTCAGTGACGTCACAATTTCCCGCATTTTGAAGAAAGCCAAATAACAATAATAAATAAAAGTACGTGTGAATATAGAGGACAAACCATGATGAAGCCTAAAATTAAAAACGACACATCTGTCTGCTGAAACTGATGTTATATGAACGGATTGCAAGCTAATGGACATTTATCCCAGCTCCGTAACAACCAAAACTCAATGATATGTTTACCAATGTCTTAAATCTGGCACCTTTTCCTAATAATATGCTTCATGAAAAAAACCATCGAGTCCGTTATTATATACAACTTAATACGGTGGAAATTTTTGGTATAAGCTATAGTAATTCATTTTCCTCTGAAATTGTCTTCAATTTTACATGTGTGTTATCCAGCATTAAATTCCAATGCTTTCGGCAATTTTATGACTCTCGGTTGTTTTATCTTAATATGAAGGATTCTCAATTCTATGATTTCCTTTACATATTATTCACAATGAAGGAAACAATTATATATTTCTAATTTCAAATAACTGCATAATCTTTCCCATCGATGGGGTCTCACTTTTTATCATTTTTCGTGTTCATTCTGTCTTTGGGATGTCAGTACACAGATTTCACTATTATAATTTCTTGCTTAAAACCCTTTACTCAATATATACGCCTTTCATCACATAGGTGACCAGTTCAGGTCCCGATCAGCTGGCACAATAGTGCCATCTGATCTGGATCTAAAATTTGTGATTACTGGTCAGAAAAAATGATTATAAAAGCGAACAGTTTAAATCCTAATCAGATCGCACAGATGTGCCAGCTGATATGGATCTAAACTGTTCGCCCAAGCTATGAAGGTATATCTATGGAGTAAAGGGTTAACAGAAGCCTTCCTCCAGATAATACATGGAAACCCTTATTTCCACTATCATTTAGACAAGATGAAGGTATTTGCGAGTGAACCAAGTTCCTTTGCTTTTTCGTAAATGGATACATGTATGAGAATCATGGCACTGGTTATTCTCAATAAGCAAAATCGCTTCGATGAAAACCAGTACTTTGATTTAACATTGAAATCGAATAAGGATGAGCGAGATAACATCGGTGAAATGTTCAAACTCGTTTTTCCTGAAGTTAGTAACGTGACTAGTCATGTAAATCCCATGATGCATCTAGATCATTGCACTATGGGTAAACCAGGTAGTTGTCTTTCTAAAATAGCTGTTAAACGACTCCGGCTCAAAAACAAACTCAATTTGTAAACTCCAAATATACATTTAATATGATTACATTTTGTTGAAGACAACTGCAAAAGTTTTTTTACTGTAAAATAATGTCTTAAAATCCTAAATTCATACTTAAGTTTTCTGGTGTTCAGTCTTAAAATCATTTCCTAATATTGTTTTAATATTGATTTTTAAAGACCAATTCTAATGGTTCTGTTATTCATTTATTCTTATCTTTTTGAAAGAACATGTTTCTAATTTTCATCAGTAACTAAGGTTTTTTCGGGAACCTGAGGTCGTACATGTATGTGTTGACCAGAAATGTTGACAATCAAACCCGCAGCGAAACGGCTATAATAGAACAGAACTTTTATTTCAGACTTATGCATCAAAGCATCTCGTCATACAAGATGTATGTAACAAAAACAAAAATTGCATGTGATCAACGTTAACATAATGGTAAATGCTGATAATTGTTTACATCGTTATTAGTGTTATTTTACATCCATATAGTTATGTACCCTAAAATGGAGAATGTACATAATTAACAATATTCTGAGAGGTTCAAAAGAAAAATGGGTTAAGTAAATAATATAATAGAACTATTTCCTTCTGCCAAACTAAAGTTTTCCATGATGACCTGAGGCAAATGTTGTTCACGCCGGTAAATCTAAATAAGTGGCGGATTGAATACGGGGCAGGCTCGATTACGGGGCGGGCTCGAATACGGGGTGGGCTCGAATACGGTACGAGCTCGAATACGGGATGTGCTCAAATACGGGGCGGGCTCGAATACGGGACGGGCTCGAATACGGGACAGGCGCGAATACGGGACGGGCTCGAATACGAGACGGTCTCGAATACGGGGCGGGCTCGAATATGGGACGGGCTCGATTACGGCGCGTGTGCGAATACAGTACGTACTCGAATACGGAGTGGGCTCGAATACTGGGCGGGTGCGAATACGGGGCGATTTCCCACAATACTTTCTCCAAACAAATCAAAACAGAAGTTTTGACACGGGGCGTTCTACTTGGGTGACTATTCGGTGTGAACTTATTCAATACCAAAGCTTCATTGGTGTAATGGAACGCACTTTTGACGTAGTATTTTGTACGTTGTCAGTTTGACATTTAAGACATTATCTAAGAACAACATTTCAGTTTTTGTCACCATCATCTTCTTGTTACCAAATGAAGGTGGTAGGGGTAACGTTATATAGCGAACATGTTGCTATGGTATCTTTATATTGATCGTGGGTTTTAATTTCGCACTAGTGTAAAAGCGCGAATTAAAACCCCGGCGAAATTATACAACGTAATAATATAATTTAAGAGAAAATTTCCACTGCACGCATTTATGCCGCGCGAATACATCTTTTGCCGCTATTGTGCGCAAATTCGTCCCCGCGAAATTAAATGATACCACAGTACACTGGCTGACATCAATAAACATTCATGCTCAAAGATTTAGTAAGAAAGGTTGCATGAAGCATTTAAACAGAAAAAAAACTGAAGTGCGCTAGTAGTGTACATAATAAACTCAATTTGTTAAAATGTTATCATAATGTGTTGACAACATAGTTCTTCTTTATTGTTCAACAACATCGTTGCTCCGATTTGATAGTGCGTTCCTAAGGCGATAAGGTTTAAACAACAGGGAACCAACGAAGACTTACTTTGACGATTTCAAATTTATTTAAATTTTTAAATTAAAGCCTGGTATTTTCTGTTCTTGTAATTTCTTGATGTAGGTAACAGCACACATAACGTAATGTGAGATCTTACGTGATATGATCAGTGCAAAACAGGCGCATTTATGATAGGCATCAAACAAACAGAAATCACGTAAATCCTAATTTGTTTAAATAAATACACAGAAGATAAAACATATCGCTTGACACCATTTCGCACAACAGGAGTTTAAATGCTAGCAGTAAGTGACATTACTTGAATTAGTGATCAATTATTCATATGTACATGGTGAAACAAAAGTTGTATCAGGCCTAGAATCAATGCAAATGTAATCCGGCTTTGAGTCTGTTCTAGGGTAACTTCCCCATGTGTCTGCGCTGAATATTATCAATCGACTACTCTCCGCGGTAAATGCGTGTAGATATCGAACATTTTCGCCGCATAATATCCGCTTGAATTGATGGAGAAAATTCGCCATTAACTAGCTACTACTATATATCATGTTTTTCAGCAGCTTGGAGCACGCGTTATTACTGTGAGCTAATATATAATGGATTGTAATGACCGAAGACGTTCTTTGAGTCTCTGGATGTTTTTCTGCTTTGTTGTTTCTGCCACAATATTCACTTATCTATTGGTAGAGCTACCCAATAGAAATCGCTAGCCAAATAAGGAAAACAGGCGCCTGTGCATGCAAGAGATCGGAGTAACAGAGACGCATGGCTGAAACTTTCGCATAATTAATTCGCTCTGAAGACAAACTTTCGTAATGCTGTGTTGTCTTTTTAATTGGATATGCACTCTGTCGCTAAAATTTACCGATGTTGTGAATTAAGGGTCTCTACCCCGTTCAGGGGCCGCTAAAAGACGGATTACGTTACCTTCCGTGAGATCGCTAATGATTCCACAAAGAGAGCATCATATTTTCTCTCGACGAGAATATGAATTGGAAATATTGTGTACTTCACTGAAATAAATGATATACAGTTGAAGGCTAGAACCTAGTCGTTGTCTTCACTTAAATGGATTAATCTTCCGAAATATTGTGACAGCATCTTTTTCGAAATAATAATTAGTTTTGCTTTAGCGGATAATAAATACAAGGAAATTAACTTTATGCAATTATTCGGATTATCAAATCTTGATCTTTTGATTATTTAGGATTGTTATAACTAAGATAAAATCTAGCTGTGGATCTTTCCCTCTCGGTTTGTTATTTTATATTGCTACGTTCCAATGCGTTGTAGCGTAAACGCAGAAAGAGCGGTCCGGGTTTCGAGTTTGCTGTTGATTATTGAGTGACCTTGACCTTGGCCAGATGACACAGGGTGGTGGCCGCTTCGACTTTGACGATGGCGGTACATACTGCGGGGGCTGGGAAGAAGGCAAAGCCCACGGGCATGGCGTGTGTACCGGACCCAAAGGTCAAGGGGAATATTCAGGGGCGTGGCAGTATGGCTTTGAGATTTCCGGCGTGTATACATGGCCTAGCGGGAATACATATCGAGGGCAGTGGTTTCAAGGAAAGCGGCATGGATTAGGGGTAGAGACGAAGGGTCGGTGGGTTTATAAAGGTGAATGGACGCAAGGATTTAAGGGCCGTTATGGTGTGCGACAGAGTACTTCATCCGGTGCCCGATATGAAGGTACATGGACAACAGGTCTCCAGGACGGATATGGATGTGAAACCTACGCTGACGGTGGTAAGTTATTACTTTTTCTGTTTAATTGTAATCTGCTATACTTAATTACAGTTTACAATCAGGTGAAGGAAAAGTCATAAACATTAAATGTTTTTAACTTTGAATACCCCATGCCCTTAATATTTTAAAATTTTACAGCATTGTACAACCCTGAATAATTAAAACTGTAACCTCTACATGAACAATTTACTCTAGCATGAAATAAAGATTTTTCATTTCTGTCGCAGCTGTCTCATATAATATATACCGTATATGAATTTACTGTTCTACATTTATCTGATGAAACCCACGATATTCACACACTTATTGTAAACTACCGGGTTTTATTATTTCTACTTAGCAACACTTTTTTTCAAATCTCGTCATTTTCCTATAAACAGATGTCACTGTGCAGTTTTTGGAATCGATTTTGCCATACTTTTTACAACTGTCTCATTTCTATATAATGTTATTAGCCAGAAACGACCATAAGATTCAGGCAGGCAGCAGGGAAAAATATCGATTCCATGCAAACCAAACGACAATTTTCTAGGTACACAGATCAATATTACGAAGTCGGCGTTGACATTGTTTTGCTCTGTCACATGCCGATATGAATGTAACGCTACAGTTTCATAATGGTTGCAATGTGGTTTTCCCTCACACATTTTGCGATGATCTCAAGCTTTCTGGGCTTGTAGTTGTTTGTCTTTATTCTTGTGAGAACTTTTGTCAACTGTAGTCTACATGTTACTAGGTGATGTAACAAATATGACGTGGTACGGAACTTAATTTATGACTAAAGATTATTTAACTGAGAAAGGAAACCAGTCTGAAACCTCAAGCATCTTATTGGCTGAAATGGAGAGGTACAAAATTAAAATCTCAAGAATCTGATTGGCTGAAACAAAACTCAAATCTCAAGCATCTGATTGGATAAAAGGGAGAAAGGTTACCATTTCAGCCAATTAGATCCCTGATATTTGAGACAGGTCTGCATTCTGAGTATTAAAATCTTGGTTCCCGGCTTCGTGAACCCATCAGACAATCCTGACGATTTCCTGCAATAAAACTGAATACAACGTGAGCATCAATTCAATACACCTGTTGTTTTATTAGAATCATTGAACTTCAACGGGAATAAGGTATATCATTTTTACATTTTATTTGGAATGTATGCACACACTCGCACCTTGGAGCACAAACTATCGGTCGCCATTTCAGCCAATCAGATGCTTGAGATTGGAGACTGGTTTCCATGCTCAGTTTTATAACCTTAGGCACAAGTGAAGTGCTTTGCTAATGAGGAACGATTCTCTAATCCAGGTACGAAGGAAGATATTAATCTCAGTGCAACAGACGATGCATTATCCGTTAGCGTAATTTTCCCCATCAGTACAATATGCCACGATGTTATCTTGTATGTTTCTTGTACATGATAAATATCTTCAGCTTTCGGATACATCTGTATCTGAATTTGTAATAACTCACAGATTCTGTTCTTCTACGTGTCTTACGTAATACATATCGATATGTAATAATCATGCTATCCGGGTGCTTCTAGTCATTCAGTTATGCCGTCGACGATATTTTGCAGTACATTATTTTTAGTACGTTATGAACCGTACCTCAGCTTGGCGTTTATCATGTCCCAAAATGAGAATGGAGACCAGACTCAAATCTCATTGATCTGATTGGCTGAAATGGCGACTGGTCAGATGCTTGATATTTGAGACTGGTCTCCAGAAGTAGTTTTATCATCTTGGGCACAAAATTTTCTTATAATAATGTTAGCATATAACGCATACTTACATTTAGCTTACTTTCTGCCAACTTTAACTGTTTAGCTAAGATTATGTTAACGAAGTACAACGTTCCGTTTTGATATAGCATATCGGTCTTCGAAAACAGCTATTAAGTTTCAACGAGGGATTCGTTCTCCATAACGATGTTAAAAATCATAGAACATAATTGTCTTAGATTGGAAACATTGATATTTAATATGCTAATCGACACGGAATAGGGCACACTTGGAAATATCACATTGAATGTATTGGACTTAAAACCCATTTCCCGCTGGATTAACGTAATAGACTCATCTTTTATAAAACCAAACCAGCACATTTGCAGTTTAAAGGGTCTTTAAAGAAAGTTTATCAACTGAATTCTAACCGTTTACTCATATGTACGGGTATTATCGCATGCGCAGTGTAGATCCAGATCATCCGTGCCTTGTAATAAGGTTTTAAACTGTTCGCTTTTTGGTCAGAAATAACCTAATTTCTTGTTTGAATCTAACAGCGAACTGGCTGAACTGGCTCTATATTGTTTGCATATGCGATAATCTCGTATATATGGAGTAAAGGATTAACTGAATAGTGAACATTGTAGACCATGATCAGAAACTTGAGTATATACCTGCTGATAAGGGTCTACAATTCTCGTAAATGTGACAAGTTTGTGTAAGGGTTAGTATGCTCACAGGTGAAAGGATCGTACCCTGGTACCCCCTGGTACCCCCCCCCCCCCCCGACCTCCCCTGCAGACACTACCCGCCCCAGTCCACAAAAAATCCAGTCAACCAGACAGCAAATTGCATTGAATTTAATCTTTTTCATAATTTTTAGCATTTGATAAAGTCATCAATATGGAAAGTAATTCGGAACAAATGATAAAGATTGAAAACTTCTGGGAATTTTTTTTCGAAGTAAACTTTTTCTTATAGCTAGATTAATTTGCAATAAAGTGCGTATAAGTTTTGTTGGATAAAAAAATATTTGAAAAAAATTGAAATGGTTTTAGAAGAAACATAGTATTTTTCAAACAACATGTCTTACCGACCTTGTCTATGGTATGTGACCATATACAAAAAAATAGTTAGATGTTTCATGTTTTTTTATGAAAAAGATTAAATTCAATGCAATTTGCTGTCTGCTTGACTGGATTTTTTTTGGACTGGGGGGAGGGGGGGGTACCAATAGTTAGATAATATTTTTCATGTTTTTTGATGAAAAAGATTAAATTCAATGCAATTTGCTGTTTGCTTGACTGGATTTTTTTTTTGACTGGGGGGAGGGGGGGTACCAGGGTACGATCCTTCCACCTGTGAGTATGCTAACGAATTTTTAGCATTTGATAAAGTCATCAATTTGGAAAGTAATTCGGAACAAATGATAAATCCGAGTAGCAAATATTAAAATTGTTTTTTAGTCAAAACAACAGGAAAAATGCTTTTATCACAATGCTTAAACATCTAAACTGACATCGGCTATCTTTGACCCGCGTTGAAGATTTGTAAGTTTAAAGAGTGTATGAAGTAATCGAAGTACTTTGTATCCCTTATGGCTTGTCATATGCAGTATTTCCTGAACATTAGGAATCATAGCCCAACAAAAGTGCCCATCAAACAATACCTATAATTAACATAAAGGCCTGAGCCTCTGTCCGCCTGTATCTGGTGAGGCCTAGTTCAACCGATTAGCAGCCATTCTTCAGGGGCGAATTCAAGCGGAAGGGGGCGGTCAGTGAGTTGCTCAAACGGCCTTTTGGGGCAGCATTTTTTAATTTCATAGGGACTTAGGCCATAAAGTTGGAAATTATCATGTAACTAACCTAAAACTTCCCAAACTAACCCCCTTTCTGGAAATCTTGCATTCGGCCCTGATTAACAGTTATATAATTTTCCTTAGCCATGTTCGTCATGTCCATTTCACCGAACATTACCCAGTGCTTTATGTAGAAATTGTGTCTTATGGAAGTATTGATTCGGGACAAGATTTTATATTGCTGTAACATTTTGATACGTTGGCATTTTGATGAAGCGAAAGTCGAACAATAACTATTATTAAAGTCTGACTGGGTCATTTTTCTAGTTCGTTGAATGTTGGCCAACGCGAAATGAAAAGATCGCACACATATTAGATAGATATGTGTATGGGAAATGTTCATATCCTTAAATCCAAGTTATAATTCGTGGTTCTTTTGATTGTTGTCACATGAATTATAAATCTGTAACAGCAACGATCTCCACGTCTTTATTTTCTTCAGCCAATATCAAAAGATAATGAGAGAGTTTCCTCATGGTTGTTAATTAATGTGTTCGATTATTTACGTGAAATTATGCATTCAAACCCTAAGCCATAGCTTTGCCGTTTGTCATCTAGTCTAAGCCATAACTTGACTATTTATCATTAAGATCAAACCATATAATCTGATCATGTTTCGTCTCTTTACTGGGAAGATGGTGAGGAGTAGGGGACCGGGTCGTTGGGGAGGGAGCTTATGGCTGTTTGCGGAAATGACTTTTCATCCATCTGCAACAAGTGTCAAATTTTTTGTAACAGGATCTTTGCAGTGAAGTATCAAAATGCCTGGCGAGTTAGATAATGGAAAAAATAGTGTTTCAATTTTTATTGTTTTAGTATTATATTTTCGGATTTTCGTATACAACCTGTAGCGAACGTAATAATCTAAAGTCGAATGTGTCTACATTAATTTCTTAATCAACTGCATTTTTGTCGAAAACTAAAAAAAAACAGACAGAAATGGTGACATTACAAAACTGCTTGCTAAGAATTTTTCAGATTACCATTCAAGTCATGGGCTGAAGGTTATAAGGCAGAGATCGGGAACCAGTCTTAAATATCAAGTATTAGTATTAGTACTAGTCGCCATTTCAGCCAGTCAGATGCTTGAGATTTCAGACTGGTTTCCATGCTCAGTTTTAAACCTTGAGCAATGGATTTGGAGCGTCCTCCCATCCCTTTTCTTTGGTTTTCACGAACAACTCTCCTTTGAGCAGATAATATTTCACATTCTCCATTAAAGAGATACTGTTTCAAATAAACAATCGAAACTCGTAGTATTGTGTCTGTTTGAAATCCGTTTTTCGCTAAATATTATTTTGAGTGTTTTTGTCTAACTTGCCATTGTTATAGATCAGAGTTAATGTAGACCTCCATGTTTTAAGACGTTTATTTCAAAAGGTCTTCATTTTCTTTGATGGATGAATGTATGTAACATGTTGTTTTGCAATAACACATGCCAAATACTCGTGTGTCATTACTGTATGCAAACACGCTTTGTTTGAGAAAACAAAATGCCATTTTTTCTTTTCACATGCGCATATTCTAAAACAACTCTTGGTCTGGAGATTTTAAAACTGAGAATGGAGCCCAGTCTCAAATCTTAAGCATATGATTGACTGAAATGGAGACTTGTCATGCTATTTCAGTCAATCTGGGTTAAAGATTACAAAACTGAGAATGGCGACCAGTTTCAAATCTTAAGCATCTAATTGGCTGAAATGGAGATTATTCATGCTTTGAAATGGAGACAAGCCTCCACTTCAGCAAATAAGATCCATGAGATTTGAGACTGGTCTCCATCCTCAATTTTATTATCTTCGGTCCTGGTTTTAAAAATATTGCTCATTATACATGCATGTTGACTGGCAATATAATTATTCCTCACAGACACACAAAATCATTACAATGTGTTATCATATATTATATTGTATGCGGTGTTTGTATTATCTCTGCGATGAATCTTTTCTTCTACCTTAGATGTTATAGAGATTCCAACGAGATAGTCTGAGCTTCTGCCAAACCTTTCCAACAGAATGTTACATTAGAAACACACCTAGGATGTTGAGTGTCTATGCTTTTATTTTTCATGGAATATCTCATTAGTTAGACGGTCGCCAGTTTTTGCTGTGCAGTTAGAACAGAAATTTATTAAGCTGCGCAATCAGGTTAGGAAATGACTTCCTGCCCGAAAAAAACCAAAGGTTGACCAATGAAAGCCATTGATACAAAGTAAAATGTTGACAAATGAAAACCATTGATACAATGTACCGGTTCCTGATGTTGACCAATAAAAACTGATACATACGATCCATAATCTCATTTTGACACGCCTAAAACTTTGTTCAACGCTTGTAAAAACCTGGCTTGTCATCATTTGTAACCCGTATGTTTTCTTGCGACCAGTTACTTAGGTTATAAAACTGAGCAATTGGAAACCAGCTAATGGTCGCCATTTCAGCCAATCAGATGCTTGAGATCTGAGACTGGTTTTCAACCTTCAGCCCAAGACGAGCTAGTGTACACTTTTATTTTGTTAGAACTAAGTGCTTGTACTGCAATAGTCATTTTTAGAATAAGAGTAAATCCAAGAATAGATCGAGACCAGAGGCAGTCAGCTCGTTAGCAATCATCAATGTAAAACTGTGTTTTGTATATTGCTACATATATATTAATCATATTTGTCTCTTAATGAAGAAACATAATGATATGAAAGTGTTGTTTCTCTGAAAATGTTCATACTGTACAGTGAAACCTCTTTATTTAAACCACTTCTGGGATGGACAGTAGTGGTCTAAATAGTGGGATGGTCTTAATTTTGGGCTAGAAACTAGCGCAAAACTCCTGAAAGGACATTCAAATAGGAGGCTTATTTAGGTGCTCTTATTTTCGGTGTGGTCTTGATGAGGGCTTTTACTGTATTGTTCAGTTAGTTTTGTTATCATAACTTGATCTTTGCTGTGATAAATCGCGTTTGTTAAGATGGAAATGCTGAAACTTTGATTTGTTTTGTCATTTAGTTTGTCTTTGTTGTTGATACGTTTCTGTTTCATTATGCTTAATTTATTTAAAAGTGGCTCCAAGGAAAATGAGTCTTATCACCAAATGGGTCATCCTCTACTCTTTCATTCATGAAAATCCTTAAAATGCTCACTAAAACGCACTTTCGTGAAAATGCCTAAAATGCGTACTAAAACGCACTAGAACAATTCTTATCCGTCAACACTCAACATGAATACTCGTGCGTACATATTCTGTTACTAATTTTAGAGAGTTCTTCTGAATTCTTGCTGCTGCGATTAGTCATGTCCGAGGAAATTAATGCAGAAATTCATAGTATTTACGAGAAACTAAAGATGGAGACTGTAAACAACCAGGACATATTAATTATGTTTTGACGACGCACGTCTAAACAAAGGAGCTGGGTAGATCTGTAAACACAATATGCTGGCTCGTTCGCAAAATATGCAATGTTAACATCTTGCAGGTATCGCACGTGTATGTTTTGTTAACCCTTTATTTCTTGGAAACGTTTGTAATCACAAAGGCGACCAGTGTAGATCCAGATCAGCAGGCACATCCGTGCCATATGATCTGGATCTTGGTTAGAAAGAACAAAGCGCATCTAGAAGTGAACAGTGTAGATACTGATCAGACTACATTGATATGCCGGCTGATATTGATCTACACTGTTTGCCATACGATATCTATGGAGTATAGTGTTAAACAGCTACAACCTTAAGTATTATTTTCGTTCACCGATTCTCTTCCTTAAGAAAGTCTTTGTCTAAAAGACAATGTACCCAGCATATACTGGCAAAGCTCTTACATCCAGCAGGATGTTTCACAGACAAAAATTATATATTTTTTATATCTATAAGTGTATCTAAACCTATAAAAAGTTCAAAGTGGAATTTTATGGTAGATATTTGCCCAGAATACAATACTCAAAGAGGTGATCAGCACGGACAAACGAATCAGAGCAAGTGACAGGGGACGTACCTCTTTCCACAATTCACGACAGGATTTATACAACAAAATTTTCTACTGTGCCCAAGGTTATAAAACTGAGCATGGAACCCAGTCTTAAATCTCAAGCATCTGATTGGCTGAAATCAGCCAATCAGATCATTGAGATTCGAGTCTGGTTTACAATCTCAGTTTTATAAACTTCAGCCCTGATCAAACTTCAGGCAATGTATTAAGAGAATATCTGCCTTTCAAATTCGTTAAAAACTATTTTTCCATACTTAAATGCATTTCATTCAATCATATTTGTTTCAAATTTTATAATTAATAACATGTATACTAAATTCCATTGATTAATTGCAAATGTGATGACGTTTATACCGCTATACAATTCGATTTTAGACATAAGCCATTATGTAACGCTTTTAAGTGTCAACGGACATATATTTTACATCGGAGACCCAGGAAAGGGGTAATTGAGACAGTTTTTAATGATTAGCTGCTGGCGAATACATCATGTTCATCGATCGCTATCATCTATCGTTTTTCTCAGTTCTCGTCTGCTGACGATTGGCGCATTATCTGTTTTCGCGATGCAGCAAAAACTGATCAATGGTTAATAATTACTAAATAAATACGAACGTATGTTGGCAGTCATAATTATTGTTAGCAATGAGATAGTGTGATAACTGGTACAGTGAGATGATTATTGAAGAATTGACTACAGACCTCCAATAAAGCGAATGATTATTTTTCATGACAAAATTTCTAAGCCAACAAAATATGCGTCGCAGACAGACTGTTGCCTCAGGCCTAAATGATGCAGCAAGATTTTTTTCTGTCAAATTTGTCTGGCCAAAAGAACATTAATTGAAACATAATTTTGTGTTGTCTGTTTTATCTAAATAGTAGTTAAGTTGTGCTGCTGTTGCTTTACTGCTCAGAATCAGCTCTATGCGTTCAGGATATTATCAGTACATGTAACAGCAGATGTTCGCTAAATGAAAAAATAGTAAATAAATGGACTCGTATGTAAACTTTCTTCTTTTCCAAATATAAGGAATTCGATCGGAGATGAAATAAATTCTGTGTGTTTTTCCATTTATTCATCGTGGCTACCGGAATTCCATATGAGCGACGTCTCCAGAAGAGTGTTAGACATTTTAGGTTTTCGGACGAGAGTGCATGATACAGAGGACTTTTCAATTTCAGAATCGTCCCTGGTTCTTTTAATTGCCCGGTGTATGCCACTACACTGGTCCTCGGTTCTCTTCCGAAAGACTGCTAGAATTTTAGTAGCGGGGGATCTAATATATTATACGGAGATAGGAGCGAATATAACTTATCACACCCTTTCTCTTTTCCCTCCCCGCCTATCCACCTCCACGTCCACTTAATAACATTTTATTAGAAGCAATATTGTAATATTCGACCCGACATGTTAACTAAGTCTTACTCTAACAAATCCTGGTGTATTTTTATCTATGATAGTTTAAAAGTATATAATCATGTATGTTTCATAAACTCTTTAAAATATTTGGTTTTACGACAATTTAAAATTTTAGGTAAACCCAGCTATTGACATGTATGTTAATTAGATGCAGAAGGTCGCCACATTATTGTAAAGAATGTTATTATGACTTTTAATACCGAAATAATATAAAGTGGAATTTCCAGTTTTTCAAGTTATTTATTATGTTGATTATCTTGCATTTATCTACTAGGAAGATGAAGTTAGAGGTGGTATAGAAAACAGGAGCAGTAGTCCGTGATGATGATAACACGTAGGAATTCATGATTTACCATTAACTTATGATAAGGTGGCAATTTGGGTCATATAGAATGATGGGCATTCGTTGATGTTTTGTGTTCTTTTATTGATATGTTTTATTCATATATTGCCATCGCTTTTAACTAGTCCTCTATTAGACAAGGTTAAACAGTAAACAATCCAACCCATAATAAATAAATATGGTGCTTACCAACGTAAAGGCTGAAACATGACCTAAAGGTGCCTGGTCATTTAGAAAATGAATATTCTTGAATATAGCTTATGTTTGCGCTTTATGATGGCATTGTTTACCACACAGTCTAAAAGCTTCACAAATCACGCTGGTTATTGATTCCATCTTTTTATTCATATCTGAGCTTATAACAGCTAAATAAATAGACTAAACTCGACCCTTGACTAGTTCAGCTATTCGTTATGGGGGTTTCGCTAACAAAACAAGCAAAGTTGGAAAACAAGACGCATAATCCGTGGGTATTATTCTAAATGAGGTATTGTTCTGCTAGGTTCAAAAACCTGGTCTTGCTGCTTATTCCGAGACAACAATCGTGATAATTGTAGACAATCTTAATCAAAATAACAAGAGAAATTATGTAAAATTACTTAAGTTGGTCGCTCACGTCCTGCCTATTTTTTTTTCACCAGAATTAGAAAAATACCAAACTATAAAAGCAAAGAGACAACAACCACCATGTGTGAATCGAAGATCGATTCAAGACTGTTGTAAAGGAAACTAGAATCGAGCCACGTTGATTCTAGATTGTCGTTCCGACCATATTTATTGACTATGATGCCTTTATAACCGTATCACGCTATTGTTTTACAAATAATCAGTCACCTTATAAAAGATATTCAAGACAAGATATACAGTTGAACGTTGATTCGATTCTGTAATACGTATTATCAGTCGCCATTTCAGCCAACCAGATGATATTTGCGGCTGGTCTCCAGATTTATTTTTTGATCTTGGGCACCGAGGATACTATCATGCGATCTCTAACTGCGGCACAACAAGAAGCAACCTAATGTCGTATATAAACTAAAATGATACAATAAATATTTAGTAAGGAAAATAATATTTGGTCGTTTTGAGAACTTCAAAACTCACAGAGATACAAACAAACATAATATTTGTACTGCACGTAGGCAAGTCATGATGAAAATAATGTAATTGTCCATACTGACAGTTTTATATTTTATTCATCGTTATTTTCCATGCCAAACTACACTTAACGCGACCAAATGTCAGAGGCAGACGTTATTAATAAACTAATATTTTGTTTATTCCAAAACTCGGAACAAGTACTTAATCAGCAACGTGCAGAATTTGCTGTCATATTTGAAATTAAGCAAGTTGATTTGTTATTGATTGAGAAGTGAACAATGGCTCAACGTCTGTCATGAGTTTAACTTCAAGTAGCGTTTAAATTCTCTAGAAATGAAATATCCAGACCTAAAACCTGTCTAAAGCTTTTCTAAGAAACAGACCATGGTAACTTGATATTAGACCATAGTTCTTGTTCAGGATTTAAGTACAATTAAATCGCATTGTCTTTGTAAAACTTGGTTTTCTGCGTTTTCAGAGTGTTTATATCAAAATTGTCAAAATACAGGGTCCGTGATGACAAAATGCATGGTCCTTCATTACTTTTTTAAAATGATTTTTCATCCTTACCTCTGCACTTCTTACTCGTTTTACCGTACACCTTTTTCACATTTTCGTTGTCCCTCCATAAGGCAATAGTAACTAACCGTTTGTGCACGATACCGCAGTCGTATCTGAAAAGCTTGCAGTTATACCGATTGTTATTGACCAATAATATATATAAGGTCACTAAAGTGGTCTGCAAAATGACGTCAAATTACTCGTGATTATGGAAGACTGTCAGTTGACACCTTTATTTTTGTTTCCCGGCAATCATGACAAAATCAGGAAATGTTTCAAACAGCGTTGAATAATAGATAAAGCCCTCGTGATTAACGTCATGGATACGCAAGATTTTGCTTCAAGGGTCTTCTGATTGATAACAATCCTAGCAGTAGTAGGAAAGAGTTCGTCACCTGACAATATCTGCACAAAGTGGACTAATTACTCCGTGCCATAGTAAACTACTAGGGGAGAGCGAGACAGACATATCCATCCATCTGTCCGACCGTCTGTCCCAAACTAATTCCGTCCGTCTGTCCCTCCCTCACTCCCTCCCACCCTTCCTCCCTCCCTCCCTCAATCACTAATTAATCAATCAATCAATCAACCACTATGAATATATGAATGAATGGTTCAATAAATCAATAAATCAATCAATCAATCATTGACATATTTCCAGATTTTGAAATAAGTTGATTTTAAAAAGGAATATTGCAGGTTACAAGGATGCTCAAGCAAAGAATTAGAATTGATTGTACTTCGCCTATTAGGTCCATATACAATTAATTAAATGAAAAAGCAGAAGATAAACATGCATTCGGTCAGTCACGGTTTTCATAATTCGAAAGAGGAACGCTCTAGGAACGTAAAGAGAAACGTTCAGATAAATGTACACGGTAAAATTCAGAAAAGGGAAATTTATATTGATGGTGCAGATTGAATTGCATTTCCTCATCAAATATATGGAAACATGATAGAATTAATTTTGTAAATAAATATCAAATCTATTCAGTTTAATTGATTATAATCCAAACACCTTAACTTTACAAAAACGTTACAAAAAAGAGAACAATTTTAATATATTTATATAAGATGCAGATGTAATAGATAAAGAATCATAAAAATAAAAATACAATTTTCGCACTTATGTTATAATCATTGACGGATTGCCATCTGATATTTATAAAACAGATTCTTCACTTCCTTCGTGTCTGTATGTTTTTATGAGTCTATGTTCACTTCTCATGCCTCATCTTTAGATAATATACAAACAAATAATCTATTTCGCTAAATGCTTTTAGTGGGTCAAAATAATCTTCAGGGTCATTTACATGATTTCTCCTATTTTCCACTTAGTTCGCTCAGAGTATATTATTCCTCAAAGAGAGAAAATGTATAGCATAAACCACAGATCTACCTGAAAAAAATCTTCACACCGTTGCAGGTAAATCATTGTAAACTCTGAGAAGTTAGCCATTAAGAAAACGCTTTCTGGTTCTTATTGGTTCACAAGAATGTTATATATGCTTCCTCGAGCGCTGTTGTTTAGATTACACTGCCGTTCTGCGGAGGATATTATTTATAATTAATACCACAAGCCCTTTCCCCTCTGTGATGACTCTTTGCAGTGCATTCTTTCTGTAAGACGTGATAAGATTATCAGAGGGCTGTCTCATAAACTATGGAAACTTCAACATCCATCAAAGTTATCAAATGCTACACTGTATATACTCGCTACTACTAAGTCGAATGAATTTTGTTTTAAATACGTTCATTTGTTGTTGTTGATGATGATGTTTTTGTTTTGGAATGTTTATTTAGTACATCAGTTCAAAGTATTTTGTTGTAGAAACTTTTAGGGAAACTCTAGACTTATTAACAAACTTCACCAAGTATTATTTTATTTATCGAGGTTTACATGCAGCGGCTAATGAAAAAACTGTGCGGTTTTAATATTATTCTTTCAAGGTAAAATAATCGCAGAAATACTTCATTTTCAATGTAAAACATGTCACAAACTCTTCATTGTTGCCACTTATGTCCGCCTAGGCATGGGAAAATACGATTAAATATTAATTTTCAAGTGCAAGTCGCCATTTATACTTTTCATCACCTTGCTAAAATTATTTTTAAGTGAAAACATTTTTAGCTAAAGCCTTGTCGAATCTGTAGATAATTGTTTTAAGTTTATTCACAATATTTCACAGATCGTTACATAAGAAAAGCATGAAAAGTACATTAATATACATTAAACAAACAACAATCACATGCGCATGACAGCTTAAAGAGAACAACGTTATTTAAGCTTTATGTCTTGTCATCGTACTCGAATTTTTTTCTTCAACTTGTTGAACACCCCTCGACCACATGTTCAGCATTGTCTGTTCTTTCAACATTACATAGTGTTGTCTGCTAAGTCATGCAAAGTTTCGCAGAATTCAGCTTATATAGCGGCAACATGTGCGTTCTTCTCCATCGTCTCTGAATACTAAGGCTGATGACTATAAAAGTTATTGGAGACCAGTCTCAAGTCTCCAGCTTGTGATTGGCTGAAATGGAGAAAAGCCTTCGTTTAAGCCAATCAGATCATTGAGATTTGAAACTGGTATCCATTCTCAGGTTTGTCAGACTTGTCTCTATTTTAGGCAATAAGATGCTCAAGATTTGAAACTTGTCTCCATTCTCAGATTTATAATATTGGGCTCATAAAATTGAGCACAAAATCCAAATATTTGGTTGATTCTGCTGCGTGCTTTTAAAACTTATTTTTTGCATAATTCCGTTGGAAACCTTGGTCATTTGTGTTGCTCTGAAGGCCACACTGGCAGTGTCAGATGACTTGAAATTATTAATAATATACTAATTTAAATATCTATTCACTCTGAAAAAGTTGTTGTCTTCCCAGTTTGTAACACTCTCCCGCCTCTGAACAAGGACTTCATGGTGTGGGCGAAATGAACTCTGAAAAAGAAATGATCCTTCTATAAATAGTGTACGTTCCATAATATAAGCTCGTTTTTGAAACCTTATATCGTTATCTTGTACAACTCCAACAACAATAATCTAGATGTGGAGAATATAAGCTTTAAAGAATATTTTGAGTATTTGCAAATATAAAAATAGTTTAATTCTGACAGCAAAAACAATAAAGAATTACACTTTTAGGAAAGTTTCCATTTTCAGGACAGAATGTTATTTTGTTATTACGCCGGCAACTGATCATGTTATTATTGTTAATGTTTTTGTATAGCAATTATTTCCATTCCTGTTTTATATCTGCAAAAAGTCTCTCTCTAAACAGCATTCACATTAACTTACATCGGTTTCATCAAAAATGTAATGAAATATGTTTTAAGTTTAGGTCAATACTATACATTTACATGTAAAACAATGTGTTGCCAACTGATGTTTTACGCATGCGCCGATTTGTCCCGTCTAGAGTACAATACTCAAACTATATATGATAAATTTTACTATTATACCTTAAAACGGAATAATAAAGTTGCAACTCTTCATTTGTTGAAAAAAGTAGGTCAAAATCCAGCTTGGACTGCTTACGCTGTAAAATGATTGGCTTGGCCAGTGTTCAAGTTCAATCCTACCCGAATAATACTTAAGTTTTGCAAAACATTTGTTTGCAACGAGCGTTCAATGAACTTATGCATTTTAATTCTAAATGTTTTTAAAATGCAAGAAGAAATACCTTAATGGCAAAATAAATGGCAACATATTTTTCTGGGGTGAAAAAAAAACAAACAACAGCAGCAAATGAGAAAATTACAACATCGACTAAAATTAACTCATCGATATTTTAATTTTAACAAAGTATTTGCAAATTCAACACAACATAAAAACAAATTTTACTGCAAGAGTTTTCAATGCAAAAATCTGTGATTGATATAAACACTTGTGCTATTTACAGGGACATTTGCCGATAATATCACTCAACGAAACATCTTGCGTTCTCTGTTGCCGCGATCTCCTGCCGAAAACATAAATAATAATTATTAAAGCAAAGAAACCTTAATATGATGCATGTTAATTCCACCTGCCAAAACATCAACAATTAGCAAAAGCTGCAGCAGCAGCAACAACAACAACAACTACAACCAAACTTAAGGTATTTAACACTCTGTTTTAACCAAGTGAGTACAAATGACGCCTTCCGTTCAGAAGCAAGATGTATCCCACGTTTACTATCGTATCAGGACTTTATTTGAGTTCGATTAAATAAAATTAATGTTGTGATTTTAGTTAATTGTTTGTTAGGAATAACATTTTGATTGTTTGGTACCCAACGCCATTGGTAACTAATGAAACGGAAGAATTATGCTGTCTGTTCTGTCAATATTGGCATGTTTTTACCGCGTTTGTCTCAAGTCTTGTATAGTTGTATTATCTTATTATAAAAATATTTTCAAACGACAAATACAATGGAATCTCAGTTCAAACCGTCTTTCTGTTAACCACGCTCGATGGCTTGTACATGTAGAAACTTGATGCCCTGACGCCAAGCAGTAGCATGGGGACAACTTGAATCACAAAGATTACGGACCAAAACCTTGATAATAAACATTACTATAAGATGATTGATTTGTTTAAAGAACTTTATTTTCTAAGGTTCAGGTTAATATGGTCGTAATTAAGTTTAGTTCCGCCCATGTTTTCTCGTTTAAGGTAAACAATTTCTTTCATTTGGGGACAATACGCTGTTATTATAAAACGGTATTAATATGATCATATCATTGCATCCATATGATATGCACTTCGTTATTTAGGATGGATCAAAACAATATGTGCTGTATACTGTTACACCACACGGATTGTTCCAATTACTATTATTTACGGGATTTGGCCTCAAGAATATATAACTGAGAATGGAAACCAATCTCAAATCTCAGGGATATGATTGGCTGAAATGGAGGCTGCTCGCCATTTCAGCCAATCAGATGCTTGAGATTGGAGACTGGTTACCAGATTTAGTTTTATAATCGTCAGCACTGATATACAAAATTTAATGTATTAAGTGGCCATAAATTTTGCTACTTTGTTGTTTATTATGAAAAAAAGTTACGCAAGGTTTTAGTCGTGCTTTTCGACTTTAGCGCTCCATTTTAATCTATTTCAATTAACTTATCAAAATTGTAATTCAAACAGATTATTTTACAAATTACACACAACATGAGCACACAATCTGTCTGTGGGAGATGTCAAAGCAAAAACATCTTGATAAATACAAACACTTGTGCTATTTGCAGAAACATTTTGCAGATTAAATCATAAGAAGAAAATTCTTATCTTTAATATTAGTTCTCATTCCGGAGTACGCGCGTGCCGAAAACATTAATAATAATTTAAGAAAACGAAATTGTTGAAACGATAGAAAACAAAAAGACGAGATTAAGCAAATGTATAATTCTTTTTATATTATTTTTTTAACACTTAAAGAAACTGCTTTATTTAAAAGTTATATAGACTGTACATTCTAAGTGTTTATTGCTATTTAGGGCCTGACATTTATAAATGAGTTATCTCATTAAATCATTAAATAAAGTATTTAACATCGTTGTCATCATCATCATCATCATCATCATCATCATCATCGTCATCATCATCTGCAGCAACAGCAGCAGCACCATCCGTTAAAACGTTAAAATAATTGCAGCGATATAACGGTATCAATGTATCAATATATTCCATATTACAATCTGACCAAACATTCTTCAATTTTACTTATGAGTTTCCATCATTCCTACAACCTTAACCGTAGAGAGTCTTTGAACTTATTACTATTAGAAATGTTTAATCTGTTTAAATATGGTGAAAAATGATGGTGCATATGTGACGGTTTGAAAAAGGCATGCATATTTAGATCTCTTTTATAAACTTATTTAGTATAGTCACTTGTTGGTGGACTCCACTGCCCGGTTGCCAGGTTCTTACAAATCGTTGACTGCCTTTCTACAAAGGCTTCTAGCACTAACCGGAGATGGATCATCGCTCTAAATGTTTGTATTCTTCAAACACAATGTAACAAAAGAGAAGAAAATATTATCATTTCAATTATGATAAATAATGAACTGATTTTAACTCGTTTAAACACCTGTAACATGAGGGGATCCGTTTACATGATTGCATAATCCATAGTATAACTGGTGCTGACGACAATCTAAATATAGTAACAGCCTTAAACAGGCTCGGAGGCCTTCATCTCGGATTTCCGGTCAATGAACCGGCGCCGACATTACGTTATGCTGCAGTGATCGGCGATAACGTCACCAAGTTTTCCGCATCACGTGATACACAAACATGTTTTGCAAAAAGGAGGAACATATTATGAATGAATTTCGTTGTAGTCCATTAAGACCAATCCCATGATATGATTAACGTTCAGCAATATATCTCTGGAATAAACCGAAACACTTATCCAAAATGTTTGGTAATTATTGAATACTAAAATCTGTACTTTTATTGAAATTCCTATCTCTATTACGTGACAGAAGTTATTTTTCTCTAAAACCCAAGAAAATTACGAGTTCTTGAGAAACTAATGAAGTTTTAAGCGAATATTATCGGCAGCTATTAATTACAGATAAAAGCAGATAAATATATAACACGGGAAAATTGAAAGTAGGTTGCAGCATTCAAGCATTCTGCTTGAAGATCTGTGTTTATTTTGATCAGAAGGTCTACACAATTAAAATCCACTTTCTTAATGAAATAAAAAAAGTTAAGGTGCTATATTATAAATCAAAGAAATACAAGATGGTTTTAACATTGACACGCTTATAAATTCTCTTTGCTCGGTAACATAGGTGCAACACAAACCTAGGTTTGAAATGTATTGCGAATCTGGCTGAAAACAGTAAACATGCTTTTTTTACACTAGGCATTGTACCACACTTTAAGAGCAATTAGATCGTAATAAATTAAAGAAATATAAGATAAGAAAGTTTGTTCTTATGTATTACAACAAATAGTTTTAGTATATTAAATGTGAATATTAGTGCTTTCAAATTTGATTACAGAGATTTTTTGTATGTCCAGCTCACCTTCATTCTGAACGAATTTATATTCTTTTTTTTACGGCATTTGCCTCACCCCTACTGTATAGGAGCTATTTCTTGTCCGTTTTGTTCCTGTAGAACTTAACGAATATTGAACTTCGGTGGTTTCGTGGTACCTTTATCATAATAAATGAGTTTTTTATTAGGAAATTTATGTGTTTTTGGATGCTATCTGCAACGGCTTTCATCCGTTTAGGAGTCTAAAGAGCTATGAAACATGATATCATATCAAACCTAGATCATACTTCATAATAGTAAAATCCCACAAATACTAATGTGATGAAGATTTCTGAATTGTATAGACTGTTATGTTATAAAAATCCAATTATTTCGGAAATAAAACTCGAAATTAAAGCTTTCCACTTCTATATGCAAAGGCGTAAAATACATGTTATTTAGTTATTTACGAGCAATGAAAAATATCCATTACAACGATGTCAAATGCACGTCGACAAATGCGCAGAATTTTTTTAACCGAAAACAAACTTAGCTATTAACAGAGAAGTGATTTATTTATTCTGCTTTGCAAATCGCTTACAAAATAAAACACAAAGGAAATATTAATGAAGATGGAAGTTGTTACTGAAGTACAAATCTTATGTATTTCAGTAAAAGAAAAAGAAAAAGCTGTGTTATATTATAAAAGTTTGATGCTAACTTGGCTGGCTTGTTTTAGTATCTGTAAGGTTTGCGGTTAACAAGTTTAATGTCTGACTTATTTGTTTCTATAGCCTTTATATCATTTGATGACATTAAATATTTTGTTGCAATTACGTCCATATATATTTTTAACAATAAACAAAAAAAACAACAACTGTATGATGGCTTGTGATCTCGTGTTGTCGGAGAAACGAAGGGTCTGTCATACCATGTTTGGGAATCATAAACAAGAAATATCTTTAAAAAAGATAAACGGCGTTGATGGAAAAGATTTATATATACATGTATATAAGAAAGAAAGAAATATAGAGGCGTAGCAGACACAGTTTAGTTATTTTATTTTACTTGTTATAGCTGTTGACGAACCCTCCCTGCCTTCTTAGTATGACATAGAGATTAAGCGACCGAGTCATGACAACTCGTAAATTCATTGAAAGTGTCTTTCAAAAAAAAACATTGAAGCTGTTGCAACAATTTCATACGGTGATAATAAGTAAAAGTTAAGAAGCAATGTCTTACAATAAGTCTTGATCTACATTTATTCAGTTTCAATAAAATACCTCTTGTAGAGTTAGAACTCAAGAATAAATGTCTTTGAAATTTAATAAATATAAATAATAACAGCTTGTTACAAGAACGAAATCTACCAACTTTTACGTAAATTAACTTTAAAAAAGTGTCCCTCCTGAGTACCCTCTTGAACCCGGGGCCTCCGCTTGCGAGGCGAGAGAGTTAGCCACTACACTAAGGAGAACTTGTATTTCGAACTTGAAATTAACAATCAGTATCAAAGGAACTAGAAAGGAAACCGTAAGAACTAGAAATATCTACACTTCTCTTTCGTTTTACACTGTGTATTGTACGCTAGTGTTTACCTGACACCCAAGAATATTCCATATAAAATTGTATTTAAGTCATCAAAATTGACTTAACTGGTTATTTATATCGTAAATATGTTTTTCTCCAATACAATTATCGCTTTTAAAACGAAAATGCTCGAACATGTAAGTGCCAGGTAAATAGATGTACTTACACAAAATATAAAAATAGTAACGGTAATCGTAAACAACACCCACTAACAACAAATCGAAAAATTCTATTTGATTTTCCCGCTGCATAATAATAAAAATCCCACTAGATACCTCTCCACCCTGCTAGATGCCTCTCTGGTGTAAATAGCAACCAATCGAAATAGTTTATTTCATTTTCCCGCTGCATAATAATAGAATACGAGTATTATTTACAACATTTCATTGGTCGAAAAACTAGGACAAAAGTGAGCTTAGACAGCTAACGCCGATTAGACGACAGCTACCGTCCACTGGCCAATTAGTGGCCAGTATTACCGTTGTCTAAATCCCGTAGACAACTCTTTGGCGTTGTCTACGAAGGTTCGTGAAGCACGTGCATCTCGTGTACTAGCTCATATTAACAAGTGGACGGCCGATATCTTAGTGTCATACTGTGCTATCGATACATGTTTGTGATAATTGTAATTGCTATGTCATAGACAACAAAGAAAAATATCAAAATCTCTGAAACGGCAAAAAGCAGTTCCATCAAACTTTGCATAAATCAATGTTATTGGTGTATGATTATGTTCGTTAAGAAAAGTTAGGACAGAAAAGAAAAATAGTTAGACCTAAAAAATCTAAAAATTCTATGTGCAATAAATCATTAAAACGAAGCAACACAAAACAACAATTCAAATGCCCACATGCGTCAAATTATTCTGACAACAATATCTAAGGGCCTTGAAAAGAACTCTCAATTATGAAGAGAGAAATCAACATTTTTATTTTTGTCATCCATTTTCGCGACCAGGAAATGTCATACACACTTTAACAAATAACCCGTATTCTATACATTTGTTAGACAAGAGGTTCTTAGATATTGTTGTCGGAAACTCATGAAGGCATTTAAATTGATATTAAGTGTTGCTTCGTTTTTTGTGTGTTGTTTTTTTTTTGCATATACAGTTTTAGGGATTTTTTGGTCTCACTATTTTTCTTTACTGTTCAAACTTCTCTTAACGTATGTAAAATAAACATTCACAAATAACAATGATTTGTGCTAAGTTTCATTGAACTACATTTTGCCGTTAGAGAGATTTTGATCATTTTCATTTTTTTATCAATGATGGTGCAATGACAACTGCCACAGCATACAAACTAAATAAACGTACACCGTGTATTTGGTTTCATTTTTAAAACATGGTAACAAGATTGCAATATTTATATTAACAAGTTTTAACAATGCAATTTTATAAAACTTTATAAAATAAATTTTCTTTGTCTTTCACTTTTTCGTGAGAAGTTAACGGTCAATATTTAGCATGTACGCCTTCAAAATTTAAAAAAAAAACTTACTGTTATTGTTGTTGTTGTTGTTGTTGTTGATGATGATGATGATGATGATGATGATGATGATGATGATGATGATGATGATGATGAAAAACTTATGAACTAATTCATTAAAACACACAAATATTTTATTTTTTAATGAATGACAAAAATATAAAACTTACTTTAAAAATACTTAAGTTTTTTAATGTGATTAAATTTCTGACTAAAATTACAACAAAATTACAAATTTACTCACTAAATACATGTGCCTCCTTTTATACAGGAATTGTGAATGACAGAAGTTTGTGTGACGGCTTGTTAAGTGTGGGGAATCGATGCTTTGTGCACGAGAATTTCGGGGTTTTGCAGTCATGTGGTCTAAGTCGGATAGACACCTCGTGGAGTGGCTATGAAAAATAGAAGCTCGCTGCACTCGCGTCTATTTTCATAGACCACTCCACTCATTGTCTATCCTATACATAACGCCGAAAAAAATCGTATACCGTATCTTAGTGATTTTAAGGATAAATATTTCGGTTTTAAGAGTTTGCTAAAAGCTTCAAGTGTTATGATAATTCTATAATAAATTAATCGAACGCTTCCTACTAACTGAAACGTTTGATTCTCTTATCATATCACTGCCCTTGCCAACAGCACGGTAAAACTCATCATATGCTGCACGTGTTCGCACTCATTGCCTCCCGTTGTGTATGTTGAAAACAGATGACGTACATGTAGCATCCCCAGGCGCGAACAACCGGTTTTCTACCACCTAATATTCAGTAATATTTATGTACTTATATGACTTTTGTGCATCTAATATCGACACAACAACAGCAGATGATTTTCCCTCGCACCCGTTTTTGCAGTTGTATTAACAGTGTCTTTAAACGGCAATTTGATCATGATAGATATTTCCATATAATTTCATAACAACTGTGGACCCCTCCCTGTCTGACTGTCACTCTTTGTTGATTGTTCTTTTGTATTCTTTTGAATTTATTTATCATAATTGTAGCATAAATTACTGTATGTAGTGAGGTAACTACAAAAATGTTGTTTTATGTGTTTTAGTCTTTGTAATAATTGCCCAGGGTTATAAAACTGAGCATGGAAAAAAACTGAGCATGGAAACCAGTCTCAGTTTTATAACCTTCAGTACTTGTCTTCCAACTGCTTCTATCGTCTTTCCTAATGTTTTCTATCATTTTTTGTTAGAAGCTAATATAGACAAAGTACCGCTATCATAGATATGGTCAAGTCATATGTCAATGTAAATAAATATCCGTCGTTTGTTTGTTTGTCGATGGGATGTTTTTGTTTTTGTTGTTTCTTTCTCGTTTTGAGACTAAGAATTTTTTCACAATTCGTTGTTACTACTTAAGACCAGAAACCAAACTGCGTCCCTTGGTCTAGCGTTGTTTTTTTTTTCGAATATCCTTTGGATTTGTTGATTGCTATGCGTTGAAATCCTCGATGGTATTCGCAACAGCTCCCATGTGCCCTATACTCAGATGAACCACTTTACGGTGCTACAATGCGCTTTTTCTCGCCTTCGCCTTTGCATCTACTAAACTTGACTGTAATGTATTCTTTGATTTTTTTTTCTGTAAACAAAAGTACAACGTATGCCAAAACATATTGGAACTTAATCAAAATAAAATTAGCCATGCACATAAGCTATTTTGAGATTTCAACGGTTACATCTTGCATTTCGAATTGTTGGTGCATAATTCTTGTATCTTGCAGAACAAACATAACCGATACAGCAGTTTATTTCAAAACGTCTTATTAAAACAACTGGTGGGTTTATATTAAATTTATGGGATTTGGTATTTGGCAAAAAATCGATGAAAATACCGGATAAGCATTGCTGTTTGGAAAATGATATTGAAACAGGTAGCGAACAAACATTGATATCCGGACGGGGGAGGGTGGTCTGGTACACTGAAAATAAATTTAATTGAATTACTTGTGTATTTTGAATCCAATTTCAGTTAATTAATTTTATCTTACCGACTTCTAAATTTACATTGGGTTTATAATTTACTCTAACCGTCTATTCAACAGTACAGAATAGAATATTGAATACTGATTTATTTCTTTATAAATATTATTTTGTAAGTGATATGAATTTGTAAATATTGAGTTCAGCACAACCCGGGGCTAGGCGGCGTGGACAGTGTTTATATGCATTTTCATTACTGTCCATGAACAGGCTCAGTCAAACCGCGCCTGCAATATTTTCATATTTGTCAGATGTTAAAGGAAAATCATAACGGTCGCGTGCAACTTTTAAAAGAGATGTTAAAATGCGAAATTTAAAAAGAAAACAATAGTTTTTGTTCAGCTTACTTATGTGCACTTGAGATTTGTAATCATATCTGGCACTGAGCTACCTGAGTTACTGGCTCTGTCTACTGTACATGATTCTATATTTGGCTCTATGTACTTGTGTTAAGTTGTTCTATATCTAGCTCTGTGTACTTGTGTGTTAAGTTGTTCTATAACTGCCTCTGTGTACTTTTGTAAGTTAGTTTTATATTTTGCTTTGTGCACTTTTGATAGTTGGTTCTATATCTGGATCTGTGTACTTTTGTTAGTTGGTTTTATGTCTGGATCTGTGCACTTTTGTTAGTTGGTTCTATATCTGGCTCTGTGTACTTTTGTTAGTTGGTTCTATGTCTGGCTCTGTGTACTATTGTTAGTTGGTTCTATGTCTGGCTCTGTTTACTTTTGTTAGTTGGTTCTATGTCTGGCTCTGTGTACTTTTGTTAGTTGGTTCTATGTCTAGCTCTGTGTACTTTTGTTAGTTGGTTCTATGTCTGGCTCTGTGTACTTTTGTTAGTTGGTTCTATGTCTGGCTCTGTGTACTTTTGCTAGTTGGTTCTATGTCTGGCTCTGTGTACTTTTGTTAGTTGGTTCTATGTCTGGCTCTGTGTACTTTTGTTAGTTGGTTCTATGTCTGGCTCTGTGTACTTTTGCTAGTTGGTTCTATGTCTGGCTCTGTGTACTTTTGCTAGTTGGTTCTATGTCTGGCTCATTGTACTTTTGCTAGTTGGTTCTATGTCTGGCTCTGTGTACTTTTGCTAGTTGGTTCTATGTCTGCATCTGTGTACTTTTGCTAGTTGGTTCTATGTCTGGCTCTGTGTACTTTTGTTAGTTGGTTCTATGTCTGGCTCTGTGTACTTTTGCTCGTTGGTTCTATATCTGGCTCTGTGTACTTTTGTTAGTTGGTTCTATGTCTGGCTCTGTGTACTTTTGCTAGTTGGTTCTATGTCTGGCTCTGTGTACTTTTGTTAGTTGGTTCTATGTCTGGCTCTGTGTACTTTTGCTAGTTGGTTCTATATCTGGCTCTGTTTACTTTTGTTAGTTGGTTCTATGTATGGCTCTGTGTACTTATGTAAAATGGTTCTATATCTAGCACTGTGTACTTTTGTTAGTTGGTTTTGTATCTGTCTTTGTGTACTTTTGTTAGTTGGTTCTATATCTTCCTCAGTGAACTTTTGTTATTTGGTTCTATATCTAGCCCTGTGTACTATTGTTAGTTGGTTCTATAATTTGCCTGTGAACTTGTGTTAGATGGTTCTATATCTAGTTATGTGAATTTGTGTTAGGTGGTTGTATATCTAGTTATGTGAACTTGTGTTAGGTAGTTCTTTATATAATTATGTGAACTTGTGTTAGGTGGCTCTATAAATAGTTATGTAAACTTGTGTTAGGTGGTTCTATAAATAGTTATGTAAACTTGTGTTAGGTGGTTCTATATCTAGTTATGTAAACTTGTGTTAGGTGGTTCTATATCTAGTTATGTAAACTTGTGTTAGGTGGTTCTATAAATAGTTATGCAAACTTGTGTTAAGTGGTTCTATATCTAGTTATGTAAACTTGTGTTAGGCGTTTCTATAAATAGTTCTGTGAACTTGTGTTAGATGGCTCTATAAATAGTTATGTGAACTTTTGTTAGGTGGTCCTATTTTTGGCTTTGGTTTTCATTCACAGTGTCATTTTTCCGCACACTATTCCATTTATGGTAGAGTTATTCATTTAAATCGTCTGTATTTAATTATATACAATTACCTTGATATTAGTGTTATGCATTCTCTTTTCGTTCCGTTCTCTTGGTCATGTGTGGATTCAGAATTATCTCGGTATGTCGTTTTCTGACGTGCAGTATTAAAGTGCTCATTGGATGGGTTTTCAAGATGATTTGCTTAGAAATACTGTTAAATATGTGCGCATATCATTCTGTATCTGAGGCTGTAATGGCTTTTCTACTGACACAGCAGATTATTGGTAAATAATAGTACAAATGTCTATATCACATTACTTCTGTCAAATGGCTAAATACCTAGAAGATAAAATCTAGCTTATTTCATCTTTAGAAATAGATGTATAATTAATGAAAGAAGCTATGTTCGCTTTGACACATTCACACACGCTACGAGATTTCTCCTGAGCATCTCGGGGACATTGATCAATAATTCTCCGTCATAAAATGGATGTTTAAAGCCGTAAGTTCTGCTATAACGTTTGCCTGATAAGTGTTCCTCCAGACATGAAATTCTGGCAATAAAACGTGCAGTTTTGTTGTTCTACAGAAATGTCCTGTATCTAGAATCAAACTGGGTCACCGTTACAAAGAATGTTGAATACTTAAGTCAAAAAAGGAATAGTTTTAAATCAAACGAATAATTTGGTAAAATAAGTACTTAATGACAACCATGGTAAAAATACAGAATAAGTAAGGAAATGGTTGTAAAAGTACGTGTGCAAGTCAACAGAGCTCTTTTAAAATATTCTGAATTTTTTTTTTCGAACATTGAGCATTCACATCCGGCCTCTGATATTCCATCGAGACATCATCATCATCATCATCATCATCATCAACAACAACAACAACAACAACAACGTCATCCCACCAGCAACACCAGCACCACAACCACCATAATTATTATTAACAACAACAACTACTACAACTACTTCATCGTTCATGCGTATTAATACACGCAGGAAAAAACGCAATCAAGCTAATACATTCGAAATTAACTTTAACGGAAACGTTTGCAATAACGCTACTGATATAAACAATGGTTGGAAGAATTACTTTGAAGACTTGTATTATCCGACAATAAATCATGATTTTAAAGACGAATATCTAAATCAGTGTCAAACTGAGCTCTCAAACATAAAATCCGAACTTGAAAACCTAACACCACATGAAATCAACATCGACGCCGATGTTGTTCAAAAAGCGCTTAAAACTTGTAGCAAAAATAAAGCATGTGGTCATGATAAAGTATATTATGAAAACATAATATATGGTGGTAACACTCTTGTGTCAGTCCTAACGAAATTCTTTAACGCGATGACCAAGTTTTCACACATACCTACAGATCTAAAACGTGGAATTATTACTACTTTATTCAAAGGAGGCGATAAAAACAAATGCGATCCGAATAACTATAGGGCAATTTCTCTATGTTCTACCATTCTTAAACTGTACGAAAAGGTTTTATTACATTTTATAGATAACGATAACAAACAGATTAAAATTAATCAGCTGCAGGGTGGCTTTCAAAAGCACATGAGCTGTTCAATGACCACATTCATGCTTCGCGAAAGTATCTATTTTGCTCAAGAAAACCAATCCAAACTTTATACATGTTTCCTTGACGTAAAACAATGTTTTGATCGTGTCTCACTTCCAATCTTAATGAGGAAGCTATTCAACACGGGCATTAACTTAAACATTTTTAAAGTAATAATTAACATGTTTGAAAACGTCTATAGTTGTGTTAAAAATCAAGGTCACACATCGGACTGGTTCCCCATACTACAGGGAACCAGACAGGGTCAAGTAATTAGCCCCCGACTATATCTTGTATTTATTAATGACTTAATGAATAAGTTGGAATCCTCGGAATTTGGTTTTAAAATGTACAATGTAAACTACGCTTGTCCAACATCAGCGGACGACATGGTTCTCGTTTCCTTGACAAAAAATGGTCTAGAAAATCTAATTAATATCGCTTATCAAAACTCACTTGCAGAAAGATATTTATATAATGCAGCTAAAAGCAAAGTGGTTGTTTTCAACGACAACAAGTTTCCTATTGCCACAAATTCGCGAGAATGGTACCTGGGAACACATAAGGTTGAAGAGACAGACTCTTATACACACCTTGGCACTCTATGTAACAAACACATGGACCTTAATGAAAATATTAAATTATCATGTTCGAAATTGCGTAAAACTTTTTTCAGTCTGACTGACTGCGGTGTTCACAAAGCAGGCTTGCACCCAGTTACTTCCAGACATCTTTATAAAACTATTGTCTTATCAAAAGCCCTTTACGGCAGCGAGTTATGGTGCAACTTAACAGAAACTCAGATTCTCTCTTTAGAAAAAGTACACAGACAATGTATTAAATTCATGCAATCGATGCATCAGTCAACAAGAACAGATGTAGCTTTAAGCTGTATCGGTCTTTTTCCAGTGGAGTACGAAATTGACAAACGTAAGCTTTTATTTTTTGGGCAGCTTTGCCATTTAGATTGTTTCAAAAAAAGTTAAGATACTCTTTGTACACAGACTATTAAAATTTATGGCAATGCCAAGAAAAACCCGCGGTTTTATTCCGGATATTTATCGCATTTTTGGTAAATATAATTTGACAAGTTACCTAACTAATTATATCCATGACGCATCTTTTCCATCAATATATAATTGGAAACGAATTATCAAGCAATATATGACAGCTAAAGCCAATTTTGATTATAAAAACCGCTTACTATGTGATGAAAGCCTAAAAGACTTCTATAGCATCCATAATACAATTATACCGTGTAACATCTGGCATTTTTCTGAACTTTATCGCGACCACTTGCCTTTTTGCAGAACAGCTATCCTGATATTAGCTAAGTTCTTTTCTAGGAAATATAACATTGTATGTGTAAAATGTAAAATAGTAACAGACTCAATTGCTGAGCATCTTCTGTTATTTTGCATAAACAATGATTTTTTTAGATATTTGTTATGGATTAATCTACACAAGTATCTTGGTAATGAAAACTTTGAAATTTTATGCAAAATGAGTCCTCAAAATCAAATTCTAGAATTATTTTCTGGACTCGTTACATTCAACCTCGAAAATCAATCAAGGGTACATTGTTTTAAAATGATAATAAGATTTATCCATTATATGTGCAAGATTTTAAATTCTCATACAGAAATGTTAAAAGATTGTAAGTAGACAACGTAAACTTAATTACGGGGTAATTACCATATGAATCTGTTGCTGAAATATCATTGTGCACTTATATGTAACAGTATACCTGTATACCATGTTACTTAAAGTTCCATAATTACTTGTACATTTATCACATTTGTTTTTCTTTGTCTGTTTATATGCAAAAATGCCCACCGTAGGATCGCCTAACTTTGCTTAGGCTGTCTAACTCGGACATGTGTTGGCAAATCGATCTGCCCGACGGATCCGCTCCCGACATCAGATATCTTGCTTTTCGTTTCGCCAAGATAAGGTAAATGTCGTGGGGTCAATCCGTCCGGATGATACTTTTATTTGTTGGATAATTAGTTGCTTTAATATTTTCTCACTGTTTTTTTTTTTTTTTTTTTTTTTTTTTTGTTGTGTGCTTGTTTGTAAAATGACTTATCTGTATGTTTTGTTTTTTTTTCTTCTTGTTGTTTGCTTGTTTGTAAAATGTCTTCTCTGTATATATTGTGTACATATGCTCTGCCTCTGGGGGAAATAAAGAATATCTATCTATCTATCATCATTTTCTTCTTCTTCACCACCACTATGTACTTTCTGTAGTTCTTACTGGTGTAATAAATTAATGAAAACCTTTTTTTTATTTTCTGCTTTTTTTCGAAGTGCTGATTTTAACTGTATTTGTCTGTCATCTGACAAAAGCTTTATTATTATGGATTTGTTTTTTATTAGTAAAATGGATGACAACGGAGGATTTTTACATTCACAATGGCAATTGAATTGAGTGTGTTGATTTTAAAAATAGTGCGAAAAACTAGTGCGAGAAAATGACATTTTCTGGCCAAAATTTTACCCATTTTTTATTCTACAGTAAAAAGTTTTAAGTTGTTATTAACAATTAAAGTAATTGTTGAATCTCTAGGATAAAACCGTGATAGTTGTGATTGCTCCAATTTCCAATTCCGGCTTCATGCTGATTAGTTGGAAATATTCTTATAATGCTTCCTGCAGCAGACATGATTCTGGAATTCGGAGATACCTTTAGACTAGACGCTTGATACCTTCGTATAGTGGTTGATTAGTGTCACGAAATATCGAAGTTTTCATTCCACTAGTCTACATATGTTACCATAGTTACAATAAGCATACTGTTTGCTCCAGCTGGTGTTGATAAACCATTGTTTAAACGCTTGCATATTGATCTTCATTATTGTTAAGACGTTTGCATATCGAATGTACATATTTCTCGCATCGTTTGAAAGATAATTTGCCGCAATAACTTACAATTCCCTGGAATCGATTGCTCCATATTTACAGTTTTTCGGTGAAAGTGTATCTGATACCGTAAAGGACAAGTCAGAAAATATGCCTTTATATATTGGGCAATTTGGTCTAGAACATTTCCTCGCCATCGATTCTCCGCTGCTGTATTTATAATTGACTGAATGTTTACAGACGATTTCAGAGCCACGATGAGTGTTTGATTTACATTAAAAACAACAACAGAGGTTGAAACGAACATGACCTTCGACACGCAATTATGACAGTAAATGGCTTACTTTTATAACGCCGTGTAGACAACGACAATTCAATTTCTTTATTAAACGGTATGCATAGGTGTGAGTTCCTTTGTATTCTTAGCTTTTATTGTCCGTTATATATTACCTACCAATGTACTTTGACTAATTTATGATACGATCGATCAATACATTTCTCTGTGACATAATTAATCGCGTGCAGAAGGTGAATATGTCGTCATAGAATATAACCTGTTCTCTATTATATGTGATGAAGTTAAAATATATTCAAAACCTACACTTAAATGTCATTGCGTAGAATAAATTTCAATAATTCTGTGTTTAAGTTGCAATGGTAGTTTATCATCATCATCATCATCATCATCATCATCATCATCATCATCATCATCATCATCATCATCATCATCATCACATCCTTCACCCCAATCATACTACTTGATTTCATCATTCAACTAACATACATCTTACATCTGTCTTATTTGTAGCACACAGGGCAGACCAATTTATTCATTTAACCACACCAGCCTCCTGGAAGCTTCTTTGCACTTCTATAGCTATGCAGGAGTCTTTGGGCAAGGTGCAGAAACCAACCCAAACATCTATGACAATTAGTCTTTACAACGGTTATAATCTAATACTACTCCTAAAATTTCTGACAGAGCACTCCACAATAATACTCTGTTAAGAGGGATCGGAGTATTTGGCAGATTCAGATCCAGAAAGTGCAACGGCAGACGCGTTATTGTCAGGACATTGCCGTAAATTGACTCTCAGCTTTAGAACTGATCTTTAAACAGAAAGTCTGGGCTGCAGAAGTCAAAGGCCTCATTCTCATATAAACATACATTCAAGTAACGCACAAAATTCTTCCCAGGTTGTCTCTCCGCGTTGTTGTTTTGTTCGGTTTTAAGGCTTCTGTTTTGTTTCTGCTCTGTAATTGAATACGTCTGATACAATCACTACTTTATGTCGACTTCTTGATATGTCTGTGTCAAATAGATGTTTTTCAACTCCTTTGCAACCTTTCTAAACTTCCCAGTACGAAGACAAACATTCAGAATTTGGTCAGCTTAATTCCCTGATTGTTCTCTTATACTGTTTGCTCTGTTTAGTGACGTTACCGTATGTTTTCAGGTCCCAAGGTTATAAAACTGAGAATGGAAACCAGTCTCAAATCTCAAGCATCTAATTGGCTGAAATGGCGACTGGTCTGTTTTATAATCTTCAGCCCTGGAAATGATCACGATATCTGGGTTGAAGGTTATAAAACTGAGATTGGAAACCAGTCTCGAATTTCAAGCATCTGATTGGCTGAAATGGAGACCAGTCGCCATTTCAGCCAATGAGATGCTTGTGATTTGAGACTGGTTTCCACGCTCAGTTTAATTACCTTGGGCACTGACTGTTCTTCATACTTGTTACAGTTCTCGTGTTTGCAATAGTCGGATTACTCGCGTGTCAGCGTTTGTTCTCCACAAAGTGAACAATGATGCAAATAAGATTGTGTGTTTTGGATCCCTTGACGCATTCTTCGGTGACGGGTACAAACATGCTTATATTTCTGCAGAGAGTGTTTCTCTCATTGCATGATTCTAGATGACAAGGTTGGTCAAAAAGCTTACGGACAAGACTGAGGGTAGAAGAACTGTGCCCAAGATCATAAAACTAAATCTGGAGATCAGTCTCAAATCTCAAGGATCTGATTGGCTGAAATGGCGACAAGTCGCCATTTCAGCCAATCAGATCCTTGAGATTTGAGACTGATCTCAAAACTTAGTTTCATGATCTTGGGCCCTGTTGTTATTGGGGTATGCTGATGATCAGGATAATTTTTTCTTAGGCGAATGTGTTAGATACAGCATGAGCTTTACGTGCAGCAATTCGACCAAACTCCACAATTTTTATTATTGACATTAGTGATATTTTATTATTCTTCTATTTATTCGAAGATTGCAAAGCAATTGTTATATATGGCGGCACTTGTTGCGTTTATCCACGATCAAGGATCAGAACATTATTTATATTTCCCTCGAATTTCCTAATTTTTTTAGTACTGATATAACAAAAATCAAATAAATAGTATAATAAATTTCAATTAAAAGCTTCACTATAAGCAGCAGTTCGATCGATCGAGACGAGACATAAGACTTTGATCTCGGATGAAAGCATTGATACCATTCTAATTGCTCCAGGACTTGTATGTCTGTAAACACGAGTCTGGACAACATCACTGAATTAAACGACAGTTGATAAAAGTAGTTACGTGAATACCAATTATTACAAGTGATGCTCATATTTGTGACAGTGAGTGATTGAGTTGAGTTGAGAGTTAAGCTGAGCTGAGCTGAGAAAGAGGAAGAGAGAAGGGGGTGTTGGGAGGGTGGGTGCTTGAGGAAGCGAGCGAACAAGTAAGCAAGCATATGAGAAAAAAAGTAAATAAGTAAGTTTATTTATTATAGCGACCTTTGAAAATACATGTCGTCGTAAATGCAATAATTTTACTCGATATAAGTCAGTAGAACAACAACCAATCTTCTAAGGATATAAATACGATATTTTGTTCTACACTTCTACGATGAGCAAAATACAGTATCTAAGATGTTCAAAGGATGCTTAAACAGAAAATAACTACACTTAAAGCAGGTCAATCTTTATGTTTTCTTTATTCTCATTTTATGCATTTTCTTTTTATTGCCATCTTCCGGCAGGAAACTCACCCTACATCCGGGGAGTTGGCGGTGAGTTGAGTATTATCTTTTCTACTGCAATGTGCTTTTCGTCATTTGTGTCCGTTTCGTGACTGGTGCAAGGGATGTCAAAACTCGCAAAATTTGTGTCTTTGACTGAGGTTGAAGACTAGAGACAAGTCTCAAATCTCAAGTATCTCATTGGCTGAAATGGCGTCTGGTCGCTATTTCAGCCAATCAGATCCTTGAGGTTTGAGACTGGTTTCCATTCTCAGTTATATATTCTTGGAGACTGGTCTTTCTTGCTTTTTGAGCCAGACCATGAATTGTTCGTTCGGGTGTTTTACTGAATGTGTTGTACTAAATAGCGAACAGTGTATACCCATCACAGACTTAAAGAATCTTGGAATGCACTGGTAGAGCTATAAAATATGAATGACTGTAATACACAAGACCGGTAGACAATGTTCGCTATTGTTATTTTTATGGTGCACATTGCAGTCTTTTCACTTTTCAACTTTTTTCACATTATTTCTTTTAATATTTATAAGCACGGCTTCCCACCCATTTCCATTTTCTTGTATTAGTTATAAGTGTATTTGTGCAGTTAATGTTCTATTTAAAAAGTTTTCATAACATCAATGCAGATTAACGGAGATATTATTTGACCTAAGCACACATCACTTGTATTTAAAGTCAATTTTTTATTATTTTTAGCTTATGCTTTTGTCTTTGTCATATTTGATTATTGTTCATGTTTACAAGTTTCTTAACTACACGATGTAATAAATGCTGTTAATGAAAGCTTGTCAAATTGCACAATGACATTTTTCCAACCAGGCTATTGAACTTTACGTCTGTCTTAGTATCGAATGGCAGTAAGTCGACTGTTTGCACCATCTTTAATTGTAGCAGTGATTAATCTTTACCATGATGACCTAATTTCTACAAAGTAGCACTTACTGTTTGTTAATATAAAATGCTTTTTTTAAAAGATCGCATCTCTTCAGTGCCGGTACGACATTTAAATATCCATAAAACAATAACAATTATAAATAGTCCATAAAAGCAATAATACACATTCGTGTGTAACATTTTTGCAACTTCCGGTTCGCGAAAACTAGTCTTTCGCCGATACAGAACACCCAGTCCTCACTGCTTTCCAATGTCCAGAGTTAATGTTTGCTATTTTACAGATAAGCAATTTCTAACTTTTAAATAAACAACATGTTTGATTAAAAAACCAAATATATTAAATACTCAAAACAATTGTCTAACTGTTAAACTGAAACGGAAATGACCAGAAATTCGTCCATTATGCATTCCTTGCGTATGTCTCGAGTGGAACGTGCCAAGCATGTCTGGATTTTTTAAAGATTCATTCTGCAAATAAAACAACTACAACATTCTCAAGTGCTACGAAGCATTCAGTTTTCTAGTTGACTATCTTAAAATTTGATCCGGTTCGATTCGCATCTAGGGCTAATTTTGGGAAACTAACACAGAAAGCCCGACTCACAAAATTTAGTATTAGGTCAATGCAATCTTCCGCGACGATAATGTCCGCTGTTGTAAAATAAGTATAATTATTCTACATCTAATACATTCATCCAATTAGCGTCCTTTAAATGTACCACGTGACCGTCCAATATTTTCCCGTATTGGATCCAAAAAAGTCCGTATTTTTTTCATATTGGATGATTAAGTGCAAATGCACTTTACCATTGTTTTACAACGATAAAAGCCGTTGACCGTAAAAATGATCCGAATGAAGCAATATCATACATTTGATGCAGGCAATATGACGCAACTTGTCAAGTTAGAGAAATGTAGAACTTAATAAAATATTGGACCGTACAATATTGAATATATATGGAATAGTCTTTAAACGCTTGAAAAGTCATGCTTCATTTATTAGATGTAGAATAAAAAGGTTATTAGATGTTTTACTGTACAATACGGGATATATTTGGACTCGTACACAGCTTAGAAAGTCATATTGGACTCGCCTAACGGCTCGTCCAATATGACTTTTCAAGCTGTGTACTCGTCCAAATATATTCCCGTATTGTACAGTAAAACGTCTAATAACCTATAATTTTTCGGAATAAAAACACAGAGAGCATGAATTTAGTGTAATTTGATTTTCAGTGTTATTTAATTACTAAGCCTCATGATTTGACCAGATTACCCAGACAAAATTGTTTCGTGAACCACCTTAATTGCTCGAGTATAACCTACGTTGGCCAATTTCAGGAAATATTTGCCAAGTAAAAGTTAAAATTTCCATTAATCGATGAATGCGTGTTCCAGAAACGTGAGTTTCTTTTTGAAGTAATTCAGTGATTCTTAAGTCGGGAGAGACTTCTGCGGGATTTATCTCCATGTTTATAATTTTGTTGAAGGCTGTTTAAAAAAAAAAGGCTGGTTTGGGTTTTCCTGTTATAAAAATGTACAACAAACAATTACTTCCATTTTCCTACTTTGCAGAGGTGTCTCATCATGCCCTTTAAATATTTGTGAAGTTTCATCAAAATTGCACCATACGTTAAAACAATATTCTAAAATAATGGGCAAAAAATGTCAGAAGTGTGACAAAAAAGTGTGACACTTTTCAAAATCACATTTGTTCAGACCATTATTTTACAAAAAGCTTGAGGAAAGACAAGTTTTAGTGTTGTTTTAATAAAAGGTGCATTTATTAGGCATCAAATAATGATAAAATTAAGCATATTATACTTAAAGTAATCAAAATTTATGCTATTTAGTCAAGTGTGGTAGATTAGAAAATACCGCAAGAAAATCAATACATCTTTGCTTTATAAATTTATAGGACTTAAAAGATTAATAGTACATAAGAAATGTTTTGTGTATCATTAAGTTTAATGTTTCTAGATGCAAATTATATTTGTCTGTAGCTCTCTTCAGAAAAAGTCAGCTAAATTTGTCAGGAGTGTGACATTATGCACATATTGCAATATTCTGTCAACATATCCTTTATATGAAAACAAGATCATGTTTTTTCCTAGAAGTCTATGTCATGTTTTGTTAAATTGTGACAAACAGGAATGGCCTTAGTGAAACATTTTTGAGTACACTGCAATTATGTGGTTGTCAGGAGTGTGACACACTTTCTTAACAATATGAATTTTTTATCTTTATGCGATACCACAAGTTCTAAAGCACTTATATTTGATGCTTCAACGTGTTTTTTTAACAGAAATACACATTTAAATAATAAGAAACAGTAATACTTGTATTTTAAGCACATAAATTAAAATTCTTTGATTTATTTAATATTGGTCAGTAAAGCTCCATAAAATTTTTATTCTGCCACATATGAGTATAACTTGAGTGATTTTGATCACAGTAAAGTCTGTACAAAGATAAACCAGTCTGGACTTTTCATGAATTTAAATTCTTTAAAAATTATTTCACTTCACTTGCCATTTTTCAAATGACAATATCTCAGCAACCAGTTGACCGATTTCAAAATCTTTTCAGTTCTTTACTCAGTTTCAATAAGCAAAAAATACAGAATAACAAGTTTGGAATTTTAATGAACTTTAATTTTTCACTATTTTGTCACTTTTCTAGCCATTTTTTTGAAACAGCCCATTCGTGTCACACAAGTTGTCTTCATGTAATATGAAACATAATGATGATTGATCAATGGCCATGGTTTCCAGAATCTAAACAAAAATCGTTTCTTAAGACCATCGCTCTTCTGGTTCCAAATAGTTGAGTAACAGGAATGTTTTGTGTTTGAATTAAGTTAATATTATGTAATCAATGTTTCTACATATCAACAACAAATTTGAGTTAACCTTTTTTTATTCTTCCTTGTTCATCGTGTTGTCCACTACAGGCCTCAAGATGAAAACATAGAATAGAAACCAGTCTCAAATCTCAAGGATCTGATTGGTTGAAATGGCAACTGATCGCCATTTCAGCCAATCAGATGCTTGACATTTGAGACTGGTTTTCAATCTCAGTTTTATAATCTTCAGCCCTGGTCTTTGGGATTTTAAGTTGTTGTTTTTCTTTTGTTTCAATATTTTAGTGATATTTAAGTAAAGGTTCTGATGATCAATAATTGAAACATTTGCTAGCCGTATTACCAATAATTGTCCATCGTTGAACACTGCTGTGCTATTTATTACTTAATTAATTCAGTTAAATTAAATTTTATTACCAAACATACGACTAGTACTTCATTTTATTTGCAGTTCAGCTAAGAAGCAATTTAGCATGATATCCAGCTAATTTCTGATTAAATCAACTCGGCGAAAGACTATTTTATTTCATCCAAAATTCTATATGAGCCTAATAGATTTGTTTTGCGCCGAGTTATCGAAATAATACTTTAAATTTAAGAAGAATATTTTGGATGATTTCTGTTGCTAATGCCATGCCTTTTCTTTCTATTTAAGATATTATCACGGAAGAATTACGAGGTACGTCTCTAAATTTATCAGCATGAAAGCTTGCACATAACTCGGCATTTCTAAAATGTTGAAGAACTATTTTCTTCATTAACTCTTTGGAATTTTCTAGTTTTTGATATAACACGACTGGTGAGTAAAATAATAAATCTGCACATCACCGCATTGCTTTCATTCTGGGATTTTTTTCTGCATTTTGACAATAGCTTATTGTTGTTTTTCTCTTTAATTATTCACTGCATTTCTAAAGTTTTCAATCATGAATCAAGAGTTTCCTTCATTAATCGTGGTTAGTACTAAGAATACATTCTTATGTTTGAACCGCGGAAAAGTCAGAGAACTGGCATGGCATTATCATGATTTAACAGTAGAACTTGATTATGCACAAGTAAATGAACTGGAATAAGGAATTTGAGAATATGTAATATAAACATTACGGCAATATCGAGTCTGATAAAAGACTTTTTATTTAATCGTCGGTTGCGTAGAGAAATAATAAACAACAAAACAAAAATACAAAAAAACCAACACCAGATAGCTCCAAACGGACTTATTTTCTTGCCGCATAATCAATGCTCGGCAGTTTGTTCTTGACAAAGAAAACTGTCCTCTAAACTGTCCTGTTAACTGTACCATAGGACTCATCAATGTTGTGATGAGCACACCTACGTGAAAACTACTAATCACTAACCGAGTCTTTCAGTTGATGTTTAGGTAATTAGTTTATGGCTGTGTGTTTGCAGCATGTACTAATACAAACCAGTAGTCTAGATTCCTGTTCAAATTAACTATTACTAACAATGACCTCGTTTAACAAACCCAGAAAAAATCATACCCGCTGGTACATCAACAAGGACCAAAGTTAACATGGAAGAAACAAAAAAAATCCTTCATAGGCGGTGACATACAGCGAACGCCAACAAGTTCAGTTCAGCGCAAATAGCGCAAATTCAATAAGCTGTCTATTAATAGATAAAACATCAAGCTAAATACTACAAATTCCGAAATATAATTTCTGCAGACGTATACCTGAGTAATCCAGTGTGAATGCCCGATTTCTTCTTCCTACAGCATCGATATTTCGAGCGCTGGCTGTGATTTATTGCATATTTCATGTCAAGGTTTATGTCGCTTTAATAGCAGCTTCAGCAGAAATCATGAGACAATTTTATTTTACACTGGTTCCTTGCCCGTTAAGTTCCCGCGATATAGCTTTTAGACACGTCCTATATTTCTGACATGTAAATGGCTTTGAATGCCATGATTCCATTTCAGGAAACCTTAAAAGAGCGACGAGTGACATATTCTTTGAATGAACATTAATTCTTCTTTAAGAGTTTCTCTTTGGGAAGGAACTGACATCCGCTTTATAACTGTGATGAAAAGTGGGGAATTTTTAACGAAACGGATCAAAGTGGATAACTTTTAACGAAACGGATTCGAAAAAAAAACCATGACATTTTAACAAAAAAATAAAATGACATTTTTACAAAAATGTTTGAAGTCAGTCAAATGAATGAGACACATCGAGCAAAATAAAAAAAGAATTCATAGCACTTGCACTTGTAGCAGCAAAAGTAATGTCTTTATATGGCTTTTGTCAAGAGAAGCGTTGTCTTTTTGGGGGAATGACATAGTCATGTTTCGGTCAACCTTCTTGGTGTAAAAAACGTTATAACGTCTTCTTATTTTAATTGCACGTACACTGTTTTCGCACTCATGCGACGTAATATGATTTTCCTTTAATTTTTTCAAGAGCGCTTTAAATAAGTCAATTTCGAACACTAAAAATATTACCTGGTGTATATTTTAGGATATTGCAAAATAATTGTAATAATCGTGAGCTCTGTGGCCTATCAGCAACGAAAGTAGGTGCATAGTTTTTACACGTGCTGTTATATGTGAAATTTTTTTATTATCTTCTTTCATAATTCTTGGTATTATCTGTAAGAGATTATGACAATTGTTGGGAAGAACAATAGTAAATTACGTGCATTGTGAGATTTGGCTTAATGCCACGTGACCTGAACATGTGTTCAGTGCAGTCACGAAAACTGATTACTCGCCAAAATCTCATGTGAATGCTTCAATGTTTTTCCGAAGACACTATCGAAAATGATAACTATCTGGAATGTATCTATGAGTTCTGATATTTTGCTGATCATGTTTGTGCAATCGAATAACATGTTTCTGAGTTTGTGGATTTATTCATAGCTCCCGAATTTTAAGTGAAAATAAAACAAACAGCAAATGGAAGTACTAAAATCACTTTAATCCATCGGCCATCTGTGATGATATTATTTGAAATCATTGTGGCTATATATAAACGATTAGGTTATTAAATATAAGATAATTGACTGAGTCCTAGATAGATTTCCATACACACTTGTCCGCGCCATGGTCTGGTGGTACGCAGCTGTCGACTATCCGCTCGTGTCTATACTCACATCAAACATGTCGCACATATGTTTACATGGTATTTGTCAATGGACAAAAAATAGATGAAAAAGGAGCATTAAAAGCCACCGAACACGACAAATATGAAAATATTGCAAAGCAAATTTCTATAGAATACTACAAAGCAAATTTCAATCCGTTGTCTCGGCGGTTTTGGATAGCAAGTCGGTGTTGTCTCGACGGCCGCACATGACTCCTTTAAATTCTCACATTTTCCAGCACTTACTATGAAGATATTAAATCTAAATATGGAGACCAGTCTTAAAACTCAAGCATCTGATTTGATGAAATCCAATCAAATGCATAAAATTTGAGACTGTTCTCCAATCTTAGTTTTATAATCTTTGGCCCAGACACAAGACTTGTCAAGTTTGGCGTGTTTTGCTCCTACCAGATATTCACCATTTTAAATGGTATACTGTGTTATTTATACGTTTGTGTTGTTAAATTATGTAGATTGCAAAAGAACTCATCCCACTTAATTAAGACAGGAACTACATATATATATTTATATGATATGAATGATGATATTTATACTGTTTTTCTATATTAACATGTCAATTTATTTCATTTCTATATTACCATGTCAATTTATTTCATTATGACAATATGTTTATATGCTGATGAACCATAAAAGTCTTTTGTTTAATAACTATCATACGATTCCTTATTGCATCTCTACATATTAGCAAAATCTTGTTAGAAAAAAACCGAAATACTTTGCCGCAACAAAGACCTGTATATATAAATAGATATGCGTCATCGCATTTTCTCGCCAGTGCTCGCGGCCTGCGTTATGTCGGATCATATGATCGCTATCTTTGATACCTAAAGCCTTCGTCAATTTTGTGTATCATTAAAACTTATATAATGAATGGTAAATATAATTTTGACTGGCATTATTGTGAAGAAAGATGCACATTCTTCGACATGAAACTAAGGATTACAATTTATTTGATACAACTATCAAAATCACCAAAATTGCACCTTACCGTTTAGAGTGCATTAGCTGGCAGAAAGCAAACATATAATGTGATATGCTGATCATATTAATACCTTACAAGATTCTGAATGTTCACTGAGATGAACCTTAGAAATCTGTGCTACAGATTTGACATCTGACATGTGACAGTATTTTATCGCAAATCTTCTTTGGCATTGTGTCGGCATGGGGATACGTTAAATATTGAACTCAGAAGTTTCACGTCGATGAATGATAAAAACAGTATTATGAATATTGTTCCACTTCTTTTAAATATTTAGGGAAAAAATAAGAAGCAACTGAACAAAGGGACAGCAATATGGTATTTTCTAAAATAATTCGTTTTCCTATGTATCTGTTATATAATGATTAAGAACTTAACATATACGCTAGGTGTTGTATAAAAACAGGTGCAAAATTTACAGGAAATTACAGTTTGTATGTCGTTAAGAGGAGGATGTTTGTAAATTCCTCAGTGAACATGAAAACACATGTCTGAAAACCTGTTCGACATCATACGTTATTACAAACCAATATCAATCAATTTAAAAATCATTTTCCTTGGCAGCGCACCATGACTCCCTAAGCAAACTGAATTACAAAACAACGAAGATCATATGTTGAACTGAGTGATGGTTTTTTCGCTCGAAGCATATTTTCTTACATATTAATGTTCAGCATCGATCTTCGATGTGGCTATGTACATGCAAAAAATAAGCCGTTTTTGCTAACATGCTAACAAGACTGTTAATCACCCACCAGGGCAACAATATGACTGTAAAGCAGGTCCTCGTCGAATGCTGAGCTTGCAAAACTATCAAATACGAAAAATCGTTAGATCTAAATCTGTTTATTTCATAAAATAACATAGTACAACAAAACATAATTGTCATAAAACAGCACATTGCAAATTTATAGCCACATAGTAAATTAGATACTTTATAACGCATGTAAAAAGCAAAGACATGATTATTTTTAATCAGTAGGTTTCATTGGAATTAAATTATTTTGGGAGTATATAGAAGTTAACAAGTACGAGGGATGTTCGGAAAGTAGTACGAACGTCATTCATGCATTCGTATGAACAAGTTATATGAATTCCTGCTGTCACCGTAACCTTTTGTCCAAGAAGCCTGAAAATTTTATTTATCTAGGTAAAACATTAAGGACTTTGTAGAACCTTTAATAGGGTATGCTAGAGAATACTAGCAATTATTTTCGGCTAAATCAAATATCGGTGTTAAAATAATAATAAAGATAGGTAAAAACCGATGCTTATAAATTTTGAATACATCATTAAGAAAGGATATCGGATATCTATCCTTGTCTATTTGATTATAAAATTAATTTAATTTGTTATTGTGGCAACACAGTATTACAGTGGAGTTAAGGTTAATAATGGAAAACGACAGGGGTTGTTTACAACACTTCTGGGTAAATATAGAGGAATTTTCAAAAATGCCAAGTGTGCACGACGAAAATAACTTAGGAAAAACACAATTTCTACAATAAATAATTTAGTAAGAAGAAAACAATGATGAAGCAAACTTGTTTTTGTTTTATGCCCGGAAAATTTCGCAGTAACCCTAGAGAAGTTCTGACACAGCCACTGTCTTGTACTCAAAACTGGCCAAAAGTTAAATACTAAGTGGAGAAATGACTGATGCACCTACATATAATTTTAAAACACTTAAACATTGGTATATTGTCTGCAATATAACTGCATTTGCATTACTTATCAAACACCCCTCGTAAAATCTGGTTCCTACACAACTAAGAATAATTACGACTTCTTACCGAACACCCCTCGTATAATTTGCCTCCTAGATTACTGAGTATATTTACGACTAGTAACCCGGAATGTCGACCACAGACCAGAAATACTATCACAGTCAATGTACTATTAATTAGAAATACATTGTCACGATTAGCGACTATTTATGGTGACAATAATTAGCTTAGTTGGTTACTTAGTTTCACAATAACAAAACAAGTTATATAAATTCTGTATTTATTTTAAGAACTGATCGTCCGTTGGGAACCATGTAAGATGTTCATGTTAAAATGTAGTTTTTAACTTGTTATATTTAAAAAAATGTCCATATCAAACACAGCTTTTTAACTTGTTATATTTATATACAAAATACTGCTAGTCAATTGCTGAGCCATGAAAATGGCCATATTAAATACACCGTTTTTACGTTTTACATGAAATACAAAGATACTGTGGGTGCATTAAATTCGGTATCATAACATTGTTGTTTTACATGTTATGTTTAAATACAAAAATACTTCATTTACCTGTCATTTGAAGAGTCTTGAGCGATGTTTATATCAAATATATCGTTTGGATGTGCTATTTTCAAAATACAAAAATACTGCTTGCCCCTTGTTGAGCATTGCAAGATATCCATATTAAATACATTGTATTTCACATTGTTGAGCCATGAAAGATGTCCATATTAAATACACCGTTTTATGTATAACATGAAATACAAACATACTGCGCCTCCGTAGACTTGCAGTTTTTTGTAGTAAAAATATAACACATTTAATTAACGGTGTGTTTAATACAAACATCTAACATTACTAACAAATGGATATCTGCTTAAGATAAAGATACTGCTTGTTTTGCAGAATAATGTCCATATTCAAGATACTATTTTGATTATTAAATTAAATACAAACATAATGGTTGTCCATTGGATTGATGAGCCATGTTGGATGTTCATATTAAAATATTAATTAAACATGTTATATTTAAATACAAAACAATGCACGTGTTATTGGAAAATAAAAATTGAAAAAAAATCTAGTTTGATAACTCGTCTGTACCACATTAAAAAAGTATTTTCTTCAAAACTATCACATAATTTATTCATTACATTTATATTCAATATCATATTGTAGACGAAGTTGTAGTTCATATTGAATACAGTAAGTACATTAATCAGCACGTACCACTACTTGTATGCATATTGCCCTTATAATGTCAAACCTTTCGCTAAATCTCACCCACAGCATAAAATTTCAATTTCGATAAGAGACCACAAGGGAAATCTGATCAAAATATTCCCATTCGAAGACTCCGCCGCGTGTTTCGGTTTTATTCCGATGGGTGTCGTAAAAACGCTTGTTGACAATTCTACAATATTTGGTTTTACTGACGATAAAAGCTTGTCTTAGACTTTTTATCATTTATACTTGTAATTTTCGCAAAATACTGTATCGGTTCTAGATTTTTGAAACATTTCTCGCCACGGAAGTCATAAAAGCAAAAGTAAAGACTATTCCGAATAGAGAATAGGCGAGTCACTAGTCTAATAAATTGTTTTTCTTTATTTTTACTTGTAAAGCAACACTCTCTTACACTATCGGCTCATTACATTCACCTCTGTTTTAGGCTGGGACTACTTTCAACTACTTTTACTTTAACTCAAAAAAATAGTTCACCGATTACATTTACAATAGTTTGGGTTTCTTCTGTTTTAATGAAAGATAGTGAAGGTTTCTGTCATTTGTTTTACCTCAAACATTCAAATTCATAATTATGACTGTATAAAATAAAGCTGTCGAGTTTGGTAAAAAATCTTGACATTGAGCCTTTCGCAGAGATGTAAAGTGAGTGTAAGGAACGACTATTCTGCGAAGGAGATTGGTAAAGCAAGTCTATATCTTACTTTACCACAAAAGGATGGCTATAATGAGTCTGGAGACTAGCCGCATGTCAAATGTTTTTCATGGTGAACATTTATCATAACCTGGTATCTAGGCCGTATGAATCCGAAAGGAGGCCATATTGCTTTATCTTTTCCAAAATTAAATTCAGAACGTAAAGTAAAGACGAACTCCGAATGGGGACCAGCTTGCTATGTCCTTCCCAGATTTCAGTTCAGTATGTTAAAAACTATTCCCCATGATGATCCTCATTTCATGTATTATTGGGGCACGTCACGGGAAAATCTGTCTTCGGTCATATTTTTGATATCATAATTGTTTACTGTATTTGGAAACAAACATACGGCTATCTATTATTTTTTCCATTACTAATTAGAGATTTTGTTACACATTTTAACGAAATAATGTTTGTTTTTACCGCGAAGTGCCAAATAGTAATTTTGTATGCTAAACTTTACGACGTCATTTCAAGAATTGACCTCAACTGTCCGAAGCCGAATGTATAATTTTCAGATAGGCGCCCGTTGTACAAGGATTAAGTATAAACTCTGAACAATGAACATGTCCAAATTTACTATTTGGTAACATTCAAACACTGTTTGACAGTTATGCATTGATTTATTAATGTAAAGGATCTTTCTACTATTTAATAATAGATTCTGTGAATGTTTTAATGATTTATCAGTTGCTAAAAATCTTTTTGATGACAATGACTTAATACGAAATGTACTATATTCTTCATGATTCTTTACGACAAAATGCAGCTTCGAATCAAGAGAACTTCACACATATTTGACAAAATACAGACTCGTAATAAGCAATCGCAATTCACTTAGATTGTACTGATAAATGTCTCCCATTCTATTTTCAGGATCATACCAAGGACAATGGCTGAGAGGGATGCGGCACGGCTATGGAGTCCGAAAGAGCGTTCCTTATGGTCTGGCCTCTCACTACCGTCCCAAGGCTCTTCGAGCGTCCTTGACCTCGCTACGGAGCGAGAACGAGGACGAGCAAGTCGTCAAAAACCGGGACAAGAAGCTGGACGAATCGAGGGGTGGATTTGTTTTGAAAGCTCGGAGCGATGAAACGCCCCCGGCACGTCGCAGGTCGTTTTTCGACAAACAGGGAAGGTCGAGTCTACGTAAAACATTAATGTCAGGGTTACGTTTAAAGAAACAAAAAAGCACAGGTGATATAAATGACTCCCCCAAACGACAGACGGGGTCAGTTAGGAGTACTATTAGTAGTTTAAGTCATGTGAGTGCTGATTCCACGCAGAGCGGCATGACTAATGTATCCATGTATACAGACAGTAATTTAAGTTTTGTTAGTCAAGATGACATCACAGACGTTAATGTGACGGAAACGTACATGGGTGAATGGAAAAATGATAAAAGATCTGGATTTGGTGTAAGTGAACGCTCAGATGGATTAAAATATGAAGGAGAGTGGTTTAACAACAAGAAATACGGATACGGAGTAACAACATTTAAGGAAGGTACAAAAGAAGAAGGGAAATATAAAAACAATGTGCTTATTACATCAGGAAAGAAAACTAAATTATTTCTCATACGGACTTCCAAGTTAAGGGAGAGGATTGACAATGCGGTATTGTCTGCTCAAAGAGGGGCTCAAATCGCTCTACAAAAGGCCGATATAGCTATTACCAGGTTGGTAGAAATAATAATTACTACACAAATTATTGTTATTTTCTGTTTGGGAATGCTGTGAGTATATATGAAGTATAAAATGACATTGCCTGTACCAGGGAGCGAACCCGCACCGTCACGGCGACAGCGCCTAGCCCTGCAATTCCGACGACGCAACCAATTAAAGTCAAAACTGGTGCTATATGCCATACATTTTCAGTAGAAATAACAAAGCTGCTATACATGTGGCAATCCGTTTAATAAATCCCCCAATAAAACTGGTGCTTACTCGTGCCATGAGTTTGAGCATCTGCTTTGTCTCTTTTAGCGAGCACAAATTGGTCAACCAGCGCACGTGTAACGTTTTGTGCCATTTCCGTAAAGCTCAGAATCACGCCGAGCGTTCCAGCGCATGGTTGGCAAAAAAGATTACTTGTTTTTAATTTTCAGCTGATCGTATAGCCAACGTTTGTATCATCTCCATGACCACATTGCAGGTATTACTTGCCGACGCAGTAAGTCATATGGCTGCTCTATGCCATGGTAGGATGATATAGGTTTCATGAGTCACATTTCTTTAGACATAAACTCATACAACGCTCAGGGCTGCGGTGATAGAAATATACCCAATATCCATCCTTTAATATAACTAGTTTTCATGACTAAAGTCTGCATATTTTACATTTATGGGGGTGGGTGGGGGCAAAATATATAATCATTAATAATTCATTTAGTGTTGTTAATATAGAATTGTTTGACGATTAAACATTCAATCAATCAGTATGTTCGGAAATGTTTATTGCGCGATTTTCGCTGTTCATTTTTGTCGCAGAAAAAAATATGTATGTATTTTTTTGTGATTTTGTATATGAAAAGAATTGATTTTCAGATGAATTACAGTTCCGACATAGATTTTTATGACTGCCGGACTCAATATCATTTCATACGCGTTTTTAGACAAGTATGTTGTTATTTTCCAATCGCGTTTAAAAAAATAAATGTTGCTGTTTGGTTGTAGACGCAGTATTTGTTCTTCAAAATGGTTTGGGAAATCAAGCTTATTGAAGTATACACTTAGAACTTTAGAGTTGTGTACATACCAATACATGCAAATCATATGAAGACATGCAAAAATACCACAGACAGCTCGTAGTGAACGGTAGTAATACTGATATATTGCTTCAATAAACATTTTGTTGAGAATCCGCACAAATTGCTTAAAGTCATGCAAAGACGGTTTTTGTGATTCATAGAGGTATTTGCACTTATCACAAAAGTACAGCCGTCCGTTTAGAACAATATAAGGCACAATACAACTTTTTCTTATTAGTAAAATGTCAGTTAATTATCAGAGAATCTATGTTTATGTTTGCACTAGTATGAGCTGTTGAACATTAATGCAGGACCATGGGCTGATAAATGAGCAAAAATCAGTGGCACATTGTTATTAGTTGTTAAAATAACATTTCAACGCTAAGCCATAAATGTCTCTGATGTCTATGGCTGACACTAATACTTGACCGGTAACATTACATTACAGCTTCCACTTTGATCTTATTCAGTACCTTATTTTGTTACTTGAGTTTTAACAAGCAAAATTAAAACAATGAGTTACTGTTTTACGTACAGTCTATAGTTATGGGTTACTTTAATGAAGTCTTCAGGACATACATATCTTTCTTAAGACATGAAAATAAATTACCAACACTAAGTAACCTTATATTAGGCTTTACCCAAGACTTAATTCCGTCTTGATAACACATGAAAATATATACCCAATAGTAAGTAACATTACTTTTTAATGAAGACTAAATACCGTATTAAAAATCGATCCCGAAAGATGCAACAAATTTTAGTCGCTGTGAATAACTGATCATAGTATCTACATCTTTAAAATTAGACTCTTCTTTGAAAAATGTTTTGGTATGGTTATGTGAAGTTTAATGTTTATGTAATATTTTGTCTTCTTACATTTTCTGCAACAGTGAAAACAGATTTCATTACACTACTGAGCTCATATTGAATAAAAAAACAAACATACACATAGCTTTAAAATGATAGTGCCTCTAGCTGGGAGCGGACCCGCACCGTCACGGCGACAGCGCCTAGCCCTGCAATTCCTGCGACGCAAGCGATTGAGCTAACCGGGACAACCCCAAAAACGGTTGATCGGTTAGCCCTGATATACGTAACAATCACTGCATGACATCGGTAACGGGTTAATTTACTGATAACAGTACTGACTATATGTACGGGGAGACTTTTTACGGCCGCCACACTGCACAAATAGCGCTACTGTGAATTTTAAATGATAGTGCCTCTAGCTGGGAGCGAACCCGCACCGTCACGGCGACAGTTCCTAGCCCTGCAATTCCTGCGACGCAACCGATTGAGCTAACCGGGACAACCCCAGCCTTAAGAAATATGTCATGTTTACTAATGAAGGGAAGACATTCGGGAGATTTACAGGTCGGTGGGTCTTTTGGTGTAGCTACTTTTGGTACAGGTGTACTTGTTTCAGAAGCATGCTTAATTACAATTTTCGTGTGCACGCTGCAAATGATATTGAACAAAGTCAACGGCGATGACGTCAAAAGCATTCCACCATCCCGCCGGGTGTTTAAAGTCATGTCAATTTGTCAAAAAGTGGTATTGAAGAACGGAAAGAGATATTTGTAAACAAAGTAAACAAAAAACGATTCTTATTATTTCCAGACTTTCAGACACATACATTTTATAAAATCGGTTATTGCATTCATTATGTAGAAGCACTTTTTCAGCCACAATAAATGCGATGCAATAAAAACTAGAATATCGGTGACGACGACGGAACTCAGTGTCCGCTGTGGTCGTTCTGTTGCTTGTACGTGTCTGCAGCATCCCATTTTGGATATTTCGTGTCATTTTTGGATATTTTGTGTTAAATTATCATAGAATAATTTCAAGTGTAGTCCTAGTATGTTAAATTTGGGCAATGAAATTTCTAAATAGGAACAGACAGAAAATTTCTGCAAAATAAATTGATGTTTATTTTCGAACCACAATAATAGATCATGCAACAAACTCTATTAGACAACAATGTTGGGCGATACATCACCTTATTCAATCTAAAACCTTCTACAATTACAATTATTGCAAATTTATTGTTGTAAAATGAAAACAATCGGAGTATTGTGTCATTGTTTGAAGATATGGCGTCAGTATTCCACTCATTGCAAGTGACTCAAGCGGCATCACAATGAAGTAGCTCGTTAGGGGATTAGTGGGTCATCCATATAACAATGTATGGAAATAATATATCAGTGAAGGCCGTCACAGATTGGCTTGTCCAGTATCCAAGAGTTTAAACGTCCTGGCTCCAAGATTATATAAAACTGAGAATGAAGACCATTTCTGTCAATCAGATGCTTGAGATTTGAGACTGGTCTCCGTTCTTAGTTCTATGATATTGGGGCCAGTTCTCCAAATTGAACAGACAACTTCCCCACTATTAAACTGACAACTTTTTCACTAGCGACTTCTATACAACTAATAATTAATAATAAACTAATTTTTTTCTGAATACATAAACCAAACTTATACTAGTATCCACCAGTATAATGTTGACATAGTCCTCCACGGTCCCTTTCCATCCCCACAGGGAAACTTGCATTATGATAATCTTTCTCTTACGTATCAACTTATTAGTTGTAACTAATTATGATCTAAACACTGTGTCCAAGGTTATAAAACTGAGCATGGAAAACAGTCTCAAATCTTAAGCATCTGATTGGCTGAAATGGCGACCAGTCACCATTTCAGCAAATCAGATGCTTGAGATTTGAGACAGGTTTCCAATCTCAGGTTTATAACCTTCAGCCCTGATTTCCACAGCCTCAAATGGACTAAGGCATTGTCGGAGAACAAGGAGTCGAAATTTATAAAACAAAACTGAGATTGGAGACTAGTCTTCATTTCAGCCCCCATGAGATGCTCGAGATTTGAGATTGATCTCCAGATCTTGACTATAGAAACTGGAGAAAGCCCAAAACTGAAACCCCCAAATCAACCATTCTAGAGTTCTGACGAGCTCTACAGCGAACGTGCATTCACATGTTGAAATAATTGCTAGAACATACTCTAGACGTAGAAAAAAATATTTCTCATATGTCAACAATATGTTTCCATGGAAACTGAATGATCTCTATAAGATATATTGTACCTGGCATAATAGTTTGCCAGACATTGGGACGAAATGTACATTATAGTTCTGATTTGCCTACGCAGTGGCTTACAAATCAAGACTATAATTTTAACTGTGAGATTATTAAAACATGAAAATGACATTTTGAGTAAGAGACCATTCTTTTCAGTAGCAGATTTAATGGAGTCGACAAAGTGTCATTCACAATTAATCGTTTATAAACAAAATATTAAACGAAATTTGATGATGTGTTTTTTTTTTCATAAAAAATCTTGCCAGTAATGTTTCAATAACAGATGGTTCGCTAGTGTAGTGTGTTTTCCGCTGCCTGCAAATCGTTAGAAATTGCCTAGAAATGTTTTACCTGCGCTACTGAGTAATTAGCTTCGATGATTATTTGAACTGCACAGACAAATACAGGTTAGATGCTAGATTATACGGTAACTCTTAAGATTGTGTAGTTTCATTTTCAAGAAAAAAAGAGATGTACGTTTTGAAGTGTTTGAACACTTATCTCTGAGCTGAGTTGCTGATCTAATAACAAAATAACGTAAAACGCCGGGTAATATCTGTACCCACGATCATAAAACTAAATCAGGAAACCAGTCTCAAATCCCAAGCATCTGAATGGCTGAAATGGCGACTGGTCGCCAATTCAGCCGATCAGATGCTTGAGATTTTAGACTGGTCTCCAATCTTGGTCCCAGATCTTATAACAAAATAACATAAAACGCCGGGTATAATCTGATGAGCGGTTACCTAAGAATTATATATCTTTCTTCTTGTCCAAGTTTGAGACTATCGTGATAAAAATGATTTAAAATAAGCTAAGATAACAGAAGCATGCTCATCAAATATATGCCAGGTGCGAGTTGTATGCTAGCTCACTTCTAGAATGATATCGACGCGTGTAGGCCTACTAAACAGCTTGGGAATCGCACTTGGACTCCTTATATTGAAATCCGTCCACATATTTAAACTTTCTGGTACCAGGTTGGCCGACCGAACAAGCGGTTAACATGTTATACGGTTGATACTTTGGCCGGAAAAAAGTTTTATAAAATAACCATGATCGTTGTATGTGTATGTACCCCGTGTATATTAACGGTATGCACGGGCTAATACTCAGAAAACTGTTGAAATGTGAGGTTTAAAACATTTCTGTTTTGCAGGATGGCAAACGCCCGGGCGAAGGCGGAACAGGCCGATCAGGCAGCGATGAAAGCCGAGCAAGATTCGGACACAGCTAGGTTAAAAGCGAAACAATTTGCACCAGAATTTCACCAACCAGGTAACGTATACATTCTTGATAAATTATATTAACATCGATGAGCAATAGGCAAATTGTGTAATTTTATAAAAATCCTAAAGTTAATAAACGAAAAAAATATTAACCAAACAAAACGAGTTGTACAAAAGTTAGGTTCGGGTTATTTATATGTGTTCCCCTGGAATATATGGAAGCATATTTGCGCCACTACTTAACCATATAAATTAACGTGAAAAAAATAGAGGATTTCGCAAAAAAAGTTTTTTTTCGCGAAAACAGATAAATTACACACGAAAGAAATTAACACGAATTTATTCCTGATAATGCTCTAAATTGCCTCAACATAAAGATATAGTATCCATGAAAATAATGGAGGATTTCACGAAAACAGATTTTTTTCTCGAAAACAGATAACTTTTTTTCGCGAAAACATCCATAATTTTCACATTATTTTATGTGGTTAAGTTGTGGCACAAATATGCTTCCATAATTTTTAAGATAACTGGCATCTTTCGTGAAATTGTTACGCTTTCATGAAAAGTTATCTGTTTTTCGTTTCACGAAATCTGATTTCGTGAAATCTTCCATTATTTTCATGCAAAAATATCTTTCGTGAAATTTTTAAGGTTTCGTGAAAAGTTATGTCTTTTCGTGAAATCCTCCATTATTTACATGAAAACTTTATCTTTATGTTGTGGCAGTTTAGAGCACTAACAGAAATAAATTCGTGTTAACATAACTTTTTTAATCGTGAAAATATGGATGTTTTCGCGAGAAAAAAACCTTTTTTTTGCGAAATCCTCCATTATTTTCACGTTATTTTATGTGGTTAAGTTGTGGCACAAAAATGCTTCCATAAAAGTGCTTCTTGGAAAATTTGGAAAGATGGGCAAATATAACAACAGAGGAAATGGTTGGCTGCAATATTTCTTGCAGTAAACTATTGGCAAATACTGTTCTCTGAGCCTTAAAATAATATCCGGAGTGATTTCTCTTAAAAATTTTGTCCCATGTTTGCTTTCGAGTATTCTGATTGGTTAATTTAGGGTTTAATCTTTAATCACAACCAATGCGGCTCAATTTGACCCTTTTTAACTGTGGTAGGATTGTGGTTAGGGTCTCCTATTGTGGATGGATTGTGGTTTGAGTCTTCTATTGTGGTAGGATTGTGATAAGTGTCTTTTGTGGTAGGATCGGGAACCAGACTAACCTATTGACTATATGTGTTTTTATTCGGGTACATTCTCTCTTCAATCTTGTTTCCGTAGAGATTTCAATTTATTTTCACGGCGATGTTCTTTTTTTCTATTATACCATATTTTAATATTTTCTTTAAATTTATGTGACGTACTAGGCCGTTAATCTATGGGAAAGAAAATCGGATAAAACAAACAGAAATCCTTAAAAATGAATGTTTCTTGTCTTAATATTATGCCTGGTCAAGAAATTCTAAGTGACTGCAAAATATTCCAGTAACTATGTTTATTTATTTCAAAGGCATTTAACTGATTAGTATATACTAACGTCAATTTTGCTTACATTCACGTCAAGGGACATTGGGTGCGGACAATTTATTTTGCTAAATAGAAAATAACTAAGCATAAAACTATAATCATTTACCTCAAGAAAAAGTGTATTTTTATTGGCAAATTACTTTTAAAATACAACCCATGCTTTTTCAATAAAGGAACAACGTTTAGTTATCTGTATACAAATATGATGCAGTTTTCTTATTTGGGGACATTTGAAAGGACAAACAATTTTACGGATTACGGAAATAATGAAAATGACTTTCTAAAAAATCAGTGAATTTCACAAACAAGATGAAAAGTGTATTTTCATGGAAAAAATGTAAGCTTTAATGACAAAAAGTTTTATACCACCTATGTTATCAAAAACTGTACTAAAATATTTTACCGCGCACGGGACAAATTCCCTTTGTTCCAATTTCGTTCATTCGCTCGTAAATAATGCTTTCATTCCAAAACAACTTTGATAGAAATATACGTAAATGATGACACGTCAATATTGGAGTCGACATGTGTAAAATCCCCTGTCTTTTGACGGCCCACAGACGCATCATTAGAGAAGGATGGCTGCAAATGTAACATGGGACGTTTGAATTTTGTCAGGTCAATATGAATATCGACGACTCGTTATACGTACAAAATATCATTTTTAAGAAGAATTTTTGCGCTATTAAAAACCGCAATCTTAGACGTCTATTTCGGTATATAACAATAATGTTTTCAAATCTTTTGTTTTCTGTGGCATCAGAATTGAACAGCATAGTCCGTATGTTTTAGGAGGAAACACGAGCTTTTGAGGTTCCGTCTTAACATTTCATGAATGAATGTATGTTGTTGTTGTTTTTATTTTTGTTTTTGTTTTATTTGTTTGTTGTTATAGAAGGCCTTATTGTAAATTAGACATTATATTTTGTAAATTTAATGTACTAAATAAGTAACATTCTTTAAATAAAGATATTATTATTATTATTATTATTACCACAATAGGAGACAATCCTTCCACAAGAGGAGACTCTTACCACAATGCTACCACAATTGGAGACTCTTGTCACAATCCTTCCACAATAGGATACTCTTACCACAATCCTACCACAATAGGAGACTCTTACCACAATCATATCATAATAGGAGACTCTTACCACAATCCTACAACAAAAGGAGACTCTAACCACAATCCTACCACAATAGGAGACTCTTATCACAATCCTTCTACAATAGGAGACTCTTTCCACAACCCTACCACAATAGGAGACTCTTACCACAATCCTACCACAATAGGAGACTCCTACCACACTCCTACCACAATAGGAGACCCTTACCACAATCCTACCACAATTGGAGACTCCTACCACAATCCTACCATAAAAGGAGACTCTTACCAAAATCCTACCAAAATAGGAGACCCTTAACACAATCCTACCATAATAGGAGGCTCTTACTACAATCCTACCACAATAGAAGACTCCTACCACAATCCTACCACAATAGGAGACTCTTACCACAATTCTTCCACAACAGGAAACCTTTACCACAATCCTACCATAATAGGAGACTCTTACCACAATCCTACCATAATAAGAGACTCCTACCACAATCCTACCATAATAGGAGACTCTTACCACAATCCTACCACAATAGGAGACCCTTACCACAATCCTACCATAATAGGAGACTCTTACCACAATCCTACCACAATAGGAGACTCCTACCACAATCCTACCACAATAGGAGACTCTTACCACAATTCTTCCACAACAGGAGACTCTTACCACAATCCTACCATAATAGGAGACTCTTACCACAATCCTACCATAATAAAAGACTCTTTCCACAATCCTACCATAATAGGAGACTCTTACCACAATCCTACCACAATAGGTGACTCTTACCGCAATCCTACCATAATAGGAGACTTACCACAATCCTAACATAATAGGAGACTCTTACCACAAACCTACCACAATAGGAGACTCTAACTGTGGTAGGATTGGGAACCAGGCTATATAAAATGTCTGTTTTAAACGAGACTGCATAAAGTTTGCAACGCCACCGTTGAAAATGAATATTAACTGTCCTTCAACATTTGACCTGCTGTCGGAACCTTGTTTTGATATGCGCACTTCTGAACTTCTTACTCATCTGATACCCGTCTAAGTCTTTGTCGCATTGAACATGAGTAGACATCCGAAAAAACTAATTTGTTTTAAGAATTTACGCTCTTCCGTTTTGGCTTTTTTAGGACTTTATTCACGACTGTCGTACCGTCAGTCTATCACATCATAATACTTTTTGAGATTGTTATTTAAGTTAACAATGAATATTTCCGAATCAAGTAACCTTTCCAAGAGGAAAACAACTGGATTAACATTAAGCCATCTTTAATCATAATCTACTAATTGCTATAAAGACAAACATTCAGAATTTAAGAGTATAACAGTTAACCAAACGAATTATAACACATTTCAAGATGAATATTATTGGTTATATTTATAGCAATGTTTATTTCCTACCAGTTTACAGCCATTTAGCCAAAGAAGGGAATTTTCGAATATGTCCCACGGGTAATTGATATCGCATATCGCATATTTTGTCAGACATTTCGTGCAGGCGAGATCAATAATAGAATAAACACACATGATAGAAAGACATGTAGATATGTGTGACGAGCCACGACAAATGGGGCGTACGGCCTATGCTACCAGATCCGTCTGGGCCGAAACCCCCGTCCCTTCCCCGCGCGCCTCTCTCCAATCCTTCGAGCACTCCAGCATCAACATATTGATGATGACAAATTGTTCTCTTCTTCATCGTCGTAGTTTTGAATAAATGTCTCATGTTAGCGTTAATATGATGCCGGTCGCCATTGATTAGCGTGAAGGTTTACTCCAAAATCTGTTTCATCTCATTTAGCGTGCGTGCGTGTGTGTGCGTGCCTGCTAGGCACGTAAGAAAATTATCTCCCAACTCAACCAAGAAAAATGACGAACATGCAATGCATAATTATAGGCCACGTTTTAAAAACCATCAACAGTAAAAGAGTAGGCTGACTGCTTTCGAAAAGTCAGTGGCTATATGCCACTGTGTGACTGCTTCGGAACGATCAGCGTTGACATGCAACTGTGTGAATGCTTCGGAACGGTCAGCGGTGATATGCCACTGTGTGACTGTTTCGGAACGGTCAGCGGTAACCACTGTGTGACTGCTTCGGAACGGTCAGCGGTAACATGCCACTGTGTGACTGCTTCGGGACGGGCAGCAGTAACATGCCACTGTGTGACTGCTTCGGACCGGTCAGCGGTAACATGCCACTGTGTGACTGCTTCCGGACGGTCAGCGGTAACATGCTACTGTGTGACTGCTTCGGAACGGTCAGAGGTAACATGCCACTGTGTGACTGCTTCGGAACGGTCAGCGGTGACATGCCACTGTGTGACTGTTTCGGAACGGTCAGCGGTAACATGCCAATGTGTGATTGCTTCGGAACGGTCAGCGGTGACATGCCACTGTTTGACCGGTTCTGAACAGTCAGCGGTAACATGCCAAAGTGTGACTGTTTTGGAACGGTCAGAGGTAACATGCAGTTGGAAAGGTCAGTGGTTATATGCCCCTGCTGAACTACTGCAGCGCTGACTCTCCTTGACTGAGCGGCTGCTTTTGAACGGTCATTGGTGGAAATGTCTTTACGACCAGCAATTAAAAACGTTATCGAAGTGGCTAAAACATTGTTAAACAAACATCCGCAGGTGGTCTGATCACCAAGCAGCCTATAATATTATATGTTTTATTTTACATTTTTGCTATGAAGAAATAACTAGATTAGAATGGCTTGAAATACATCCTGTTGAAGGGTATAAGGGGAATCAATGATAACACTGAGGAAATGTGGCACATAATTTACCCTACAGATAACACCTTTCCTAAGTTTGACAGTTATGTGTTCATTATTAGCAAACATTCCTGAAATAAGTACACGTTCTACTTTCATATGTTGAACGTTGAACGTCACCGTCTAAAGATTTTTACAATAATTATTGAAAACGAGGTTGTTGAAGACGTCTTCCTGAGGATGTTTAGTGTCGTAATCGTCATAAAAAGAAACATGTGATGTACAGTTAGTACTCATCGAAATGCATACAACGGCCCATGCTCTAATGTAGGAGACTATGAGATTTAAAGATTGTATCCTGTCGGATGCGAAACAACTTAGTATATTGATCACAATCCGAACAAGTATTACTTTAAAAGACGTTTTAGTTAAACTGCAGCCGATATTAAGACATTAGACAAACAGGGCTCAAGAACATAAAACTGAGTTTAGAGACCTGTCTCAATTCTTAAGCATTTGATTAGCTGAAATGGCGACCAGTGCCCATAACAGCCATTCAGGTGCATGAGATTTGAGACTAGTCTCTAGATTTAGTATTTATGATCTTGGGTCCAGATTCTCTTGAGTGTTAATAACTGTTGTTTGCTTTCACATTTCAGGAACAGATATTATAAAGAAGAAGCTTATGGAACAGAACCATAACGGAGAAACTGAGGATAGTTATGATTTCAGCCAAATGGATTTTCAACAAAATCACAATCCGCATCAGCGCTCAAAATCTATGATGATGCGGAACAGTGAAGGGGGTCAGGGTTTATCCCCATCAGGCATGGACCAAGGGTTAGGTCCGATCCGAAAGACAAGTGCACAGTCAGATTTTAATTATCTTAGTGTAAACAACCCTCTGTTACAAACAACGCAAAATTCCTTAAACCCTTCTAAAGAAACTGTGATGTCCAATCATTCGCCACACAACCGAAGTCCTTCATTGAAAATTAGACGTTATAGTTTTCTAGCCGGCTCGAGGAGGGGTAGGGGTTTTAGTGAGTTATTCAATTCCACAATTCTTAATGACCATTTTGATCAGTATTCCGCTCAACGTGACGACAGTGGACTCGGTCGAGACTTTCTCGCTCCGGAAATGTCAAATCGAGTGCACCCTAGTGATACTTCGCCAGATTCCGGAGTTTCCGAAGGAGTTGATGACGGAGTCAAGCCCTTTGTACGCCGAAGGACATTGCCTTGTATTGTTAAAAACGACGAAACTGAAAAAGCTAAAGCAGCAGTAAAAGAACAAGCTCATAGCAGTGAAAACCTAGCAGGAAGGAATCCAGAAACTTATATCATTGAAAACGGAATCAGAAAAAGGGTTAAAGGAATAGCTAGAAATCCTCAGCCGTCTAAGATGGCCTCGTCGAAAGGCGATTTACCAAAGGAATATACAATTGAAAGCCAAAACCCCCTTGCACGTTCCGGAAAACACGGGAGTCTTCCAGATATAACTGCCATTCAAAAGACGGAGAAGCCCTCCATGTCACGTGAAGAGGCATATAAGCTAAGCTCCGCCCGGAGGGAGGAGTTGCGCAGACTCCAAGACCTCGCAGAGAGGCGCCGACAAGGGGATGTCACAGTGATCTTAGGCGATTTGAGGGTAAGTGTGATTTTACGCAGCTATTCGAAATTGCGCTATTGAATCCAGGTGCTGGATTAAAATTATTAAAATATAAATTCAAGATATGGGGAGACCTTATGGTTTAAATATCGTAACTTGTCATGCATGAAATTAAGTTATTATAAATGTATGTATTATTTATGTATTGCTTAGTATTGGCAGAGGAATGAATAACAGTTGGAGACTGGATTTAAGGAGTAAAATTTAGTAATTGGACTGTTCATTGTTACACAAGTATCAGTTTTTCATGGTAAAATTTATGTTTGTAAAATAATTAGTACTACAGCATTTTTTTAATTTATTAAAATAATTCATTTTCTCAAATGTAACAATTTATTTTTTGACAGGATTTTGTGCAGCAGCGGCAACTACTTGTTCTGGTTATAGCATTGAACTTAAGTTTAGCTACTATGTTTTTCAACCTGCTTTCTTGAGCAGAAACAAATTTCTGGTCATTCCTACCCATAATTCCCTGGTTTTGCTGGATTTCCTGCCATGCAACCGGACATGACGTAAAAACCGGCGGTTCAATATGGCGTCTTGCCATGTGTAAAGACAAGCGACTGAGGAGAGAATGTTGCGGGTTCCTTGACAGGCTGAAGAGGAGGGAATAGTTGCTGAGAAAGCGCTCGCTTTATTTCCACGTTTCTTGGAAGTAATAACTTTCTAGAGGAATTCCCTTAGGCTTTTGGAAGAGAGGTGAACTTAGCATTTTGCTGGAGACTTGTTTTTATACTTATACCAAAATGCCAATAGAGATTGGTAAAAGTGTTCTTGTTTCATGTGTTAAAATACCATGTACATTAGAAATGTGTGTTCGTGTGGGTGAGGTTTTGATGTTTGCATTTAGCTCATTTCGTGACTAAACCAAAGAGAATTTTTATTTCATGGCACTGTTATTCCCTAAATTTCCTGCATATTACTCTCGTTTACTCTATAGTTCGAGATGCTAATCAAAACAATTTTTGTGTTAAACACCGGGGTCCAAGATCATAAAATAAAGATTGGAGACCAGTCTCAATTTCAGTCAGGTGCTTGAGATTTGATACTGGCCTCCTGATTTAGTTTTATGATCTTGGGCCCAGTAGAGAAATATAGCGTTCATCATTTGTTCTCGTCATTAAGTGAATTATTGCATCAAGGCATAATCAAGCGGTCGTAATATGTAACGTTTGTGTTACCAACTTGACCCATTTTTTTCTTCCCCCTAGTTCATACAAATAACATTTTTATTACAAAAAAACATGAGTAAGAAATTTTGGATATTATAATGCCTGTTTCTTTGTAATAAAATGCTGATTTTTTTAAAGTAGTACATACATATATCCCTGGTTCTCAAATGGTGCCAAGGAACAGCCAATTAAACATCTATTAAATTGTCTATTAGTACTAATATCTCATTTTCAAAGAAGATTGTATTCAAACATTTTAACTTTAACAGAATTCAGTTGCATTGATAATTAAGTAGGCGTAGTTATTCTACGTTGTTTTTTACACTATCACATGACCTTAACCATGTTTTATCAATGTACATACAAATACAGTTGTTGTGGCCAAGTTTTGTTAATAACTAACGACAATTGGTTCCTCTGTTATAGACTATTGTTTATGATTGTTCCTGCCCTAATCGTTTTTGGGACCTCAGATTAATTTACAGTACATTTCCAAAAAGTGTCTTCTGTTTCTAAATACTGATAAGTTATGACCTTTGATCTGGAAGAGTGTGACGTTTATAAACATTGGCTCGTTTATGTCTGTTTTCCCAAGACAATCACGATTTGCTGGGAAATATGAGCGAAGTGTCAAGAAAATATCCTAAAATTGCTTCATGGTGGGGACAGAGGACTTTTCAGTGCCTATAGTAGTTAGTTTTGCTAGAATAGATATATGGTGGCTAAACGTGTATTTATATAAAATTAAGGCCAAGAACATAAAAGTAAAACTGGAGACCAATAATAAATCTCAAGCATCTGATTGGCTGAAATGGACAAGTCTAAAATCTCAAGCATCTGATTGATTAAAACGGAGAGTTTAAAAAGGAGATGCGTGAGATTTGAGACTGGTTTCCGAACTCAGTTTTATGATCTTTGGCCAATGAAATGTATTGTAAATCTAATTTGAGACCCTCTCTTTTCCTAGTGTCTTTCAGGAGTTCATTCATATTTACCCCAAACATCATGTTAGGGATTGTTGTTAAGTGTAAATGTATTGTTTCATACTTTATTATTTATATGTTTTGTCATTACAAAACTGTATTTTTTATTTATTTTGTTGCCGTTTTGGTGTTATTATTAAATACATTATATTTATAAAGTGATCAATCTTGTTCGGAAAATATGAAAGTTGTGAATGGTTTATATGATCAAATTACTCGTGTATTGTTGTTTTTGTGAATCTTGTCATTCAAATCAGTTACACATCATATTGGACATAAAAGATCGAAGTTTAAATAGTAAGTATATTCGAAATATTTAGGTGTTGAAATACCCGTTACATTGTTAGGACAACTTACGCTGTTAGAAAATAATTTCATTAATATTTGTTTTCACGAATTTAACAAAACAGCAACATCAGTAAAACGGTTTTAGTATGTATATCTGACTCTAATCATGCATTACCAAACCCTTGCATTAAATTCCTAGTATATCGGTGCTGAAGATTGTAAAACTGTGATTTGAAACCAGTCTCAAATCTCAAGCATCTGATTGGCTGACATGCCGACCAGTCGCCATTTCAGCCAATCAGATGCTTGAGATTTGAGACTGGTTTCGATTCTCAGTTTTATAATCTTGGGGCCAGTTAATTGATTTTGTCCAAAATTTACCCATATGTTTATACTTCGAACTGTACATAATTTGACTATATTCTTCAATTATCAATTGCACATTGAGCGTAGTTTTTCTTGTTTTTAAGACAAAACTGTTTGCCTTATTGTTTACTTGTTAATTCAGTGATACTAGGCAGTGACTATATGTACAATGTACGATAGGTCGTCGAAACATTAAGCCTGAAAATAACCTCACAATAAAATACAGTCTTATTTGGGCACAATTTTACTTGAGGAAACACAAATTTTTTTATGATAATAAAACTGGTTCAAGCAACTTGATAGCAGACATAGAATTACCATGTTTTGTACATGAGCCAACAGTAGAAACGTTTGATTATAAAGATTATTATGTCTTAAATAATTAAAATTGTTTTTTTTTCCAAATTTACTTCATTAACATTAACCAAGGTTTTGGCTATCGTTGATTCTTGCTATGAACGACTGTTTAAGGTGTTTCACTCTCTGTGCCCAAGATCATAAAGATCATTGAGATCAGTCTCAAATCTCAAGGATCTGATTGGCTGAAATGGCGACTGGTCGCCATTTCAGCCAATCAGATGCTTGAGATTTGAGATTGGTCTCCAATCTTAGTTTTGTGATCTTGGGCACTGGTATCCAGAACTGACCTTTTAATGTAAGGCCCCTCTTATTACCAAATTAAATAATAAATTTAGATTCTTCTAAGTGTCTTTAATTTTGTTTCTTCCCCAGCCATCTGATGACTATACCTCGGAGTACTTAATAGCACTAGTGAATATTCTAGGGGTTTAGATTCGTACTAACATTTACAAGTCAACGGGCTCAGCATGGTCAGATGCAAGATTTCTATAAAAAAGATTTTGTTTGGGGCAGTCTTAAAGTAGTTGGGTGATAATTTCCAACTTTTTGGCCACATCCCCATGAAGAATAAATATTGCTGCCCAAAGAGGAATTCGAGTAACTCCATTGAACCTCCGCTAGCGCCCCTGCAGCCTGATGATCAATATCTACTGTAAAGGTAATCAGGGGTGTTGATCTGCAGGTACTGTAAGGTTACGGGGTGTTGATCTGTAGGTTCTGTAAGGTTAGGGGTGTTGATCTGTAGGTTCTATAAGGTAACGAGGTGTTGATCTGAAGGTAATGTAAGGTTGGTGGTGTTGATCTGTAGGTGCTGTAAGGTTAGGGTTGTTGATCTGTAGGTACTGTAAGGTTAGGGTTGTTGATCTGTAGGTACTGTAAGGTTAGGGGTGTTGATCTGTAGGTACTGTAAGGTTAGGGGTGTTGATCTGTAGGTACTGTAAGGTTAGGGGTGTTGATCTGTAGGTACTGTAAGGTAATGGGTGTTGATCTGTAGGTACTGTAAGGTAATGGGTGTTGATCTGTAGGTACTGTAAGGTTAGGGGTGTTGATCTGTAGGTTCTGTAAGGTAATGTGTGTTGATCTGTAGGTACTGTAAGGTTAGTGGTGTTGATCTGTAGGTACTGTAAGATTAGGGGTGTTGATCTGTGGGTACTATAAGGTTATGGGTGTTGATCTGTAGGTACTGTAAGGTAAGGAGTGTTGATCTGCAGGTACTGAAAGGTTAGGGGTGTTGATCTGTAGGTACTGTTAGGTTAGGGGTGTTGATCTGTAGGTACTGTAAGGTTAGGGGTGTTGATCTGTAGGTACTGTAAGGTTAGTGGTGTTGATCTGTAGGTACTGTAAGGTAAGGGGTGTTGATCTTTAGGTACTGTAATGTTAGTGGTGTTGATGTGTAGGTACTATAAGGTAATGGGTGTTGATGTGTAGGTACTGTAAGGTTAGTGGTGTTGATCTGTAGGTACTGTAGGATTAGGGGTGTTGATCTGTAGGTACTGTAAGGTTAGGGGTGTTGATCTGTAGGTACTGTAAGGTTAGGGATGTTGATCTGTAGGTACTGTAAGGTTAGGGGTGTTGATCTGTAGGTACTGTAAGGTTAGGGGTGTTGATCTGTAGGTACTGTAAGGTTAGGGGTGTTGATCTGTAGGTACTGTAAGGTTAGTGGTGTTGATCTGTAGGTACTGTAAGGTAATGTGTGTTGATCTGTAGGTACTGTAAGGTTAGGGGTGTTGATCTGTAGGTACTGTAAGGTTAGGGGTGTTGATCTGTAGGTTCTGTAAGGTTAGGGGTGTTGATCTGTAGGTACTGTAAGGTAATGGGTGTTGATCTGTAGGTTCTGTAAGGTTAGGGGTGTTGATCTGTAGGAACTGTAAGGTTAGGGGTGTTAATCTGTAGGTACTGTAAGGTTAGGGGTGTTGATCTCTACGTACTGTAAGGTAATGGGTGTTGATCTGTAGGTACTGTAAGGTTAGGGGTGTTGATCTGTAGGTACTGTGAGGTAAGGGGTGTTGATCTGTAGGTACTGTAAGGTAATGGGTGTTGATCTGTAGGTTATGTAAGGTTAGGGGTGTTGATCTGTAGGAACTGTAAGGTAAGGGGTGTTAATCTGTAGGTACTGTAAGGTTAGGGATGTTGATCTGTACGTACTGTAAGGTAATGGGTGTTAATCTGTAGGTACTGTAAGGTTAGGGGTGTTGATCTGTAGGTACTGTGAGGCTAGTGGTATTGATATGTTACTTCAGTGACTTTTACTGTTTTTCTTGTGCTATTCTAAGGATTGCCGATCCTGTATCTAAGGCATATCAAAAGGTTGTTAGTTTGTTGCAAATGAAAATTTTGAAGTTTACTCCATTAGGTAGGCTTCTTTAAAAAAAGATTTTAAGAACAATTCCATGAATATCATAAGTCAATTGTTTAACAAAGGGTTCGCTAGAAAAAGCATACAAACTACATTTTGGGTTAATATAATCCAGATGGTCTGTTTTGTCACTGACCTCACCTGTTAGGGGCATTGAAAGCACTAATTTTAATCACTGTAATTTGGTGTGCCGTGGAACAGGGCGGAATGTTATAAAACTGAGATTTGAGACTGGTTTCCATGTTCAGTTTTATAACCTTGGGCACAGATGTTTCGCCTACTTGTGAGAAGTTGAAAAGTGGGCCTATGTTTTATCATGATACAAAGATGTAATTCAAGTTTCATTGCAATACTACAAAAGTATTGATGAAATATTTCAAAAATTTTAAGTGAAAAGGACAAGTACTTTCAATGTTATTGGCAACATAAATTCCACATTATAGTTATTTGAAAGGGACATAACTAAAGAAATATTCAAAATAGAGTTATCATTCTTGTTGTCACAAATAGATTTGTTCATCGAGATGATACATTACAAGTATTAAGTTAATATTACAAGTACTTTTGAAGTTATATACAACATTTAAAGTTTCATATTTGTCATTTGGAAGGGGCATAACTAAATAAACAGCCAAACAGTAGTTAGCATTCTTGTTGTCACAGTAGGTTTTGTTCATGCTGATGATATATTCAAAGTATTCAGTGGTTGGGAAAAGTACTTTCAAGTTAAGTTACATATTAAAGTCATTTGAAAGGGACATAACTCAACAATAAGAGAAACAGGAGTTATCACTTCACTCTAGTTGTCAGATATGGCTTAGTTCATGCAGATGATATGTATTTCAATTATTAAGTTAATGTGGTTGGGAAAAGTACTTTCAAAGTTATAGGCAACATTAAGTTACATATTAAAGTCATTTGAAAGGGACATAACTCAACAATAAGAGAAACAGGAGTTATCACTTCACTCTAGTTGTCAGATATGGCTTTGTTCATGCAGATATGTATTTCAATTATTAAGTTAATAGGATAAGGACTTTCATTGTTAAAGGAACATTAGGTTCCATATTAGTCATATGAAAGGGGCATACTCAAAAATAGTGGAACAGAGTTTATCACTCTTGTTGTTACAAATAGAGTTGTTCAGGCTGATGATATCCAAAGTATTAAGTTACATTTAATAGGACAAGGACTTGCAGTGATAATGGCAACATTAAGTTCCATATTAAAGTCATCTTATTTAAAAAGGGGCATAACTCAAAAAATAGTGAAACACCGGTTATGATTCTTGTTGTCACAGATGGCTTTGTTCATGCAGATGATATATTCCAAGTGTTAAGTTCATAGGACAAGGACTTTCGAAGTTAAAGGCAACATTAAGTTTATATTAAAGTTGGGGACTAGCAGACGCTGCCCTGGCCGACACCAACGCTAATGGACAATAGGATTCTAGGAGTCTACCTGCTATTACAGGCGACACAATAAAAAAAGAAATCGTTTAATTGCAAATGAAAAAAAAGAGTTGCTTATTTAACCGGACATTTTCACAGATCAATAAAAACTATTTACTATAAACTTGTATTCAAATAAAACAAATACACTTTCATATTCATTGAACTTTATTCAGACTTAAACAATGAAAAGGAGCACTAATAAAACAAACCTATTGCACCATGGGCAAACAGTGTAAATTCAGACCAGCCACCTTAACTTTGCTGTCTGATCAGGATCAACATTGTTCACTGTTAGATTTATTATGTTTTCTGACCAAGAAGTGACCTGTGTTGATCCTGATAAGAAGGCAAGGATCAGAAGCTGATACGGGATCTTCAAGGGTTGCAAACGCAATAAAACTGGTATATATTGATTGAGTGAAGGAATGTCACTATATCTAGGCAATTTATAAATCATTTACAAGAAAATTTGGTTCAAATAAGTTCATAGTTTTCAATGATTTGCACCTCAATCTAATACATTTGAATATAATCATGATAATAAAAAAAGGATGAAAATCTATTATATTATGGTTTCAATGCAATTTGTTAATATAAGGTAATGTATTACTTTCTGCTTTGAAATGTGATTGTTGTCTAGAAAGGCAACGCAGGGAATGGTTTGTTACTATAGTGTCACATTGTAGACATTACCAGGCCCCAAGATTATAAAACTGAGAATGGTAATCAGTCTAAAATCTCAAGGATCTAATTGGCTGAAATGGCGACTACTCTCCATTTCAGCTAATCAGATCCTTCAGATTTGAGACTGGTTTCTATTCTCAGTTTCTGTGATCATTTCTCTGGAGTAAAGTCTAACCCATATCATACAATCTTCAATACAGGTCCAAATTAAACAAGAGCTGTCAGAGGAGACAGCATGCTCGACTATTCGAATCATTTGAAACAAATGCAATTTGAAGATTAAAACAATAACAACTATGGCCATACATTCATGTGCAATCAAGAAAAATATTTACAAGTGAATGGTACGGGAGAAATTCTTTTCAAATAACAGAAATAATTCCTAAATGTACCATAAATATTAAACTGAATAGGGGAATAACTATGAAATATTTCTGAATTTGTTAGAAAACTTGTTAGTAATTTTTTATTAGAGACATTTACTTTAAGTCAAATATCAATCACTTCAGTAATGTTACAGAAAAAGAACTGAAATGAAAATATAATGGTAGTTTGAAGTTGATACCTTAAGTATTTGCAAAGTTATCGATGAAGTGCACTTAAGTGAAAATATAAGTGAAACTAGAAATGTGTCCATAGGACACGAATGCCCCGCTATGCATCATTTTCAGACACTCAAGTGCAATGATGGGAATAATACGCGATACACTGCCCTTTCATGGTGAACATTTGTGTCAAGTTTTTTTGAAATCCCTCCATTTATAATGAAGTTACAGCCTGGACAAGAAAAATCTATTTTTGGTAACAGTGACCTTGACCTTGGACCTTCAGGCTTGGGTATTGTGCGGACACACTGCCTTTTCATGAACATTTGTGCAAAGTTATTTTAAAATCCCTCCATTTATAACAAAGTAACAGCCAGGACAAGATAATTCTATTTTTAGTAACAGTGACCTTGACCTTTGACCTACAGGCATGGGCATGGTACGTGACACACCGCCCTGTCATGGTGAACATTTGTGCCAAGATATTTTGAAATCCCTCCATTCATAACAAAGTAACAGCCTAGACAAGAAAATTCTATTTTTAGCAACAGTGACCTTGACCATTGACATACAGGCTTGGGCATGTACGTGACACACCGTCTTGATATGGTGAACAATTATACCAAGTTATTTAAAAACCCAATAAGAAATAACAAAGTTACAGAGCGGACACGATTTTGCAAGAAAATTCTATTTTTAGTAACAGTGACCTTGACTTTGGACCTTCAGGCATGGGTATTGTACGCGACACACCGCCTTGTCATGGTGAACATTTGTGCCAAGTTATTTTGAAATCCCTCCATTCATAACGAAGTTAAGGGCCGACTGTATATTTTGCTTAACACAAAATGTAAGCGAAAAAGGGGCATAATTTGAAAAATATTGGAAGAAGGGTTATGGGTCTTGTTGGTTATGATGTAGATTTTGATGGTGAAAATATATTTCAAGTTTCAAGGCAATATCTCAATTAGTTTAAAAGTTAGAGGCAAAATGCATATTTTGCTTGACACAAAATATAAGAAAAAAGGGGCATAACTTGAAATATATTGACAGCAGAGTTATGGGTCTTGTTGGTAATGATGTAGAATTTGATGGTGAATATATATTCCAAGTTTCAAGTTGATATCTCAAGTAGTTTATAAGTTATGGACCAAAGTGCATATTTTGTTTAACGGACGCCGACGCCGACACCGGGGCGAGTAGGATAGCTCCCCTATTCTTCGAATAGTCGAGCTAAAAAGCTCATATATTCCAGCAATCTCCATAGAAATATTCATTGGATTATGCCTTTAGCAAGTGCTGAATCAGATATCTATTCTAAAAGTGTCAAGATGTCATTTCATGTTCACTACATACATATTCTACTATTTATATTAATTCTGAATCCTGGCGTGGACATAATGGTTTCTGAGACATTTTCACTTTCAGAATCTTGATATTTCAGGAACAAAAATTCTTCCATTTTCTTTTAAAGGTGGCTGGTCATGTATCAAGATAAAATAAGCGTTTCAAAACTTATAATTTTAAAATTTATAATTTTAATTGTAGAAAACATGTAAACAAAGTAAATGTGATGTTACATTCTAAAAAATCACTGCATAATTGGATATATTTAACCCTTTTCTCCATATGTATGCATTTTTATGCATGTGCGACCAGTGTAGATCCAGATCAGCCGGCACATCTGTGCCAGCCGATCAGGATCTGCACTGGTCGCATTTTGGTCAGAAATAACATTAATAAAAAAGCGAACAGTTTAGATCCTGATCAGACGGCACGGATGTGCCGGCTGATCTGAATCTTAACTGTTCGCCCACCAAATAAAGGGATGTCTATGGAGGAAAGGGTTAAAGCTGAAGCTGACGCAGTAAAGTTTAATCCCATCAGGGCCTGAAATGAACTGATTAGTCCAATATTTTGGAAAATTCATTCTTGTTCACTTGATAATAAGCATTACATAGTTGTTCAATAACTATTAATCGCACATTAGCGATTAAAGCATTCCTCTCTTGACTGTGAAAAAGCAGCTTTAATAAAAAACATTTATTGGAATTTGTTCACAAACCACCCACATAATTCAAGAAAAAAATGTAAACGATCATATGGTTAAATGAGCTTTTACTTTTTAGTGTTAATTAACCTTTTGCTCAATAGATAAGGCTTTTATTGCATAAGCAAACAGTTGAGATCCAGATCAGCAAAAACATTCATGCATCTGATTTACACTGTTCACTTCTTGGTCAGAGAAAATTTATAAACCTAAAATTGAATACCTTAGATCCTGGTGTGTTTTTGTGGCTGTCTTTCTTTAAAATTTAGTCAGTTCACTAACTGTTTAAAATGTGTATTGCAGCAATTTGTCGACTAAATAGCTGGATTAAATATGCCGGAGTCCATACTGGTCACAAATATGATTCTGACTAAGTGCTTAATAAGTTGTTTGTGAATACAGGCAATGTGGATTCATTATTATTCATGGGGTGCTAACTTCCATGGATTTCCATGGTAGATCAATACATGAATGTAATAGTCCTAAAAATAAAAAAATTATTTCAATAGGGATCCGAAATTTGAAAACCATGTATTGAATAGTCTTTGTTGTTTTAATAAAAATCACAAAATGGAATATAGTGCCCAGGAATATAAATTTTTATCTATATTACAACCCCAAAATCTACAATACAGTAGTTTTCTTCTCTACAGATCTGGATCCAAGATTATAAAACTGAGATAAAATACCAGTCTCATATCTCAAGCATCTGACTGGCTGAAATGGCGACGAGTCACCCTTTCAGACAATCAGATGCTTGAGATATGAGATTTGTCTCCAGTTTAGTTTTATTATCTTTGGCCCTTTAGTACATTTTATTTTTTCAAAACATTCAACTGTAAGCATCTTTAATGATCACTTTGAAAAGGATTCCTGACACATTTCCTTTGCCAGTTTTTCTAACTTCTTCTCGGAGAGTACCAACTCTTCTGAATCACAGTATTCTTTAGCTTTGGAGGTCCAATAGTCTTTGGTACGCTCAAAATAATCCTTGATGGGTTCAGATGCAGGTCTTTCTGGGGCATCACTAAAGTCTATATCAATATCATCATCTTCATCATCATCATCGTCAGACTCTGAAATAAAACACATGCTCCAATTACAGTAAGATTTATGTGAAGGAACTGTGGTCTAAAGATTAAGTCAGAATCAGGTCTCAGATTTTAACTTAGAATGGAGACCAGTCTCAAATCTCAAGCATCTGATTGGCAGAAATGGAGACTTGTTTGAGATGCTTGACACTTGTGACTGGTCTCCATTCCATTTTAAAATCTTTGGCCTCGATTTGCAAATTGCAGGTACTAATCCCACTGGTTGGAGTGCATTTCAATGTCCACTCGGCACCAGCACTGGTTTTTACCCAAGAAGCAGTCATTGCATGTGATTAATGCAAGTTAATATTAGCTGTTTCATATTCAATGTAAAATGAATAAGTTAAAATTGAATATAAATTATTTTTTATGAATCAGGAATTACCAAAAATGCAGAGTGTTTTTCCACTTAACAAAAAAAGGCTACAACTATGTACCAATTCCTGAAAAAAGGCTAACATTTGTCAATATTTAATGTCACAGAATGGATTGGATAGAGATTTAGGAGAAATTGTCTCCCAAATTTCCGTAACTTCTCTCTATATTTTGCTTATAGAAAGCTGAAAACTTTCGCAACTTCTCCTTAAAACTGGAAAAAAAACTTCTCCCTGTTTGCACAGTCTAAGCCTTTCCCTGAATGTAAAACATATTTTGTAGTAAACCTACCCTCCGAGTCAGAATGTCCTCGTTTGGAAGACTTTGCACCTTCTGCCATCTCCTCCTCATCTGATGAGGACTCTGACTCCTCCCATACCTGCAAGAAGGAACAAGACAATGACAATCATTTAAATTGTGTTGCTAGGATACAGATGTATATTAAATCCCTTCATAAGAGTCCATGCTGTCACCAAGCTGAGCAGAAAACATTCCTTATCTTTTGCTTTATGAGACAATGTGAAAAAGTGGTAGCATATTCAACAAGAGCAATCCCTTGTGGCTGCTCGATGCTTACCAGTCACGTACAGTCAGGTCCACACAGGTTATGACAGTAAGATAAAATGCAGTCAGCAGATATAAACTTGTCCCTATGGTAGCTACTGATATTGTCAGAAAACCAGTTTCAAAGCCTTACATCAAATGGCTGATGAGATAAAGTGGACTTCAACAAAAGAAATAAAGAAATCAAAATTCTAGGTCATAAGGTGGCATAACTACGACAAAATCCAGTTCATAATGATGAGATATCAGATTTTGAGTAGCTCACACAGATGATTATAAACTGTTTAACAATCAAACGTATAACTTGAATGGTTACTGACAGTAAATTTGAACATTTCTGTGGATTTTGAGATCTTTTTCAACCTTCAATGCTTTTAAGGCCTGTTCACCAATGCAAGAAAATGTCGTATCTATGAAGTAAAAGGTTAAGAAATCTGAAAACCTAAATTTCATGAACCCATGAAAATGCTGTTTCACCAAGAACCATAAAATGTTGTTCCAATAAAAAATACACTCATAGTACACCAACCTGATTTTTTAGATCATTTTCAATGATGATGTTCCATACATCGAGCTTGCTGATATCCAGTGAATACATGTCAGACAAAGTAAACTGCTTATCCCCTACTTCGTATATCCCTCCATACAAATACAGCAGGCTATTTTTCACAGCAAGTAGAGCGTTCATTCTAGGACAAGGAGTAAACAGTTGAACATTATCTGAGGTTTGAACACTGTCCATTGCCTCCCCTGATGCGCTACTTTGCGGGCCTACTGTCACTTTGAAAATTGATTCTTCCGTCTCTAACACATTAGAAGAACTATTTTCTGACTGTGTTTCCATAGAAACAGAAGAAGCAGTATGGGTTATTCCAGTTGCTCCATTATTGTCTCCCTTAAATGACTCTTCATCTGTGTCCATTCTAGCACAGGGTTCACTTGAAGTATCTACACACTCCTTACTTTCGATAGTTAATTTTTTCAAGGCTCCATCGCCAATCTCCATGTCTTCAGCATTATCATCACTGCTTTCACCAGATACATCATCATCGGAGTCACAGCTGTCATCACCAGCATCATCTTTGACATCACTACCCTCTTCCTTTTTACGCCTTCTCTTCTTCTTTTCTGTAACTGTTCTTTTGCCACTACATAAAAAACAAAAGACAGGCATGGCAGTATTTGATTCAACTCAGTTAAATTTTTTAATTTAAACTTAACTCATGTTTGAATTCCAGGACAGATTCCATTTTTATAATAGACTCGTATAAAATACTAAGTTTTATCAAAATACTGTGAAAGAATTACTGATATCTCGGCTTTTTGGAACTGCTTTTGAAACAGCACTAATGATGACAGAGTGTTTTACAGCAACACGAGACCATCTGTATGTGCCTAGATTTCACTAGCGAAACCACTGTGCACAGTTTAATGGTTTCTGAGTGGCTTTTATTGTACCCAAGTACCAGAGAAAGTATTTTTATAACATACTGACAGAGGAATCATTTCTAAGATGAGTGAAAAAACAACATTTTGAACACTTGAAGAAAGAAATGCAAGATCCTTTATATTGTCTTCAAACATACACTTCATAATTAAACTATGAATTTAAAGAACAAATGTCAGAATGGTTTACATTGAGACTGGTCTCCATTTCAGCAAATGAGATGCTTGAGATTTTAGGCTTGTCTCCAATCTCAGTTTTATTATCAAGGGCCCTAGCTTTATTTCAGCGGACCTATGTCATACCTTGAAAATTAATTTCAACCATCAGTTTGCATCCTTTACTCGATGAATATGTCTTTACATGCACGACCAGTGCAGTATGATCTGGATCTACCCAGTTTGCTTCTTGGTAAGAAATAACCTTATGAATCTAAAAAGGGCCTGTGCAGATCCTGATCAGACAGCATGGATTGATGTTTGAGATATGGTGTAAATGGTTCAAGAGCTTCCCCCAAGTAAAATGCAAAAATATCCGTACATATGGGGTAAAGGGATAAGTAAGTTTATGGATAGGATGTGGAGACATTAAACAACCTACCTGAGCATGGCCTCAAACCACTTTCCTTTATCAAGTTCCACAGTGTACAGGTTGTTGTAGAACTGGCTCTGTAACTGCTCCTCATTCTCTTCCTACAATCCCAGTAAAACTACTGTTTATTGTACAGTATATAACTTTTCCTTACTACACCCTCATATTATCTCTAACTCTGTCAGAAAAAACTTTAAATGGATATGTTTTTGTAAATACTTAAGGCAGAGTAATGGTTAAGTTTAACAAACATAGTTTCATTGAATGAAGAGTACAGAACGCAAATGAGTTGTTCACAACAAAAGATTTTAGTATACTGCAAAAAAATAAATAATGGACCATGACTCGGTGAATGAGGAGTTTACTCTTTACAACCATCTATACATCATGCCTGATGATCTGTCAGAGCAAGTTGGAAAGAAATCTGCCAGATAGTAAATGAGCAGTCGGTGCCACAAGATCTTGTTTAACAATAATAACATACAGATGTACGGACCAACCATCAGACATGTGAAACTCTATATACCTTCACCTACTTGGGGAAAACAAAAAACTTCAAAGGAATATAATTCTGTAAATAACTAAGGTAAAGCATATATTTTCATTGCCCTTTAACAATATACCATGAAAAATTAGGTTTTCTATAACAGACAGTTATTAAATATGCACAGGATATATAACAAGAGGGCCAATTGGCCCTTAATCGCTCACCTGTCAAACTTGACCTAGATATAATTGAGATAAACATTCTGACCAAGTTTGAAGAAGATCGGACCAAAATTAAGACCGCTAGAGTGCAGACAAGATTTTTATATAATTTGACCTAGTGACCTAGATTTCAAGGTCACATAACCCAGTTTCAAACTTGACCTAGATATCATCGAAATATACTTTCTGACCAAGCTTGAAGAAGATCCAACCAAAATTAAGACCTCTAGAGTGCAGACAAGCTTTTTCCTTAATTTGACCTACTGACCTAGTTTTAAGGGTCACATGACCCAGTTACGAACTTGATCTAGATATCATTGAAATAAACATTCTGACCAAGTTTAAAGAAGATTGCACCAAAACGAAGACCACTAGAGTGCAGACAAGATTTTTATATAATTTGACCCAGTGACCTAGATTTCAAGGTCACATAACCCAGTTTCAAACTTGACCTAGATATCAATGAGATAAACATTCTGACAAAGTTTCAGAAAGATCGGACCAAAATTAAGACCTCTACAGTGCAGACAAGCTTTTTCTTTAAATTGACCTACTGACCTAGTTTTAAGGGTCACATGACCCAGTTACGAACTTGATCGAGATATCACCGAGATAAACATTCTGACCAAGTTTAAAGAAGATCACACCAAAATTGAGACTGCTAGAGTGCGGACAAGATTTTTCTGTAATTTGACCTAGTGACGTAGATTTTAAGGTCACATGACCCAGTTTCGAACTTGATCTAGATATCAATGAGATAAACATTCTGACCAAGTTTGAAGAAGATCGGATAAAAATTATGACCGCTAGAGTGCGGACAACAATTGTGAACGGACGACGGACGTAGGGTGATCACAAAAGCTCACCCTGTCACTATGCTAAAAATAAAGGTTGTGCTCTTGTGAACTGCACATTCTCTCATTGCCCTTTACTGATTTTCTAAGTTTCCGTCATTTCCCTTCAATAAATGAACAGACAAAGCAACGACTACATGCTCCCAGAAATTTTTCAAGAAGCATAAAAATGTTCAGATTTAAACAAGATTTACCTCATCAAAGACCCCGCCAAAGCAAACTGCCTTGTTGCCACTGACAACAGCCAATGAGAGACCTGACCTTGGAGATGGCCTTGACCCTGACTGTTTGACACTAACCCACTTCCATTTTGTGGGCTGCACATCATCTTTAACTTTGCCTGTGAAAGGTAAGTGACAGGTATTACATGAACAGAGTATATCCAGATTAGCCAGCATAACCATGCCATTTGATCAAGATCTACAAAAATTTGTTTATTGATTCATTAGGATATTTCTTACCAGGAAGTGAACTGTATAGATCCTGATCTGTGCCCAAGGTTATAAAACTGAGCATGGAAACCAGTCTCAAATCTCAAGCATCTGATTGGCTGAAATGGCGACCAGTCGCCATTTCAGCCAATCAGATCCTTGAGATTTGAGACTGGTTTCCAAACTCAGTTTTATAACCTTCAACCCAGATGACTTGAATGTGCTGACTGATCTCAATCTATACTGGTCACAAATGCAATAGAAAAGACATACAAAGTTTTTTATTCGTTAACAGAATATAATAACAGTTTTAAATCTAGGTACTACAATAAATACACATGGGATCCAATCAGTTTGCTTAGAATGTTTTAAATGTGGCTTCTCAAAATGTTAAACAGGGTCAAAATATTGTCAACCCACATCTGATTACAGTTTGGTGTCTGTTAACTGCTGTGAACTGGTGCACTCTTGTAAAGAAATCTGGCTTACCGTAATAGCTTTTATTGATGTTTCAGGATGGATATGTTGTTAAAATATTGCATTTTATTTTTGCTTTTAAGTGAATTATAGAATTTTCTCACTGAAATAAGTGGTATTTCACTGTTTTTAAACAGTGGACTGTCATTTTTATTTTTACTTTTTTTCAAGTTGTTAGCCAAATGCCTGTAATATGCAGAAAAGAAACATTTAGAAAACGGTTCAAAAGAAAATTTTACCAGTGAAGACAGAAATATATTTCACTCGTGAACTCCATAAAAATACTAAGCTCATTCAGTGAAATATATTTCTATCTTACACTGGTAAAAAAAACCCCTCTATTTTCCATAATATGAAACACTGAATTAAAATTGGAAATTTGTGTGACAAATACTCAATATAAATTGACTTGTCTAAGCCTTTTTTTGATCTGCAAAGAAATCATTTATTTTGAAGGTTAAATTTGTTTGACATGTTATCAACAACCTAACATCTACAGACAGTCATGTTTCTCACTGATTTTATACATAGCCTGTATGTACCTTCAGGAAGCAGAGCAAACATATCTGTATGGACTTTTCCTGTATCAACATCTTTCTTCACCTTCTCTTTGCTGTATCCACCATACACTATGATCTTCCCTTGATCTTGGGCTGGGGCCAGGACACACCCAGATCTGGGGGCTGGTGGGATACCACTTGGTACAAGCTGGGTCCATGTGTACGTGTCCAAGTTGAAGGCAAATACATCGTTGAAATACTTGTAATCCCTAAGTAAGGAAAAACAAAATAACCAAAAAAATTTAACCAATACCTATTTAACCCTTTACTACATGTGATATGGCTGCTAAGAATGGATGAATAGTGAGATCCCGTTAGCTGGCACATCTGTGCAATCTAATCAGGATCTGTGCCCAAGGTTATAAAACTGAGCATGGAAACCAGTCTCAAATCTCAAGCATCTGATTGGCTGAAATGGCGACCAGTAGCCATTTCAGCCAATCAGCTCCTCGAGATTTGAGACTGGTTTCCAATCTCAGTTTTATAACCTTCAGCCCTATATTATTAATTTTTTGTTTCATTCGGTTATTTCTGCCCAAGAAGGTAACAGTGCAGATCCTGAAATGACACTGTATGCAAGTGCGATAAACAAGTACATAATATAATGGAGTAAAGGGTTAAAACAATAAAGAACTTCATTTTTGAATTAATCTGTCAATGTACCTTAAAATAGCTCATCAACACATCAGCCATGTAGGTCCAGTGGTCCTTTGGGTTTGAATCTCAGAGCAATCAAATCTATTTTTATCTATTTAATCTATTTTTACCTGAAAAGCATTTTATTTTATGTATTTTATTAAATAAAGTTAACATGTGGCATTAATTGTGTTTTAACTCACTATTAAATCACACTATTAATAAATTACCCTAATTTTTTATTGGTGATAATTAACCGAGTAAGACTGGAAAATATTTAAGATTACCTTTTACTCCATAGACAGGCCTTCATTACATGGGCGAACAGTGTAGATCCAGATCAGCACATCCATGCCATAAGAATCTACACTGTTTGCTTTTAGATTCATTTGGTTATTTCTGACCAAGATGTGACAACTAGTGCAGATCAGATGGCACAACTGTGCAAGTAGATATTGTGATCTAAACTGGTCTCACACGTGATCAAACTAGCATATATGGAGTATAGGGTTCATTTTTCTATTTTTCACTAATTTATTTGTGATTTTAAATTTAAAATGGTATCAAATGTACCTTTTTAAGCTATTAAATTATAAACATAATAAGAAATTGTAGTATTGTAGTTAGGTAAGGGTCAGAGACTCAGTCCATTGACAAAACTGAAATCAGAGATAGGTACCGGTAAATACCATTCTTATTTGTATTGTGAGAGAATAAAAATGGATTATGTACCTGATGTTATCATGGAATCCCCCGAACACTATCAGCTGCTTCTTTAACTGTACCATTCTATGCCCACTACGAGCTGATGGACCACCAGGGGCACTGAAATACAGAATCTAAATTACATGATTAAAACATTCACCAAGAAAATAGATGGTAACTATAAGATAAATTTTGTATGTTCAGATTACATCTACAGTCAATATATAATTAGCCAAAATTAATACTTGACAAAAAAACGCGGAAAACTCCTGTTACATGTATAATATCTGAGAATGCTAATCAGGGGGAACAATTTGATCACCAATATGTTTATCTTGGAAGTTGTCAGTTCAGTATCTTTCAGTTTAAAAAAAATAAACAGAAAAAAACCAAGAGATGTTTGTAAAATATGTAGGCCCCACAAATGCCAAATGGATAGTTAACAGCTGTTATTGATCACTAACTCTAGTTATTGGTAAGAAAAGATTTTTGTAATGAAGTTCTCCTTGACCTTTGACCTACTGACTTGAAAATCGAAAGGGGTCTTCTACATGTGATGACAAATTTCCCTTCCAAATTTAAGGACCAAAGATGAAAGCATTGTCTAGTTATTAATCGGACAAGGTTTTTGTGTTGAAAGTCCCTGTGACCTTGACCTTTGACATACTGACCTCATATTCAGGTCTTCTTCAAGTGATGACAAACCTGCCTACCAAATTTGAAGACCATAGGTGAAAGCACTGTTTAGTTATTGATCAGACAAGGTTTTTGTGTTGAAGGTCACTGTGACCTTGACCTTTAACCTACTGACCTGAAAATCAATATGTGATTTCTCCTGATCATGACCAACCTCCATACCATATATGAAGAATGTATGTCAAAGTGTTGTAAACTTATTGTATTCAAGGCCACTGTGACCTAAATCTTTGACCTACTGACCTCCAAATCAGGAGGTCATCTACTAATCATTCCCAACCTCCATACTAAATATAACAACTGTATGTCAAACTGATGTCTAGTTATTGATCACACAGATGTGTTCTATCAAACGACAGACTGACCGACATCGGCAAAGCAATATACCCCTGCTTCTTCGAAGGAGGGAATAATAAAACAAAACAGCCAGTCGGAAACGACTGCAAGCTCGACTATTCGAAGTCAGACATATTTAAGCACATTTTAAACTGGGCTTCATTTAAACTGGGGAGTGATTCAGGAGTTTATGACACCCAACACACACATGAACAAAAGTTTCTTAATCCAAGTTAGGAAATCAATAAATTACACTTAATTTATTATTGTAGTTTTTTTAGAGGGTTTACACAACCCAGCCCATACACCCCTGATCTCACACCCATCAACCCACTATCCCTGCCCACCTATAGTGATGTGGTGTGGTGTGGTATAGTATGGTATGGTATGCTGGTTGCTGTTGTTGGTGGTGTTGGTATTGTTGTTGGTGTTGGTAGTGATGGTGTTGTTGTTGTTGTTGGTGGTGGTGTTGTTGGTGGTGGTGTTGTTGCTGTTGTTGTCAGTGTTGTTGTTGGTTGTTGGTGTTGTTGATGCTATTGTTGGTGTTGATGTTGTTGTTGTTGGTGGTGGTGTTGTTGGTGGTGGTGATGTTGGTGGTGGTGTTGTTGTTAGTGGTGTTGTTGACGGTGTTGTTGGTGGTGTTGTTGTTGGTGGTGTTGTTGTTATTTGTGTTATTGTTGGTTGTGTTGTTGGTGTTGTTGTTGGTGGTGTTGTTGTTGGTGGTGGTGGTGTTGTTGTTGGTGGTGGTGGTGTTGTTGTTGGTGATGTTGGTTGTTGGTGTTGTTGATGCTATTGTTGGTGTTAATGTTGTTGTTGGTGGTGTTGTTGACGGTGTTGTTGGTGGTGGTGTTGTTGTTATTTGTGTTATTGTCGGTTGTGTTGTTGTTGTTGGTGGTGGTTGTTGGTGTTGTTTTTGTTGTTGATGGTGTTGTTGGTGGAGTGTTGTTATTGGTGATGGTGTTGTTGTTGGTGGTGGTGGTGTTGTTGTTGTTGTTGTTGGTGGTGGTGGTATGTGGTGGTGGGGGGGTGGTGGTGGTGTGGTGATCAAGCCAGACTTACATTGGTCCGAATAGGATCTTAACTGTTTTCTGAATGCATTAAGAATGCTTCTCTGACTGAATGGAGAAAATTGTAGACCCTGATATGCACAGACAGAAGCCTACAGTGCTAGCATGGACTTTACTGCCCATTTTTTTGGATATATTACATATTATTATGTACCAGTATTTACATACTTGATTTTCTCCCAAGCTTTCTCTTTCAGATGGAACAGCCAGAGATCCTTGTAATGGTAGAACTGTGATTGTGTCGGGCTGGCAAACTCTCCACCAAAAATCCACAACTGTCCACCACTCTGTCGCAGTGCAACAGCCTGAAGGATGACAAGTTACCACTAAATTAATGAAACAGACTTACGTGTCTATCAGTTTTTGTCAGTATTTCTATTGTTTATAATGTTTTTTTTAAAGGAATTTCTTAACTGAATAAAGATTACCCCAAAATAAAGACCACCCTACTATAAAGACTACTCAAGCATCTGATTGGCTGAAATGGTGACCAGTTACCATTTCAGCCAATCAGATGCTTGAGATTTGAGACTGGTTTCCAATCTTAGTTAAATGATCTTTGGCCCTCTGTACTAACTGAACATGCAAACATTAGACGTGAGAGATGCTATATTCTAACCTGATGAGAGCTTCTGGGTGGTGGACAGTTGGGTGCTGATATTTTCATCCACTCATTCTTCTTAATACTGTACACCAGGAGGTCATTATACATGTGCATCTACAAATATCATATCATATCAATCTAAGGAAAATCTCAACATCTGGCTCCAAGGTTATAAAACTGAGCATGGAAACCAGTCTCAAATCTCAAGCATCTGACTGGCTGAAATGGCGACTGGTCGCCATTTCAGCCAATCAGATGCTTGAGATTTGAGACTGGTTTCCAATCTCAGCTTTATAACCTTCAGCCCTGAACACAATTGAACTTGTTGTTCATGTATCAAGAATATTTTCAAAAATGCCACTGTAACTTCAGCCTATTTTTGACTTTTTAGAAAAAACAACAACAATTTTGTATGCAAAGTTTTACAACTACTCCGCTTGAGCATTATAAAGTTACAACACTGGTATGGGTTTGACAGTCTGTCTGGTTTTTTTTTGGTATTTTACATATATTGTGTTAAGATCATGCATAAGTGGTATATGATGATTTCCGGTGTTTCTATGCAGTTATCACAGCCAGTACCAAGAATGAAAGACTAGAAAACCGGACTATTTGTAAACATGGCAAGATCAGTAATTTTGCCAGAATACCTTCCAAGTTTTATCAATGATAGGCTATTCAATTCGGAGCTTCTGTTATGCTATTGTAAAGGAACTGTAAATTTAGTCCAAACCCAGTCATGAGTATTTGCCTTAGTACAGCACAATTGACTTTAATTAACCCTTTCCTCCATTTATACGCAATTTTACACATGTGCGACCACTGTAGATCCAGATCAGCCGGCACATCAGTGCTGTCTGATCAGGATCTGCACTGGTCACATTTTGGTCAGAAATAACTTAACGAATAAAAAAGCGAACAGTTTAGATCCTGATCAGACTACACTGTTCGTCCATGCAATAAAGGTCTGTCTATGGAGGAAAGGGTTAAGGAACAATGGTCTTCTGGTGACATATCACAGGATATATCACTGGACAGAAAGTTCGCATTACAATACTGCAAATTCACTTATTTTGGGGGTCATGAAATCTGTGGTTTTATTAAAATTCATTTTTATGGTGAAAAAGTGAATTTGCAGAAATCTTAATTCCTGATGATTTACCTTATTGCCTGTAAAATATTCTCCTCCGAACATCAGTAGTTCATCTTTGTCTGGGTGAGCCGTCAGTGACATGTTAGATCTACAAAAGTAAATTAAAGTATCATGGTTTTGTTATCTTCATATTTTTCAGTGTTATAAAAAATAATTCTTAATAGCAGAATATTGAATTAATACTCCAAGCAGCCACACAGATGAACAAACATGAAACATTTCATCAGGAGAATGCCACATAACATAGCAAAGTACTGCTCTTTAACAGGACAAAATGTTGTGGAAATAGCGACATTCTGCTTTAACCATTCACTTCAAATATCTGCCTTTATGGCGGGGGCAAAAAGTGTAGATCATGATCAGCCAGCACATCCATGCTGACTAATCATGATCTGCACTGTTTGCTTTGCGATTAATTAGGTTATTTCTGTCAAAAAAAAGCTAACAGTGCAGATCCTGATCAGACAGCAGACTTCACTGGTCACACATGTGATATATGGAGCAAAAGGTTAAGTAAAAGAACTGCTGCGAAAATAGCCAATGATTTTTTCACCACTGCTCACATGGTTAAAATATGCTGACATATGATTTAAAAAAATCTTCTACATGTATGTTTTCCAACTATAATAAAAACACAATTTAATGCAATTAACCCTTTTACTTTAGCCCAGGTCAGACTTTCCGGAAGTTGCTGAACCAAAGAACCTGTCTGGTAAAGTTTGGACTGGTCCAACATGATTTCTTAAGTTATCAGACCGAATGTCTGATAAAATTTTGAACTGTGAATTCCTTTTTAAAAAAGTATGTTTGGGTTCGAAGCTGATTATGAGTGAGGATATCCAAATGCAATTCTTCACATATTTTTCATCATTTCTTGTTTACATTTCACCCATATCCCCTATTTAGCCTAATTCTGATTCTGTGCTCATTTCATGCGTGACATGTTTTGGTCAGACAGAATTTGATTCAGTCAGACAGATTTTTACATCTTGTCTGACTGAATGTCTGACACTTTTCTTCAACTTTCGGGAAGCCAGGTCAAAACTTATGTCAGCAACTGATAAAACTGCACAATCAGTAAGATCAGTGTAAACCTGTTCATCCATGCAGTCACACTAGTGTAGACACTGAGGGCGTTTTTGTTGGTAACAAACTAGTTTCGGGTTAATATCGGTTTCGCAAACTGTCTATTTGTTGTAAAAGTTTCACATTAAACGGAAACCAGTTTTTTCATTTGTTTTGGAAAAACCGAACCTGGTTTTTGAAACTATCGAAACCACCTCCGGAGGCAGTTTGGTCGGTTCGTCTCATCCGAATAATAGTTCACCAGCGAGAATCAATGGCGGCCGAAGGAAAAGCACGTGTATTGAAACTCCGAAGACAACACATTTTGTCTCCAGTTAGTCAAAACAGGCAAAAGATCATATGTATCATGAGCTTCTTCTAATATTTCTGAAATGACAGCTAAATGCACTGCAAGTGCCATATTGATGGAAACTGTGAAGAAAACAATGCATTTGTTACTTCAAACAAAACTATTGAAACCAGTTTCAGTTCTACGCAAAACTGTTAAAACCCTTGAAACCGAAACTGAAACTAGGTTGTTACCAACAAAAATGCCCTGAGTAGTTTTCCCATCCATTCAGGGAAATTAGTAGTGTGTAAAATTACATGAAATGCTGCTATGAAAATGAATTGACAAGATTTAACTAATAAGGTGAGAGAAGTGATGTATCATTCAATAATGTGTGGTTACCTTGGTGATGGAGGTGCACATTTCTCAACCAATACCTGAGACTTCCTTTTGTCCTGTTCTTGAAATTCAGCAATCATTTTCTCTATGTCATCCTACAAATTGTAAGAGCACAGCAATAGTTTTCTTTAAATGTATATTATTCTTTAAATTGTAATAACAACACAGTAATTTGTTATTGCTTTCTCTAGTAGATCATCCTACAAATAGACATGTGTGGTCGGAGATCGGATGTGAAGATGGACATCGGAAAGCGGAGTAAAGTTAGGGATTTTCTCAAATTGTTTACAGCATATTTAATTAAACTGAGGCAACATAAATGTATGACTCAATGTTGACCAATGGTAATTGGGATTAAATAAAATTTCAGTAGGTGTAGATGGAACAAGACACGAAATTTACAGACCAAGAGAAGCCCAATGGCTGTTTTTTTTTCTGGGCATAGAACTAGTATTGCATTCACAGAAATAGCCATAGACAACAGCGGACAGATTTGAAAGTGGATTTTTTGGTCACCAGAATGACGCCCAGTAATTTATGCTAATGCAGCAAATCAGAGGCCAGTTGCCATTCCCCGGTAACTGTGGTTTGCTGTTGATAAAATTAATCTCAACAAAACTCCGTTAACGACACCATTTTCTGCTTCGCAATTCGTCGTGCATATTGTTTAAACCATTAAGTCAAAATAGTATTCAATTTAAGCACGCAGTTGCAGAAATGAAAACATATTATGTTTCATTTCCGCAACTGCGTGCACAAATTGAATACTATGTTAACTTAATGGTTAAAACGATACTTATTATTAATGTAGCTGTACTTTAAGGAGTAATCCAAGACACCGCCTTTCACAGATTGTGAGATATGTTGCAAAACTTGTATGCAGAAGAAAAGATATTGTGCTGATTTTATGAAATGTACACTTAAATCTTGATCTTAAAAAAGAAGCCGAATGTATAAATAACTGTCAATAAATATCACCGTACAAACTAATGTGTCAGACAATAACGAAAACAATATCTTTCTACACTTGGGACAGGAAAAATAAAAATAAAATATAAAGAAATATACATTCGATTAACATGTTTTTACTAAAAAATAAAAATTGAACTTTAATATCACATAGAAAAGGTGAACGCGTAAAGATACATTTAAACCAAGCTTGTCCATGTAATATCCTTTTGGGTAATGACACTGTTTTCTAGACAGACAACCATAACGTTTTACAACTTGAATAAATAAGGCTCCCAAAAGCCGCCATTGGTTAAATGTCGAAATCCCGTTGCGTAAAAATTCATATGCTATTTACATGTTTTAAACCCGGAACCTAAATCTTCGTAAAATTTAGAAAATGACAGTTGAAAAGCCTAAGTTTGAATGAAGCATACACCTATTTATTCGGTAGTATGTGAAGTTAGTTAAGAATTTTAATAATGATTAGCCATCCTATTCAATAACGGTAAAAACCGCAATTTGACATAACTGTCTTCCATAGTTTCGTTAAAATTCCGAAAATTAACATACTGTTATGTTTTGGGTGAAACCCATGTATAATTTGGTCTCTTGATCAAAGACTGTTACGGAAAATTTTGTTAATTATTATTTATCTAATTATTATTACATTCATTAATTTTTATGCCTTTTCAAAAAGTTATTTTAAGTAATTGCAAGGTAGATTTATGTGTTGTTTTTTTCTAAAGATTCCTTGTTCTTCTAAAGGACCAACAAAGCAATGATTTTTCAATAAACAAGAAATAATACTCAACGGATTTTCTACGACAAATCGTGACGGCTCTTGAAACGAAATTGTTTACACATTTAAATACATTTCAATCGTCCTTCCTTAAATAATCAGGGTCGGCCTTAGAGAAGTCAAAATTTATTCCACTTTTAAATACGTCATGGTCATGGCAAGGATATTACAAAAGAGCCATTATACAGTAATAAAGACATTTACACTTTGAGAAAACCCCCAATATTTCCTCGTTGTCCACTGTCCACATTCATACTCCGATTTAGGTCACACAAGTCTATTTTTAACAACATAGCTTTTGTTTCCTCCAAAACATCATATAAATTTTAACAACTCAGCAATCACTTTCTCTATGTCATCCAGAATGAATTTAAAACAACAACAACAAAAACAATCAAAATTGCAATGCACATACAAATCTAACATTTATGAGAAACTGCATGAAGCAGAAATAGTTAAAATATACCTCTCCCTTTTCAGCAAGCTCTTTCTTTGCTTTTTTCTTGGCATTCTTTTCAGCCTTTTGTTGAGTCTTTTCTTTACCTTGGCCTTTCTTTTCCTTTTTGTTTTTCTTTCCCATTGCTATTAACTATTCAGCATGCCTGTAAATATTCAAGGTAAGTTGAACCTTTTGCTCCACTTATGTTCAACTCACCTGGTTCTAAGATTATATCAATTTATACAAAATATTTGATGAAAACTTAGGAAACAATAATAATACAATAATAATTGAAGTAATTGCCAACTGGGAACGAACCAACCACCCACATCACGGAACTGACCGAGCAAAGTTTGGGCAGTTTGTACACTTTCACAGCGTTGCTGAAAAAACTAGCTCAACAGCGAGGTTGTTAGAAATGCTGGGCTCGACAAGCACTTCTGACACCAGTGAAGTAGTTCCCAACTGGGGACCAGACTTGGGGTAATTGAATGTGTAATTGTAATTAATTGCAATTTAATTACAAATGTCCAAGTAATTGAATGCAATGTGTATTTGGATGTATTTTTAATTACATGTAATTAAAAATAATTAATTACATCATAAAAAGTGTGTAATTTACAATTACATTTCAATTACATTTTAATTACATTCTGTATTCTTGCTATACATTTCTGAAAATCATTGTTCTGCAACTTCAAATTTAATTTGTTCCTTATGATACAAAACAGAGCATTGATCATAATCTGAGCAGTGTCACCGTGACGAATCAGAACCGGCCTCGTTGTGCGAATTGCGTTTCGTGTTGCCTTGTTGTCCCTTGCAACGGAACCTCGACGTTACTGTCTCACGGTGTGATCAACTTCGGGACAAAAAACTCCTATTTAAACAATGTAGGTAGAAAAAATCTCAATGTCACAGACAGGTTTCAAGGCTTAGGCAAATTGAAAGATTTTGAATTAAAACTGCACGTAAACAAGAATGTAACACCTATAGTTCAACCTGCTAGGAAATTACTGTTTCAAATGAGGGAACGTGTAAATGCGAAACCACGGGAATTAAAAAGATTGGGCGTGATAGAGAAAGTGGAAGGATCTCCGACAACATGGCTCAGCCCGTTAGTTGTCATTCCCAAAAGTAATGGCGACATCCGAATCTGCGTAGATATGCGCCAAGTCAACACAGCTATAGAACGGGAAAGGTTCCCGATACCAAATGTGGACGAAACGCTCGAACAAATGAACGGAAGCAAGTGGTTCTCCAAATTGGACCTTAGCCAAGGTTACCACCAAATCGCACTTGACAAGGAATCGCAAAAATTGACCACATTTGTGACAAATGACTCTGTATATCGGTACAAAACTTTAATGTTTGGAATATCATGTGCACCTGAGCTATTCCAAAGAACTATTCAGCAGACATTATCAGGCATCAAAGGATGTAAAAATATCTCGGATGACATTATTATTTTCAGAAAGCCTTCGAACAACTTAAAGACATATTAACAAGTGCATCAGTGATGGCATACTGTAAAAGTACTAATATTGGCGGGGGATTAATTTTGGCGATATTGGCGGTCAGTGTCAGTTGCACCAATATAAAACACCGCCAATAAAAATCCCCGTCAATTTTAAACACCGCCAATTTAATATCTGGAAGGTAGATAACTATGATACACTATTATATATTTTGTTTTAACACGAAACAAGAGTACATGAATGTGTTATTTATTTTCTTTAGAAATAGCCAGAAGGCATGTTATTTGGCGCTTGTCGTCCATTCCTTTCAGCGGCACTTGTTTTTAACTTAAGAAAAAGCATTTTAGAGTTATAGCTTTCGTACATGTAGTAAATTAAATTAGTTTTTTTGATATCTCATAGAAACCCGCTTTAAAATAATTAAATAATATTAAATCAAACAATTAGGTAAACTTATAATGCGTCAACAAAAGTAATATAATTGGAATATCAAACAAAGCAATTACGTACTGTATTAGGTAAATGCGATAATGTTTTCACACTTAAAATTTAACAATCGAATAACTGCGACGTTTACCTTTCTCTTCCGTTGTCCGATTTCCGCCATTTTTCATCAAGGGTTTTATTTTGGCGGTCTGGCTTGTTAGCGCCAATATATGACCCCGCCAATATAAAACACTTTAAAATACGCCAAAATTTGACACCGCCAATATTAAGCGCTATACAGTACTACAATCCAAAAGCAGAAACTGCTGTTATAGTCGATGGATCACCCGTCGGAGTGGCAGCAATTTTGTCACAAAAACAACCCGACGGCAATTTTAGACCAGTAGCATACGCAAGTAGAACGCTTAGCGAAGTGGAGCGACGCTATTCACAAATAGAACGAGAAACATTAGCAGTGCTCTATGGAATTGAAAGATTTCATGTTTATCTTTATGGATTAAATTTCACGGTCTACAGTGATCATAAGCCTCTTCAACACATATTCACACCTGGACATAAACCACCAGCAAGAATCGAGAGATGGCTTTTAAGACTTCAAAGCTACAAATTTACAGTGAAATTTTCACCGGGACATTCAAATCCGTCCGACTTTTGCTCTCGTTCACCAATAGCAAATGAAAATTCCCAAGAATCAGAAATTTCTGAAAAGTATGTACATTTTGTGTGTGAAAATGCAGTACCAAAAGCAATGACTTTGCAAGAAATTTCAGACAGTTCAGTCCAGGACGAGATTATTCGGTCAGTAATTAAATGCGTGAGAAATAATCATTGGCAGAAAACTGCAGAACTAGGGCCTTATCACAAAATAAGGTCAGAATTAACAGTGTGTGGTAATATTATACTACGTGGTACGAGAATCGTTGTGCCTCAGTCACTGCAAGCGAGAGTATTACAGCTTGCCCATGAAACACACCAGGGTGTAGTCAAGACTAAACAGCTCTTAAGAACTAAAGTGTGGTGGCCTGGAATAGACAACGCAATAGAAAATCTCATTAAAACCTGCCATGAGTGTCAAATGGTATCTACACCAGAACGACCCCCACCAATTACCCCAACACAGTTACCTGCCAGTCCGTGGCAGAAACTCGCTATGGATATTACGGGACCCATCAAAGGTGACTACATGCTTGTGGTCATTGACTATCACTCGAGATTTCCGGAAGTGGAGATTTAAATATGAAAACAATAACATCACAGGCAATAATCAATCATCTCATGAGAATATTCGCTACTCATGGATTACCTGAAGAAATAACGACGGACAATGCTCCAAATTTCGTTTCACAGGAGATGCAGGATTTTTTCTATCAAAATGGAATAAAACACCATCGCGTTACTCCATATTGGGCCCCTGCAAATGGACTCTGTGAAAATTTCAATAAGACACTGGGTAAATTTGTGAAAACAGCAATACTAGCCAATAAAAACTGGAAAATAGAAATTCACAAATTTCTACTAACTTATCGCACAACCCCGCACTTAAGCACGGGCAAATCACCATCGGAATTATTGTTTGGCCGTCAAACCAAAAACAAACTTCCACAATTCACCAAACCGCAGCGCTTAACAAATGTGAGAAGGGATGATAATCAGAAACAGAAAATGAAACAACATGCCGATAGACACAAAAACAAACGTTTGATAAATTATCGTGTTGGACAGAATGTTTTAATTCTTAAACAAGTGCAAGGAAAATCTGATCCTAGATGGGAGAGAAATATTTTTAAAGTCATGAGTCAAAAAGGTTCACAACTAAAACTGAAAAATGAATTCAATCAAATTCTGTTCAGACATGTCTCTCAAGTTAGGCCATATTATCGTTGATAAAACAAAAACACTAGTGCTAGAGTTGATACAAACGAGAACTGACAGGATAACACTTGAAATAACAAAGCAATCAAACATTAGATAAACCGTCTGAAATTGAATAGGGTATAACAACACTGTAATGTCATTATCGTTGAAGGATAAAATGAACATTTTAAATCTGTCATCATTATATGCTTTCATTTCAGGAATGTTTAATCTCATGATACTTTGAATCTTTAAAGAAAAAGGCGGATGTAATGTATCTGATTCGATGTAATTAGAACTGACAAATGATGATAAACTCCGCCTTCCATACAATGCCTCTATGATACCAGGTTGTTAAATATTTTGGATAGAATAGATTTAGTAACGAGCCACGAAGGTTGTTGTTCTATTCCCTGCATTTTAAAACATTACAGATATATTTGAAATTGAGTGGAAAGTGCTTTATTTTGACACCCGGATTAGACAACATAGCAGGTACCACATTTTATTACTTTTCTAACAAAATTCACTTTTTTCAACAATTGTCTTCTGTAATTATCAATATTCATCTGTTTATAACAATAAAATAACAGTATTTTTTAAATTGTTAAAAAGATGATAAATAAGCATTTACGATGTCATATTTATCAGGTCTAGGAAACGACTGTTTTTATGGACTGTCTGTAAATTTACAGAATGTCAGTTTATTTATAGATAAATGTGTCTGTAAATTTATGGACAAGGGTTGATACAAAAGTTTACACATTTTAGAAATTAACAAATCTAAAGCATTTTTGTTAATTCTGAAAGAAAAGAGCATTGCATAGGACATAAATATAAATGATGGAAGTTTGTTCACACTGCTATTTCCTCTTCAACATGGTCATCGATGACCTAACAACATTTCATATAATCATCTGAACATAATAATGATCTCTTTTAAAAAGTAATGTTCATTTACTATAAAAAATACTAATTTATTTGTAGATTTGCGTTCATTTTTATCCCAGTGTGGTGTAGAACCAAGATTTTAATTTTTGACACCTTTTGAAACAACCCATGTCCATAAATTTACAGATGTATTTATCTATAAATAAACTGACAGTCTGTAAATTTACAGACAGTCTGTAAAAACAGCCGTTTCCTAGACCTGTTTATCAGGTCAGAGATATGGCCCATTTGAACCAGGATGGTTCAATTATACCATGCTGGTTCAAATGGACCAGTTTTCAACATGTACACATATGCCAAATGAACCAGGTGCGTTATGAAAAAAATGAAATAAAAAGTTTACACTTACACAATTATGTGAAATAAAACTTTCGAAAACCAGTTTTGTTATATAAAAATTCATTGTAGCACGACCTTCACGAATACGTTGGCTATATAAGAGACATTTTATTCAATTCATGCGCATACCTACGAAAATCCAAGCAGTGGTTTGTTAGGAAATCAAACTTACAGTATTGAGGACGATTCGGGATTGTAAATAAGGTAAAATACCTTATTAGTTTACAATTTCATTTCTTTGTAATCCTTTTCAGTTGTTGTCAACCATGCTTTTGTAACCCGTATGTAGAAAAGCAGCCAGGGATGCTGATTTTACAAGGGAGTTAACTCTCCTTTCTCAAAGGGAAAAAACTCGTACAACTTATAAGGCAGTATGGTGTACTGTATTGGCATGCTAAACTGCAAATTTATTATTGTTATTTTTCTAACTTAAAATAATAATAATTGGCATGCTAAACTGCAAATTTATTATTGTTATTTTTCTAACTTAAAATAATAATATTTCCATAACAATGGCATTTATAACAAAAAGCTAATATCGTTCTTTGAAACCTCCGATACACAAACATAAAAACCTAAATAGGTATTGATAATATTATGGCAAATATTGGACACCATACATGAAATAGTAGCTTTATATCGTTAGTTTCGTAATAAGTTCATACGAAACTAATGTTCAAAATAAAATTAGGACTTCCTCCGTTTTAATCGTATGTTATCTCTCTCCGGATTTGCAAATGGCTGACAAATATGCAACAGAAATTTTTAGTTCGTTAAGTTGCACATATTTCTTCATAAATAACATTTTTAGAATATGTCCATAATGCGCAACGATTTCTGAAGGCAGTTCGCATCATTTCCCATTCCAATATCAATGAAATAAGGTATGCTAAATTAAGTAGATACATGTGAAAGTATAAATGTGTGCTTACCATTGTGCGACTCGTCGTTGAATGAAACTATTCGGCACGTAAAAATAAAAATCTTGTGTTAAAGACAACATATGGTTCATTTGGCATATGTGTACATGTTGAAAACTGGTCCATTTGAACCAGCATGGTATATCCTGGTTCAAATGGGCCATATCTCTGACCTGTTTATAGGACTAAATTGACCCAAAGTCTGCAGTGGGGACAAACCAACCATTCCCAGTGGGACATCCAGTGACATAAATTATATCTCTATATACAATAACATCTGAAAGGTGAAGATATATATAAATAGCTCTTTTAAAATAGACCTCACCCCTCCCCCACTCGGTTAACACTGTCGCGAAAACGAATGACAATTTAACATTCTGTCTTATTCTTATCATATTTTGACAAATCATTTTATTTCATTAGCGTTATATCATGCAACAGCTAAGAAATGGTTTCTTTTTTATCTGATCCTTACTCTAGTTACCAAAAAAAAGCTTAACTCTTCCAGTCAACGTGTTTATGAAATGGATAAATCCGTGATCATCCGATTATATGTAGCGTAAAACTTACTAGACCGTTCCTTATCGGTAACCAGTCAGGTCCTCTTTTTTTCTTGTTTGTGGTCTCCCTTTCTATGTCTCCCTGTCTCTCTCTCTCTCTCTCTCTCTCTCTCTCTCTCTCTCTCTCTCTCTCTCTCTCTCTCTCTCTCTCTCTCTCTCTCTCTCTGTCTCTCTGTCTCTCTCTTTCTCTCTCCATAAATCCATTTTGTTGTTTCACTCTCAGAGATTTTCAACCAAGTAATTAATTGAGGACATTTAAGTTATGCCTGAGCTGCATTACATTAACACGAACATTTTACTAAGTTTTCAACCAGTTTTATCTTCTTACGACTTGCTCTCATTTTCTTCCAATGTAAAGTCCAAATGTCATAGTGGACGCTCAGGGCCAATAAAACTAAAACTGGAGACCGATCGCCATTTCTGCCTTAGAAATGACACTGGTCTCCAAGCTCAGGTTTATGATTAGGGGCCTTGGAGTGAACACTAATATTTCGGGGTTATTGACTTAAGTTCATAAGTGAGCCGCATTGCTGTGTTTTGGGGTTATTGACTTAAGTTCATAAGTGAGCCGCATTGCTGTGTTTTGGGGTTATTGACTTAAGTTCATAAGTGAGCCGCATTGCTGTGTTTTGGGGTTATTGACTTAAGTTCATAAGTGAGCCGCCTTGCTGTGTTTTGGGGTTATTGACTTAAGTTCATAAGTGAGCCGCATTGCTGTGTTTTGGGGTTATTGACTTAAGTTCATAAGTGAGCCGCATTGCTGTGTTTTGGGGTTATTGACTTAAGTTCATAAGTGAGCCGCATTGCTGTGTTTTGGGGTTATTGACTTAAGTTCAAAGTGAGCCGCATTGCTGTGTTTTGGGGTTATTGACTTAAGTTCAAAGTGAGCCGCATTGCTGTGTTTTGGGGTTATTGACTTAAGTTCATAAGTGAGCCGCATTGCTGTGTTTTGGGGTTATTGACTTAAGTTCATAAGTGAGCCGCATTGCTGTGTTTTGGGGTTATTGACTTAAGTTCATAAGTGAGCCGCCTTGCTGTGTTTTGGGGTTATTGACTTAAGTTCATAAGTGAGCCGCATTGCTGTGTTTTGGAGTTATTGACTTAAGTTCATAAGTGAGCCGCATTGCTGTGTTTTGGGGTTATTGACTTAAGTTCATAAGTGAGCCGCATTGCTGTGTTTTGGGGTTATTGACTTAATTTCACAAGTGAGCCGCATTGCTGTGTTTTGGGGTTATTGACTTAAGTTCAAAGTGAGCCGCATTGCTGTGTTTTGGGGTTATTGACTTAAGTTCAAAGTGAGCCGCATTGCTGTGTTTTGGGGTTATTGACTTAAGTTCATAAGTGAGCCGCATTGCTGTGTGGCAGATTTGGGTTGGAAAGAATAGCCTCGATCAGGATTCGATCCTCGGTCCTCCGGCTTACCGTGCCGTCGATCTAGCAATTGAGCTACCGATGCCGCTGGTACGAAATCTACTACAGCTGAATGAAAACTAAAATCAGCGCGTTACCTTAGTGACCAGGACAAGCACGCCTGCCTTTCAGTACATAAAACAGAAGTCACATTTCTAAACATATCTTTGGTTTCTATATAATCGAGGCATGAAACGCGAACGAAATTCTATACAAATCTAAATTAGTATGAAATGTATCATTTGTAATAAATGTAGTATGTAAGGGAGCATTTGTGAGCTCGATCCTGTCTGATATGTCTCTTTTTGAACAGATTTTCATATGTGTTTTTTTTTCTTACAAGTGAAAGTTGTTTCATACATTTCCGAGGGATTGAAAAAATAACATAAATTAGTTTTAATTTTAGTTTAAATAAGGTAAATCAAGTTTACGGCACCTATTTTATGATCAACTGTGTCAGGAAGACGTGTCTACAAAAAGTTGGTCGTTTCTTGATCCTAGCATTAATAATTTTACTTAATTTCGCCAGATTGTTTGTGTTCAAGAAAACCAGCAAGCTTTTGATACTCTGGAAATGTGACTTTTAAGTTGCCGATAATTGTACTGCTCGCTCTTTAATTTGTAAAGCTTTTATCCAATCCAATTAAGAAAAACTAAAGGTTCTTTTCTGGTTGTATTAGATTATGCTAAGCAAATACATGTATACGATTTTTACTTTAAAAACAACAACAATTCATTTCAATATTGAATATATTTTACATTGCGTACAACGTTTCAGATGAACACTAACTATAACGAAAGGAAGATATATACAGTGAAACCTCGCTAGTAGGACCACTTTTGGAACCGGAAAAGTGGTCTTTAAAGTTGGGTGGTCTTTATTTTAAGGTAGAACAAATTGCAAAACTGTAAAATGAGATATGGAATTCAAGAGGTTATTAATTTCTGGGTAGTCTAAATGAGGGGTTTGACTGTATAATGTTTATCCTGGAAGAGTCATTCCCTTTCTTGACAGCCCAATACTTGCGGACTCGAGGAGCATACAAATTGTTTAAAATGCCATACCATAAATCACATTTTTTACTAAGTTTTCAACCATGTTTCATGTTCAACATGATTCTTACAGCAATCAAAATGATTCAAGTTTCCTTTGTTATCTGATCATCAAAAACATATTCATCAATACAACTGTCGTGTCACAGGGCGAATCATCAGTACAGAACACGATGGCTTAGATATCGCTCGCTCTTTAAGCCTCAAATTATAAATTGCTTGTTGAAGGCACGGATTAAAGTTCATGGCTGAATGTTATAAAACTGAGCATGGAAATCTCAAATCTCAAGCATCTGATTGGCTGAAGTGGCGACTGGTTTCCATGCTCAGTTTTATAACATTGGGCACATTTCTCATTTCAACATGACCTCCTCGTATGATGGTGGGGGCATGCTGTCTCCTGGATCAGGGCTTTTCTCACCGTCATTCTCTTCCATTCTGGAAAACACGACATCTGTTCTGAGCAGCGGTAGTGCCTGCTGCTGCCCTTCTGTTGGGCGTCGCGGGGTTGACTGAGCTGTCACTGGAGACATTCTGGTCTGTTTTAAACAAAAGATACCAAAAACTTAATAGCACATAGTTACAGTTACACAGAGATTTAAAGGCGCAAACCATTATCTCCTTAAATCAAACAGTGCGACTAGACACTAAATTTATAGAAATATTTTGCAATAGTATAACATAAATAAAAACATTTAAGGGCTTGCCACACTTCTCCCAATCCTATTCATCGATAAAAAGATCATTATCAAAATCTCAATAATGGCAAAATGCCGTTAAATGAAATTTTGCCCAAATGAATTTTACTAATGTATCTTGATTTTGCATACAGTAAGACACGTTAGAATAGTAAAGAAAACAAGCTAGACCTTAAAATTCCTTAAATTTATTTTTACGTAAATTCACAAAAACTAAGCGATACAAAACGTTATGTTAAATTTCCACGTGAGCGCAATGTTACTGACAAGAAAAATGTTGTGTACTTTGTAAAAAACTTTCAACTACTAAAAGAGAAATCAGTGATTGTCATCAGTTTACGTGACCAGGAAGCTACCAGAAAATTGAAGGTCAAACACACTTTTACTAATATCTCGTAAAGTTTACACATGTTAGTCACGAGGACACAATAAATTGTTGTCAGTATCATATTACGCATGTGGGCATTTAAAATGATGTTTTGTGTTGTTTAGTTTTTGTGAATTTATGTAAATAGAAGTTGAGGGAATTTTTAGATCTCGCTATTTTTCTTTACTCTTCTAACGTGTCTTACCATCTGTAAAATAAAGATACATTAATAAAATTCATTTGTGCAAGTTTCATTTAACGGCATTTTGTCGTTATTGAGATTTTGATAATTTTCTTTTTATTGATTGGGAGGAGTGTGGTAGGCCCTTAATCTCAAAAGTATTTATACTTTGCAAATAACAGTTTTAAATGGATGATTAAACCGAGATTTCGGGTATTTCAGCATATTGTATTTCAAATAAGTACTAAAATAAAAGCACGTATAAATAAAAGAAATAGAAAAATGAAAGGAAACCACGGAAATCGAAAACAAATGTTTCCCACAAAAATATCAACATGATTTAAAATTTCAATTCCATTATTGAAATAATTTTACATCGCTTATTGGAGCTTAATTCTTGTTAAGCAATTTCTTTAGTATAAACACAGTGTCTAAGCGTACAGTTAACCGAAACGGAAGTTGCCGATCTGTACGCCGATGATCATATAGTTGCTTACAGAAAAACCTGCGACATTGAATTATTTATTGGTAAATAAACCAAATTTAATGTGCATTTGGAAAAAAATATTTCTGTGGTAAGTACAACGTTAATTGTTAGTCCTGCTGTGATCATATAGACTTAAAGGAAGAGTTAGTATTGTTATAATCCATCTTCGTTCCCAACTCGATCAGTGAAAATAGGAGCAAAACATTGAACAAAACGGGACGTTTTGGGTTCAAATTTCTTTGTGTAAATAGATTTTGGACCATATTTGTATTGGTGTGGGAGAAAATTCATTTATTCAACTTGTGTACTTCGTTGACCTGAGTTTAAACGACTTAGCAACGAGAAAATGATACTTTCTTTATGTCACTGTAACTCATAAGACTGTACGCATAGTTGCAACTGTACGCAATCGTTAGTTGTTAACAGATGCCTAACATCTGTACGCATAGTTGTCAAACAGATCATTAACAATTTATGGTTCCAGTTAATGCTTTCTGATTATATCGACAGGTTATCATTTTAGCTTCCGTTAACCTTAATAATTCTTGAACGGGAACCTGAAAATGCATATTTTTTCAACAAATTTGCTCATTCTTTTAATAATACAATTGTATAAACAAATAACTGATCTTGGCTTCTGTTTCAAAGTCAGATTTGTTTTTAAATCTCTTGTTAGCCCTTCATGAAAGGAGGCGTGAAAAAACGACTCTAGCCCAACGGAGCTTTATCAATGGTAAGACCGTGTAAGATATGTAGAGGCCCGCTGTAATGTTTTCATTTCTTCTCTGAAGTGCAAACAGTAGAAGTCATAATATAGCTGGACAAATACGCGTTAGTACTTCAACCATAGTTTCTAAAGATTTCATAGAATGCTCCAAGCAGATTAACATAATCCCTGAAATCTACTAATGAAAGTCGGCCAAAATGAAATCCATCTCGACATTTTAACGACCTTAAACATGAAATTCTTAGCAGTTGTAGACGTAATTGTAGACTAACCTAACTCAGTCACGAAGTGGTGGATTTCAAAATCTGAAACCACTTAATGGAATTTTCCTGTCAAAGACCAGATTGTTAAAGTCTTTATGATATTGGATAATATTTGTGCATAATGTATATTTTTGCCAACACCGGCAGGGATTTCAGCAGGTTTATACTAGGTTTTATTCAATGTCACAATCAGGGGATTTAGGATTTCTAGCAATTATCGGTGTCTTATTTGCAAAGTGTACCAATTCGTTCATATGATTCAACAGTAGATCAGAGTAAAAAACCTATCAATTTATAGCTAAAAACTTGCTTGTCAGTTCTAAAATGTGATCATATAAGGTTTTATTTTTGATAAATAATACATTAGATTTGGTTGATTCATTTGATTGATTCCTTTAACAAGTTCTTGCTTCATTGATGCTTTTCAGTTGATCAGTATATGATGCACTTATGATCGCAACTGTTCGTACAGTCTGACATTGAGGTACTGCAACTTTGCGTACAGTCTTGTCACTTTCGGTTGCTGCACAGAAAGACCATTTTCTCGGTGCTAATTCGTTCAAGCACCGTTCAACGCATTTTGTGAGCGTTGGAAATGATTTTTCTTTCACGGGAAGTCAAATATATACCTTTCCAATATATACATTATAAAATATGAGGTCACAAATGCAGATTTTCTCCACTCTTTTTCCCCATTTTGTACTGATCAAGTGTGAAAAGATTACAGATTGCAACTTAGCTAGCCGTTAGTTCAAGACTTCAAGATCACAGTAAGACTATTAATCAACGATGTACTTATTATAAAAATTATTTCTGCAAAAAGCACGTTTAATTTGAATATATTTTACAAATAAAAAGCCGATGTCGCGTGTTTTCCTGTAAGCAACTATGTGATCATCGGCGTACAGATCAGCAACTTCCGTTTCGGTTAACTGTACGCTTAGACACTGTGATAAACGTCGCTGTATCAAAGATATTGAACATGCTCACATCCACCATATCGTCGATGATATCATCTGATTTCCGTCGGCGTCTGGATATCCAACATTTGATGACAAAAACCATTAAAATAATACCAGCGGTGATGCCAACAGCAATACATATGATGGTGATAATGGATATCTTGTCTGTTTGGCAGTGCGAGTGATCACCACACGGATTGAACTGGCTACACTTGAGGTCCATAGGTATACACCGACCATTTCCACATTTATATTTGCTACACGTGCCTGTAATGCAAGAACATGTCATTCTTTCCGCAAGAAAGAAGTATGAAAATCAATTTCTGATACATTTGGTTTTCTTATATATTATATTGGTTAACGATGATGATTACCGCAGTGAATAAAATGCATTTTTGCAGATATGACGATAATGATGTTTTTTATGATAGGGACTATAATGGCGATAATGCTATTTTCGGCTTTTAGCCTATGTGAGTTGCAACCGCTGAATTTATACTTTCTGCAGCCCGAATAACCTTACTTTGGACGAACCCAAACGTTTTTCATACCCTACTGATTAATCCCTTAACAAATTAGAGGCGTTTACCTACGTTTTATTTAATTTCTTTTGCAGCCATATACGTGATATACATTGTCGTCTGCTTCCTTTCAATGAATTATTTCAACTTAAGTTAAGTCTGAGTTACTATTGAAATTCGGATTCCAAGTTTTTTTGTTCCTTACCATCGTGATGAAAGATATTGGCGACAAGCTGGAATGATATATCTCCGTCTGAGGTGTATTTGGCTGATTCGAACCTGATGACCAGCGTGCTGTATTTTTCTGTGATAAATGATGTGTTAATAGGTGGTATGCTAGACCCACAGTACGCCTCTGACAGCCCTAAAATAGACAAATCTTGAGCATGCACAAGTGTAGGAGTACACAAGGTTGTATATTAGAAACTTTTTAAACGACTTACTTTGATTTGATTTGATACCTGTTTGAAAAGTCTTTTTTTCCTAGGTATTCTTTTACAATAAAACACGATTGTCCACTACTAACAAATTTTTAACCAATTCTGAAAATATTCTTATGCATATGTCTTAGATAAATAAAGCAGTTTTTTTCAAGTCAAGAAAAAGGCGGAGCCTTGAAAAGAAGAGGACGGAGACTTTTCAAAAGCGGAGGTTAGTCAATAAGAGGGTAGATGTTTGTGAAGAAGAGAGCGGATGTGTTTATCAAGACGAGGGCGGAAGTTTGTCTCGAATCGGGCGGATGCTTGTCAAGAACAGGCCGTATGTGTTGGTCAAGAAGAGGGCAGAGGTTTGTCTTGAAGCGCTAATTTTTGTCACGAAAAGGGCAGATGTTTGTCATGAAGAGGGGTTGTCAAGAAGTGTGCAGATGTATGCCGCGAACAGGCGAAGGGGAGGTCTGTCACTAAAAGGGCGGAGGTTAGCCACGAAAGGGGCGGTATTCTGTAGAGGGTAGAGATATGAAGAAAATCACATCGACAGTTGTCTTTGTTTTTGTTTTTTCGTTTTGAATGAGAGTCATGCATTCTAAATAATTGTCGACAAATATTTTCCATTTGTTAGAACATTGCTTCAGATAATCCAGTTTAAACAAAACAATTAAAGAAAGTACCGATTAATGCTTTTGAGGACGCCTTTTCCCAGTCGTTTTCTTGTTTTACTTGAGTAAATGAGACACAGGAGTTTCCTCGATTTTGAAAATCTGAAATGAAACACGAACATTTATTACAATCGACACACTGAACGCAATACCTAGAATGAGCTTATGGACTTTATTCTGACTTAGGTGGCACATACCAGTTTATAATTATTTACTCCAATAGATACGACTGTTATCCTACGAGCGAACAATGTAGATCCAGTGCCCAAGGTTATAAAGCTGAGCATGGAAACCAGTCTCAAATCTCAAGCATCTCTTTGGCTGAAATGGCGACTGGTCGCCATTTCAGCCAATCAGATGCTTGAGATTTGAGACTGGTTTCCAATCTCAGTTTTATAACCTTCAACCCAGATCAGCCTTCAAGGATTTAGTGAATTTTACGTCGACCGACAGTTAAAAAAGCTATGCTTGGATACAGTTTCAATCTTCTTTTTTCTGGAGGTTTTGAAATTTGTGTCGTCTTAGTAGCTGACCTTCATGAGTTTACATTACTTAAATACTGTTTTCTGGTCCAGGCTGTTGCTGAAAATTGTTTCTGAATTCTGATAGATTTGCGTACTGCGCGTGTATGTCAACTGTCGGAACTAGCGAAAACTAATTGTGCACAACAAGGGCTTTTCTATATATACATAATCAAATATCATAAAATAAAAAGTCAGTAGGATGATGCGTCTATGCTTGTAGTCGGATTATAAATAAATTTATAAAATGATTCAGGGTGTGACTTTTGTAATGAATTTTTTCCCAAGTTCTAACAGCATTTCATTTGAGGACTTTTTTCTACTATTCTATATATATTAAACAAATTAAAAACATTATTATCAGTTGTGAAGGAATTTGTTTGAGGTTTGATAAAAAAAAATGACTAAAATAACTAGCCTATAAAATTACCACCGGAACTGGCGTCATCCGCCTTAGACATTTGGTAACAAACATGCAGCTTGAGAGAGTTTTACACCAACCACATCCCTCCAAAAGTATGTCGTATTATTCTTATTCACCACGATTTTCGTCTTTTAATGGATGCAGGCAAGATAGATAAATCTTAGTCTTTGTCATAAAAGTTTCAATGCTATAACAAAAAGAAAGAAAATAAACGTACCTAATATTTCGATGTTTATCCTGTTCCAGGAAACATCATCCGACCAATATCCGGACTCAAGGGCCATAACGCATGATGATTTTCCAAGCAGCCCCAATAATGATGGACTATGGTGGAACTTTATCATAGCGCTAGTACTTCTAGAATCAGACATTTGTCTTTTTCCTCCACACATGTCTTCCATATTATCTGGAATGAATGGCGGCGTTTCAAGTGATGAGGACAATTTGACGAGAGAGTTACCCTTGATTAACATTGACAAGAACTGATTCACTTTTCTTAATTTAGAGGACTTGTCAACTTCTGCGCTACCGATGGAGTTAATTACTCTGCTGTCGTTGATTACTTTATGTTAAAATAACAAGAAGTAAGTCATTTTTTGCACACATGCGGGGGCTGAGCCAGGATGTGAATGGGGATTGAAATGGGGGCTAGCTTTGAAGGCGCATCTAAGAAAAGATCGTCCCCTCGAAACAACCCTTACACCAACATCTTTGAAGTATTAGTGTTAATAAAATTTTAATAAGCATTTATTAAATTTGATGGGTCTAGTGCGGCGCAGTCGACCGATTTAATTTGTAAATGTTAATTAATAAACAATAATCGACTAAGTGGTTGAAATTATATTTTATTAAGCAATTCACTTTCATGATAAAACAATCATCGATGAAAAAGTATCTATATAATTGCATTTCCCCGACAATTTAAAAAATACCGCAAATCCATTTGAAAAAAATAGAGACATTAAAAATTAACAAAGAAAATTGCAGAGGAGGACGCTCGCCTGTTCCCCCCGTCTTAATCCGCTAGTGTACACAGTCATCTATACTATAACTGACTTGTCAGGTTTGAATTATCGAGTACGCAGGGTTTATTACTTAAAAATAAACTAAAACTTAAGATGTGCATATAAAATAGTTTGTTTTTACCTCATTTTATGTTAAGGTCTTAGCTGTTTAAAATATAAATTAATTAAAACTATTTTAAAAATTGTACGGTTATTTTAAATATGCATGTCCATATACTAGTACATTTAACCTACTATGATAACTTTCGATAACCCCATGGTTTAAACATAACTACATACATTAATAAAACTACTTACATGTAACCATTTCACTGGAAATCTTCTTTAAAATAAAACACAGTAATAAACAGTATTTAATCATTATTTTAAGTAACTAAATATTTGCATCACGTTTTCGTTTATGTTAAAGGTAAGTTAAAATAAACAGATCGATTATAAAATGTAGCAATTCAATTCAGGTATAAATACGATTGACTCACCAGTCGGTGCAGGTACATGTAGTCTCCCTTTTTTCGCCATACGCCATTTATTTCACGCCGGCTATGCGAGTATGGAAACGTATATGGTACACCCTGATGGTATGATTAAATCGACTTAAGGTAAGTCGACTTGTCATGATAACAAAAGATATGGAAACGTATATGGTACACCCTGATTATGTCATTTCATGCGAAGATGTGTGCTTGTGGGACGACATGACCACACCAAGTTGTCATAAAATAAAGAAGAATGATATGATAATTTGATCATGATGTGATACCAGAACTCGATTTGAAGTCTTAATCGGGTCATTACTGAATAACAGAAGTCGACTTGTCGTCTTAAAATAAAACGACATAACTACATAATAACGTACTTTGTAAAAACTGCTATGTTGACAATGCTTGTTGTTTACGGCTTTATGACTTGCTAAATGTCGACATATAGACCCCCAAATTCCAGAGTTATTGCCCCTGAATAACTCCAAAACTGACCCTTGTTAGCTTTTGACCTGTCTAACCAAATAATCATTATAGAAAGAATGAATAAACATTCACTAAAAAGTTAAAAGGATGAAAACTTGTGCACCTCCTATTTTGTTAGGGCCATTACTCTCAATTACTCAGTTATTGACCATGAAATATCCAAAATGATGAAAATTTGCTTGTAAGTTGCATATCCAAAAACCTATTATAAATAGAATCATGGAACCTTCACCAAAATATTTATCAGGATGTGAAAGTGTGCACCTCCTATTTCGAAAGGGCTATTATTCGCAAATTACTTGTTTATTGCCCCTGATATAGCCAAACAATGATGAAAATTGGCTTGTGGCCTGCCTTGCCTAATAATTATTACACATAGAACCTTTGAACCTTCACCAAAATGTTTTCCAGGATGAGACGTGTGCACCACCTATTTTGTAATGACCATAGCTCACAAATCAGCCATTAATATTTGTAGCACTGTCGTACATACTCTATTAGATATTCATCATTGGTCTACTTGTACACATTCATGATGTCTATGCAACAGTTGAACATGTCTTTTTAGCCCACCTTCAGATGGTGGGCTTATCAACCTTCGTTCGTGTTCTGTCCGTCCATTAACAATATTTAGGTAAGTCATAGAAGATCGATGTACAAATTATGTGGATAAGATGACATAGCATACGTCGACATGACATATTGTAAAATAATGTTGCACTAACTTATGTCAGAAAGATTAGTTTACGTAGACAACCGGTACAGTTAATTTTCTTTTGTATGGAAACGTATAAGGTACACCCTGATGTTATGATTAAATCAACTTACGGTTAGTCGACTTGTCATGATAACAAAAGAAAATTAACTGTACCGGTTGTCTAAGTAAACTTATCTTTTGGACTTAAGTTAGTGCAACATTATTTGAAAATATGTCATGTCGACGAATGCTATGCCATCTAATCCACATAATTTGTACATCGATCTTCCATGACTTACCTAGTTCTAGTAAGCATGTTGACAAAAATCCTTCCTTTTGACCCTTGGTGATCCAGTTTTGGATAGGACAAACTACAGCACCAGGGGCACAACTTGAGCAAAATTGGTTAAAACCCAACCTGTTGTTTCTGACTAATAGCGGGGGCAACATATTGTTAACGGACGGACAGACCACGGACGAATGTTGATAAGCCCGCCATCTGAAGGTGGGCTAAAAAGACATGTTCAACTTTTGCATAGAAATCATGAATGTGTTCAAGTAGACCAATGATTATGAATATCTAATGGAGTATGTACGACAGTGCTACAAATAATAATGGCTGAATTGTGAGCTATGGTCATTAAAAAAAGGTGATGCAGACGTCTCATCCTGGAAAACATTTTGGTAAAGGTTCAAAGATTCTATCTGTAATAATTATTTGGCAAGGCAGGTCACAGGCCAATTGTCATCATTGTTTGGCTATATCAGGGGCAATAAACAGGTAATTTGCGAATAATAGCCCTTGACTTCGCATGAAACGACATCTTTAGGGTGTACCACATACGTTTCCATAGGTCAACAAATACAATTTGTGTACAGAACAAGATAGTATGGAAACGTATATAGTACACCCTGATGATATGATTAAATCGACTTACCTAGCGATAACAAAAGAAATTTAACTGCACGATGTATTCGTCACAGTCTATTAGTTTCAGTGTTGCTCAGTGCTGTTATCAGTTACGTACCGAAGCTTGTATGTTCCCCCGGAATGAAGACATTAAGTCATATCCGTCGACTTGAACAACACAGCAAGTCGTCAAAATTACAACGACATGCCTCTATATACCACGTCATGTTGATAAAAGGTATGTCGTTATGTTGAGAGACAGAATTCCGACTTACTTACATTAATATATTTTTCGACTTGAAGTAACATGAATGTCGACATATTTCTTGTCGATATGCAGTGTAATAAAAAGCAAGTTGTCTAAAATATGACGACAAACTTTTTAAGGTATGTATGGAAACGTATATGGTACACCCTGATGATATGATTAAATCGACTTTAGGTAAGTCGACTTGTCATGATAACAAAAGACAGTTAACTGTACCGGTTGTCTATATAAACTTATCTTTCTGACATAAGTTAGAGCAACATTATTTTAAAATATGTCATGTCGACGTATGCTATGTCATCTTATCCACATAGCTTTTACATCGATCTTCCCTAACTTACCTAGTTCTAGTAAGCATGTTGACAAAAATCTTTTATTTCCCATATCAATATTTCTGACCCAAAAGATACAGGGGTCATCTATTGGACATGGCCAACCTACCTAAGAAGTTTGACGAGTTTTGGTAAATCCCTTCAATAATAATTGGTCGCAAAATGTTTTGCTTTTCAATGCCACTGTGACCATGACCTTTGACCTAGTGACCCCAAAAACTATACGGGTCATCTACTGGACATGACCTGCACGATCAACATTTACACCAAATTGTGTTAAGATCTGGTCAAAAATAAGGTCTCAAGAGTGAAAAAATAGTTTTGACTTTAATTGATCTTGCGGCCCAGTTTCGGCCAGGACCAACGAGGGCACTAGTAAGGGCATGTTCTGAAAAAAGTTTGTTTGAAAACCGGCTTATAATGCCTACTTGTAGCAGGGACAATTTTTTCTAGCATGTGACCTATGACCACAATTTTGCCGCTAGAAAACCTCAATTTTGTACTCCTTCAAGACCTTCATAAGATAAATGTTCATACTAAATTTCATCAAGATTGGATCACAATCATCTTCTCTAGAATGAAAAAAAAAAAAGAAAATAAGAGGTGCACAAGTTCACATCCTGTTAACATTTTGGTGAATGTTTATTCATTCTATCTATAATAATTATTTGGCTAGACAGGTCACAAGCTAACAAGGGTCAGTTTTTGAGTTATTCAGGGGCAATAACTCTGGAATTTCGGCGGTCTATATGTCCACCAATAGCAAGTCGTAAAGCCGTGAACAACGAGCATAGTAAACATAGCAATTTTTACAAAGTACGTTACTATGTTGTTATGTTGTTTTATTTTAAGACGACACGTCGACTTCTGTTATTCAGTAATGACCAGATTTAGACGACAAATCGAGTTCTGTTATTACGTCAAGATCAAATTATCATGTCATTCTTTATATTTTATGATAACTTGGTGTAATCATGTCGTCCTACAAGCACACATCTTCGCAAGAAATGACCTAATCAGGGTGTACCATATACGTTTCCATAGGTATGTGAACATGTTGTATAAATAATGCATCTTCACGACATAATTTTATCGACAAAATGAGATACTGAACTACCAGGTTCATGCATGTCGACATAAATTTAGTCGACAAAGACTCCAAAAGAGAACAAGCTGTCAAACATTATTACAACAAAATTATATCATTGCGTCTTGTGTTCTGAATAAAAGACGCACAAAATTAAAGACGTGATGATATGATTTTGTTGTAATAATGTATGACAACTTGATCTGTTTTATAGGCTTGTCGACGAAATTTATGGGATGGGATGGATCAAAATTGTACTGTTTATTGGTCAAGTTACATAACTACGGCTTCCTTATTTCTTGGGTTATCTCCCGATTTTATATTAAGAGAAAAAGGTCAACCTGTTTTGGCAAGTTGGATATTTCTCAATTTCTACAAAGAGCATTGACATGAAAGTTTACAGACTTACTATTAGTTACTTAACAGTGCACAGGTTATGACCCTAACAAGTTACATAACTCTGGCTACCATATTTTGGGGGTTATCACCCCATTTTGTACTAAGAGATATATGGTTAACCTGTTTCGGCAAGTTGGATATTTCTTAATTTCTACAAAGAGCATTGGCATGAAAGTTTACTTACTTATTGAGAGAGTGCATGGGTCATCTCCCAATTTCGCTCTTGAAGATAGCTGGTTATCCTGTTTGCGAAAGTTGGATATTTCTCAATCTCTACATAAAGAATTGGCATGAAAGTTTACACACTTACTAAACAGTGCACAGGTCATGACCTGACAAGTTACATAACTCTGGCTACTTATTTTTAGCGTTATCTTCTCATTTTGTACTTAGAGAAATGGTTAACCTGTTTTTGCAAGTAGGATAATTTCAATTTCTGAAAAAAATAACGTAATCATGAAACTTTACACTCTTAATAACAGTGCACAGGTTATGACCCAGACAAGTTACATAACTATGGCTACCTTATTTCTTGGGTTATCTTTTCATTTTGTTCTTAGAGTAATTGTAAACCATTTTTGGAAAGTTGAATATTTCTCAATCATGTGCCTCTAGTTAGTGCCCCCCCCCCCTCTTCAATACTTGCCCCACCAGTGTTTCTACTAAATGCCTATGCATTAATTTATATTAAATTCTGTCAATGTTCCAATTTTCTGAATAATCTGTACTTGATAATCTTAGATTATAGGTTTCTTTACTAGAACTTAAATGTGATTTTAGTTGCAGTTTTAACACTGTGCTATCATTTTAAATTTGTATCGTGACAAACTTTTAAATTTGTCGACGTGCAAAGGAGAAAAAAACAACAACAACGAAAAATCATTGAAATATTATTACATATGTATATTCATTTTGTTAAAACAAATATCTTTTTGTTAAAACTCTACGTAAAATAGTTTATTTTTTGAACATGAAGAGTTATGTTTAACAAACACAACTTAAAATAGATTTACAAATTATATACTTAAAATTGGAAACAGTCTATATTTTTCTAACCGAGAAAATGCATTAACATAAGATTCTTCCGGTTATGAATCCGTTTGGTGAGATACGGTTGCTGTGCTTGACTACTCATGCATGATCTTTATGAATTTCGGAAATAATTTAAGTCTGCATCAACTTTCTCTGAATTCAACTGCACAGCTGGCAATTTGACTTTTTCTTCAAATCTTTAGATTTTATGAAAATCATTTGGGTGTTTAAATGTGTGAAACACAAAGGCTTCGTGCTGAAATTTTACAACCCAAATGATTTTCATTACCTCAAATAACGCAATATTGAATATTGATAAATCTTAAATTGATACATGTAATTTCTAATAATTGTGTCACATTGTGCATGATAATTAATATTTTATTGACTGAAAACTAAATTTTATTATTTTAGTATGTTTCCTTGATTACACTTGAATTTGTAACTTGCAATGGCACAGAAAATGCTATTAAAATGTATGTATGTATATGCATAAAGTTATAATCTAGATCTAAAAAGTACTGTTTAATTTACTTTGCATTTACATCACATTGAGACTTAAATATGTAGTGTGATACATCATCTACATTTTGGGGCATATTTGTGCAAAGCCATTTGGAAAAAATCTCAAGGATGACAGTTTTATAGGAATTTCAGTTATTTGTAACAGTGATCTTGAAGCTCTAGATGCAAGATATTGTGACAATATGTTTGAGCCAAGTTACTTATGATGAGCATACGCATAAAGTAACATAACATAACATAACATAACATAACTTTATTGGCATAAAATAGCATAAAGCAAATTTATAGCCACATAATACACTCAAATATATGATAGCGCATGCAAAAAGCAAAATCAGTATCAAAATAAAAAGTACATTTTCTGAGAAACTAATAGATACATATATAGAGCACATTACAATACAATACGAGTTCGGTTTATTTTCGCTGTTAATTAGTCTGTCTTATTTGTGAAGCAATACATAAAAATTTAGCCAGATTGTTAATAACTTTGGTAGAGTTCGATGACATTATTGATTCAAATTTTTGTATCGTTGGCCAGTGACAATAGTAAGGTTTGAACAATCGTTTTCGTATTTCAGAGTATTTTGGGCAGACGAGGAGAAAATGATATTCTGTTTCAACAGTATTCAACAGTATTCATATTACATTTTACGCATTTTCTATCATTTCGCGGTATATTTGTATGTCTTCCTTTTTCTATAGCTAAATCATGTGAGGATAGTCTAAATTTTGTTAAAGATATTCTATATTTATATACTTGTATGCAATTAAGATATTTTTCCATACTGAATTCGTGTTTATAGATACTATAAATATGATGAAAGCCTATTAGAATTATTGATGCTTGAATACCAGGACTGTTTATAAATATCTAGGATTCTTTGTTTGACAAATTGGAACAATATTATATTAGTGTTTTGGTAATCCCACAAGTATGACATGCCTATCTCATTTACGATGTTTTTAACATGTAAGGCCCAGTTATTTCCTTTATACGTGATATTGTTGTCAGCATCTCGCTTCAACATTCCATAAATCTTTTTTACAAGGGTGTTTTCATTCATATTTAGAATTTTTATCCAATATTTTAAAATGTTAAAAAGTATATGCTGTGCGCTCGCACACACCGACAAAACTTGAGCATGTTCAAAAATAACATGTTGACTCTGCATATGAGAACGTACACCTACGTATGTCAGCGTGTTTAGAACGTAAACGACTTACGCCACAACTTTTATCGTAAGCTCGCATACGTTATAGTGTGACTGCACCATAATACGTTGTTAATTTATTAATCATTCCATATATACGTCCATAGGGTGCCGGGACGGTGTTGGGATGGTGTGGGATGCCATTTAGAACTAAAATCTATGACTGATATAGTAATATAACATTAATGCTATATTATACCAGTCACAGATTTTAGTTCTAAATGGCACCCACACCATCCCAACACCGTCCCGGCCCCCTACGTCTATAATGAAAGTAATTTGTATCATTAGTATTTATATCAGTAATTATCAATGTCAGTTATGTCGCTCTACTAATATCGCCCTTTGTTCATTTTAAAATAAAAGTACAAAAACAACAAATATGAAATTATTGCACGCTCAGTTTGATTGAACCTGTTTATGCTGTGATGAAAATGTTTAACGCCCAACGCCGCATTGCCCCTGGTTGAGCACCATAAATAAACACAGTAAACTGTGATTTCGTTTAATTAAAAAAACACTACATAATTTTATTTTTACGTACTCATTGTCATTACCTATTGTTTATTTAAATACAAAACGCGCAACATTCAATGATCCGTTTATAATAATTTGATCAGAAACTTGTTTTACACATTGTCTCTTGTGGCATTTTACTTTATTTTCATCTCATTATTTAGTTCATCGTCATTAATCCAAACTTTTCCGAAAATATTCAATTATGCCTCAACGTAAGAGAATGAATTATGATGCGTAGACCCACTGTTTTTCCCAATTTTCGATTCTACGAATGATTAAAGCGTATATAGTATTTGTTTAACATCAAGTTAAATCTGTATTTAATCGATAACAAACATTTCCTTTGTAAAAAGAATCGTAAATGCCAATTTTTGGTTACAGGAAACAAAATATCTCAGAGATTTTGCGTATAATTGATCATCTTATGTCGGCCAGATTATTTTTGTTAGAACGCAATAAAATTGTTAGTAAATTTATCCTTATTGGAAGAGACACAGTTCTGTCAATCCAGGTTGATTTTCAGACTACAACATCATTAATTTTCCGACAATATACACCATGGTAAATGTATGCGATTTTGGACAGACATAATTTTGGATACGACTTTTTTTCAGACACTTTAAATTTTTAACCAGAAAAGAAAGGAAACACATAATAAGAAGTCTGAAGTAAAATACTTTGCCAAAACTGGTTCATGTCATGCTGTCTAAATGATACAGATATTTGCCGTCATATTCCACAAAGATCAGGTCAGTCAAATATGAAAATGTCAAACATAGTATTACTGTTTTATGATTTCTCCTAGCAGTAACGACTGTTATTCCTTTCAAACATAACCAAAAGATTCAGGATAAAAGCCTCTTGTTGCTAAATGTGGAACTGACACGGGGGGCTTAATCCAGAATTATTTCATTATTTAAATCTTCTATTGTTGTTGTTTTGTCCAGTTTTTTGATTTTTTAATTTTAAGGAAGACAAATAACTTGCTTTCACCTTCATCTAACAAGAATTAATGTTCACCTTATAATCCAAACAGCATAGGCATATGATATATACTATTTTAAAATTCTTTGCACTGTCAGATCCCTTTTAAGCACACGGCCATAAGTGCCCTTGGTGTGTTTTCTAAAGATCACAACCTCTGCACAAAGCGCTGCTCTGCTACAAATCGGTATCTCTGAATGCGACCCGGTCTTTGGACCAAGAACGGAGGAATGCAGGCTCGCGAGTCTAGCCCTATAAACTTGACCATTGTCAAGAGAGGACGGGAGTTTGGGGATTGGACTCCAACTTACAAAATGTGAAAATATATGCATAATTATGATTTATATATCTGTAATTTATTATACAAGTGCTAACTCTACATTTCTTTAAAACTAATTAATTAAACATCTTAATTTCTGTTGCGATTTGCCATTGACGCACATATTAGAACTTGACACCAATATGACGAATATAATATAAAAACTTTTCAACTTTCAACTTTTATTCTATATTCTCAACATAAGGTATTTTTACATATTAATATATATTAGTCAAACAAGGGTGAAAACAAACAAACATACAAAGAGCAAATATACACATTATGGGAAACACTGTTCTGTAGTTACAATGATGTAGATACAATGATATTACAATAACAATCATACAAAGAATAAAACACATGCAGAACAATTCTCTACATAACAGTTATTAAAAAAATATACAGTACAAAAATGAGCAACATGAACAACGTATTGCTTGCTTAAATATTGAAGCCTACGGGCGTGGTCGACTGGCCGAGGAAAAACTCAAAAAAATCCCACCCTTTTGTTTTGGGAAAAACGCAGGTAAGAATGGCTGAAACTGTCATCTTTTTTATGCTCAAGTTTTTCTCCTTAAGGCTTCGATCCATGGCATATTGTATACCGGTTAGAGTGCTCAGTTCATATTTTGTGCCGTCTCGCTTACTGGTCGCTGAAATTAAATGTACATACACGTTTATATTGGAATACATTTCTAAAATGCACACGAGTCGTTAGATCTACATATTTACAGTAAACTTGCCAATATGAATCTTTAAGAATATTAATTGGCTTTTTTAAAATAAAAATATCATTTGTATTTGGCAGACGCTTTTTATAGGATTAATAAAATAGTTATTTAATAATGTAAAATACAAATTAAAAAAAAAACAGGTTCCGGAAAACATTAAGCCTATTGAATGTCCTGCTCCACAGTTGTATTAGGAATGACACTATGGATATTACAATAACAATCATACAAATAATAAAACACATGCAGAACAATTCTCTACATAACAGTTATTAAAAAAATATACAGTACAAAAATGAGCAACATGAACAACGTATTGCTTGCTTAAATATTGAAGCCTACGGGCGTGGTCGACTGGCCGAGGAAAAGCTCAAAAAAATCCCACCCTTTTGTTTTGGGAAAAAAGCAGAAACCTCCACCCGTTTGTCATTTGTCTTGTACCACTAGATGTCGGGCCTCGTCTCCAGTAAGCTCCTTTACAACAGTGTAATTAAAAAATCCTATTCAGTAATGAGTAACAAAACTACTTTGCAGGATTATGCAAAACACTATTTGAACAATATGACAAAATATTTATTTTATTGTTAGTGTTTATGAAGTGAAGTTCTTACAATTAAGAAACCCCCAAGGGAACGGAGCGTAGCGAAGTGACCGTGGTTTCTTAATTGTTAAAACGTCTTTTAAGAAACACTCAATTACTTTGTGATCGCCACAATTTTACCGTATCATATATGACGTCATGTGCTATTCAGTACCTAACAGACACTAAATAATTAAGTGGTTTAACCATGTAGATTTAACAGATAAGAGGCGCAAAATATCTGAAATTCAAGCTCAGTAATTGGATGGAAAATTATGGTGAACACTCAGTGCAAGAATATATATGTATGTAAAGAATGCACATTAAGAAAAACGCGGAAACCTATGACAATCAGATCACGTAAGACTGGCAACAACGATGGGAAACAGCAGAGTCTTCTCGGATAAACGTTAACATTTAAAATACTGAATTGTTTACATAAAGAATGTTGAGCTGCATAAAACGATTAGATTCCTAAAATGATGGAGAAAAAAAAACAAAATTTTGTACTTAACATCGAATGGCATGATCTGAAAGCCCTGCAGCTTATTTTGAACGGAATCTTGGTAGGAACCAAAAAGATAGAGACCAAATGAAGAAACTAACAAAATAGTCAACAGAAAATAAAACTGAGATAAATTTTCTGAATGAGATATTAAGGAATTAAAATAAGAAAGGAAAAGAATTGGTATGTAAAACAAGAATATAATGGACATTGTAATGGTCTACAGTGTCTACACTAGTCACCCATGCCATAAAGGTGTGTATATGGAGGAAAGGGTTCAATTAAATATTAAATAAATTAATACATTGTGTCCGTTTGTTATTAACAGTATTATTTCATATGGAACTAGAAATATCTTGAAAAAAATATAATTGGCGTTGATGGGAAAGATTTTCTGTCATAAAATAAACAATAACGTGCAATGAGTAAGACACAGTTAAGTTACTAGATTACTATTTGAAACGGTGCTTTATTTTGATTAACATGTTAAAGAGTCTTAATATTACATTAAGCATTAAAAACTTTTTTATAGTACAGACATAATGTAGAAAAAAGTAATATATGCATATCAGGAATCGCCTCACACAGCCACTCCACGCAGCGAAAAAGAAGAGAGGAAGGGAGAGGGTGCATGTTTTTTATAAGTATGTAAATTCAAATAGGACTCCACAACCAATTAACGAAGAAGAGAACCTTTGGGGATACCGCCTTGGAATCAAATTGCCACTGGGGGGTTTAAACCAGGTTCTAGTAGAGATAATGTATCATTAACTGAAAGAATTAATATACACAGTGAACGTATTAAGTCTAATAGTAATGAAGAAAATAATAATTTTTGAATGTTTTTTATCTTCCTCTTTACAAGTAAGGAATAATATCTATGAAAATTATTAAAACAGGCATAGTCAATTTTAAGTTCTTTTCAAATAAACTTAATAACTAACATGTCAGAAAATATCACCGAACACATCTTTTCTTGTGACCTGTCTCATACATAACAGTTTTATCCTAAATTCGTTTTAACAAGTAATTAATTTGTTAACAAGTGATTTGATACTGGCCCTGTTATATGTCAGATGGCAGTAGTATTGGCCAAAGGCCAAGGCCAAAAGCCAATACGACTAACCCGATGACTAAAACAGGGCGAATATCAAATTACTTATTTATTGACAATTTTATTAAATAACTACATGTACTTGTAACATTTCACATAAAATACATAATTAAAACAAAGAACAACCGTAAAAATAATATTACAGTTTATCAGTTTTTTTTGGAAATGGCACATTCTGTTATTTATAGTGGTCAGTAGGGTTGTTGTACAACAAAATGTCAGACTGTCTTCTGTGATTCCTGCGAGATATCAATATCAGAGAACGTTCTCTTCTTAATGTTAAAAGTACCACCACACAAACGGATTTGATGTTGTTTTGAGGTATTTGACTTGACACTTCGACTTGCAGCAAGCAGGTATTACTTAAATTCATTACTGGTTTTATATCCGCCAACAGAGAGGAATTCTCATGTTCAATTGTTTGAACATGGCATCTTGAAGCGGTTCTTGAAGATGGTCGCACATGGTTGTCGGAAGCTCGAGCATGCTGTTCCAAAGTAGGAGTAGAATAAGCATTTATTATTTGGATTTTTTGCGCTATTTCTGTAGATGGCCGATCTGCCTGAACACGTTTTTGCGCAAATGTTTTTCTCCCGGAGTGATTTACTTGTCGGCCTTCGAGCTGCCTTTCTCACCCAAGTAGTTTATTATTTGTCCAAGTTTATTTTTTCCGACAGGCTGATGTGAATACCAAACATCTATCTTGGGTGCTTTTATTGGCTGAAGGTAAAAACGGCTATGATTGTCAAGCAAATAATAGGCCGGTCTTCGACGTCTATATTATTTGTAGATGGCGACTGGACAGATCTCTCACCGGGTGTTGCAAAAACCTTGGAAGCAACTTCTGTGTTCGTGGTTCGGCTGTATCTGTTCCTTGTGTTCGTACTTCTCTCTGAAAATAATAAACAGGTATTGACATTCAATCACCCCTACATGACAACGTTTGCACTTAGCACAGTCGGCTGCTTAATACAGGTGAAAACAAGAACAAAAACTTGCTTTGGACATTTTGTTACGGCTGTTTAAAACAGGTTGTTGCTTAATAGAGGTGACCGCTAAGGCAAGTTTGACTTAAGCTTAAAATTACCAGCAATTTATACAATTGAACAAACCTGTAAATTTCAAGTAATCCCGGTGGGCTGGTGCGCTTTCCCGCTCAAAATCTCTAAATAAGTTTGTATGGTCCCGTCTACCACGCATGCCGAAGTAAACGCCACTGATCACCCACACTGTCTGAAGCAGTGTCTGCAACATCCTGTAATGATTATAAATATTTCTTATTTACCTATAAATCGTTGTCATTTAAATCCGCTTTTATTTTAACATTAAATGTGGACAGTAGTGTTATATTACCCACATTCTTCTCTCCGGCTTATATTTTACATTTTGCTATTGTAAATAGAAATTACTTATGACACACTGCTTTAATGGGTCAAAATTACTACGCAACGAATTTCTACTTAGACCTATGCTGTAATTGCTAAAACAATAAACTTTAACAAAAATGACATTAATGGAATGTCTTCAAATGATAATTTTATACCTGTACTAATATGTTGCATTGTTTTACATTATAACCCGTATGTCATTTTCCAAAAGATTAATTCATTTATTTAAAATCTGATAAAGTATATAATGAAACTACCTTTGCAAAGTTGTTTGTCTCCTAACTGCTGGAATCCGTCAGTATTCAGCGGCTCGATCGTAGACTTATGCGCGGTGCCTTTAGATGTTTTCGTTGGATACGAGAACGTGGTACCGGTAAGAATGGCTGAAACTGTCATCTTTTTTATGCTCAAGTTTTTCTCCTTAAGGCTTCGATCCATGGCATATTGTATACCGGTTAGAGTGCTCAGTTCATATTTTGTGCCGTCTCGCTTACTGGTCGCTGAAATTAAATGTACATACACGTTTATATTGGAATACATTTCTAAAATGCACACGAGTCGTTAGATCTACATATTTACAGTAAACTTGCCAATATGAATCTTTAAGAATATTAACTGGCTTTTTAAAATAAAAACATCATTTGTATTTGGCAGACGCTTTTTATAGGATTAATAAAATAGTTATTTAATAATGTAAAATACAAATTTAAAAAAAAACAGGTTCCGGAAAACATTAAGCCTATTGAATGTCCTGCTCCACAGTTGTATTAGGAATGACACTATGGAATCCAAACTTGTTATTTCAGTAACACTCGAACAGTTTTGCGGTAGACATCTCAGATGAAGTTTGATTCCTCCAACTGACAGGAAGTATTTCTCGAGTGACACAGCGCATGGATTCATCCTTTGTAACAGGGTAAAATTTAACACTGGTCAATTTAACTGTAAATTGCACACACTAGACTATCTTGTCAGATATTTTCCAACATCGGTTGGCTTTAAAGTCCCGCTTATCTGTTCAGAATAATGTCTCTCCATTAAAAATGTTCTAGAACAATTTTATCATGATAAATTCAGTTGTTTTGTTTTCTACAAAGTTTCATGTTTATTGTATGTCAAATTGGCCGACACACGTCAACTCCCCTCACATTGAGTAATCCTGAAATACAACCAAAATAATGTTGTTGTTTTTTTTCATAAACGTATTTCATGTTTGATGGGATTGCTTATCTTTCGGTCAAAACAGTAATTATTATCATATTAACCTGCTTGATTAAACATTCGGCAGCAAAAAGAAACATTAAGACTTAATTATCGGAAATAGCAAGTTTATACATTTTGTACCGTGTCATATTAAAGTATCCTTCATTGCAAGTTCTACATCGTCATATTACATGCTTTTAATTTCCATCAATGGAAGATCAACTTGTTGTCTATTGACGGTCAGTATGCATAACGACGCACAGCAAGACTTAAGAGAACAAGGTAGACCTGGCTGTGCAGACAGATTTCGGTCTACAACAGTCGCATAAGACATTTCACAAGATAAACAAAAGAAATTAAAAACAAAATTAAACTTAAACCAATGAAAAAAAAAAGAAATTGAAAAAAAAAAGAAAAAAAGAAAATCAAACCCCGGAGTAAGACTTTCTACATCTTACTTTGGTTGGCGTGGAGGCATCACTTGATAGAGGGGTGTTCATCTTAAATCTCGCATCTTCGATGACACTTGATTGAAGGTATCTTCAACCAAGTGACACTTTTTGCTATCTCTTCACTTTACACACAATGTTGACAGCCTACAAATACATTTTCTTGTCTTACAAATTTGAATTTTTATATATAAATAAATATATATGACAAGCCATTATATGAATCCAGAGCTACATCAGCCCCAGCAGTTTTCAGGGCACCATCAGCAGCAACAGTATCCAGGATTTGAATGCGCCAACATTGACTGCGTCTCTTCTTTCTGAATCGTTTATAGCAGGTATCTGAAAAACAATAAACAAACACAAGCGCAAAAAATGAAAATAAACTTTAATATCCAAACAAATTAAACTTAAAAATGCAAACAAAAATATTGAAAAATGAAAACAAAGAAAATCCCCACACTTTTAAAGACAAAAGATAATACTTTAAAAATTGGCTGCGCCTCTTCTTTCTGTATCTGTTGTAGCTGGTATCTGAAAAATACCGAACAGTGTTAAAAATGAAATTAAACTTAAAACAGTTTAAACAAAGAAATTTTTGAAAAAAAGTTAGAAAGAATACACTTTAAAACAAAAGAAAAATATATCCTTTCAATGTTTGACTACGCCTTGACTGAACAGGTTAGTAATGAAATCAACAAAAATGCAAAGATAATGATCAAAAGGAAAAAAAATCCCCAGACTTTTTAAGTGTTAAACAAAAAAATACTTATCTTTGAAAGTTTGACTGCGCCTCTTCTTTCTGTATCTGTTGCAGCCAGTATCTGCATAACACTGCAAAATCTGAACAGGTTAGTAATGAAATCAACAAAAATGAAAAGATAATGAAAAAAAGGATAAAAGGAAACAAGGACAAAAATCCCCAATCTTTTTAATTGCTAAACAAAACAAAACACTTATCTTTGAAAGTTTGACTGCGCTTCTTCTTTCTGTATCTGTTGCAGCCAGTATCTGAAAAACACTGCAAAATCTGAACAGGTTAGTAATGAAATCAACAAAAATGCAAAGATCATGGAAAAAAGAAAGAAAGAAAAAAGGAAAACAAAGAAAAAAATCCCCAGACTTTTAAGTGTTGAACAAGAAAAAGAAAATACTTATCTTTCAAAGTTTGACTGCTTTCTATATCTGTTGCAGCCAGTATCTGAAAAACACTGCAAAATCTGAACAGGTTAGTAATGAAATCAACAAAAATGCAAAGATAATGAAAAAAGGAAAAAAGGGAAAAATGGAAAAAGGAGAAAAAAATTTAAAAAATCCCCAGAATTTTTAAGTGTTTAACAAAAAAAGAAAATACTTATCATTCAAAGTTTGACTGCGCCTCTTCTTTCTGTATCTGTTGCAGCCAGTATCTGAAAAACACTGCAAAATCTGAACAGATTAGTAATGAAATAAAAAATATAATGGAAAAAATATAATAAAAAGATAATGGAAAAAAATAAAAAAGAAAAAAATCCCCAGACTTTTTATGTGTTAAACAAAAAAAGACAATACTTATCTTTCAAAGTTCGACTGCGCCTCTTCTTTCTGTATCTTTTGCAGCCAGTTTCTGAAAAACACTGCAAAATCTGAACAGGTTAGTAATGAAATCAACAAAATTGCAAAGATCATGGAAAAATATTAAAAAAGAAAAAAAATCACCAGAGTTTTTAAGGTTTAAACAAAAAAAGAAAATACTTATCTCTCAAAGTTTGACTGCGCCTCTTCTGTCTGTATCTGTTGCAGCAAGTATCTGAAAAATCACTGCAAAATCTGAACAGGTTAGTAATGAAATCAACAAAAATGCAAAGATAATGAAAAAAAGGAAAAAGGAAAAAATAGAAAAAAAACCCAGACTTTTTAAGTGTTGAACAAAAAAAGAAAATACTTATCTTTCAATGTTGACAGCGCCTCTTCTTTCTGTATCTGTTGCAGCCAGTATCTGAAAAATACTGCAAAATCTGAACAGGTTAATCATGAAATCAACAAAAATTCAAAGATAATGGAAAAACAGGAAGAAAGAAAAAGGAAAAAAAGAAAAAATCCCCAGGCTTTCAAAGTGTTAAACAAAAAAAGAAAATACCTATCTTTGAAAGTTTAACTGCGCCTCTTCTTTCTGTATTTGTTGCAGCCAGTATCTGCAAAACACTGCAAAATCTGAACAGGTTAGTAATGAAATCAACAAAAATGCAAAGATAATGGAAAAAAAGTAAGAAAGAAAAAAAGAAAAAATCCCCAGACTTTCAAAGTGTTAAACAAAAAAATAAAATACGTATCTTTCAACGTTTGACTGCGCCTCTTCTTTCTGTATCTGTTGCAGCCAGTATCTGAAAAGTACTGCAAAATCTGAACAGGTTAGTAATGAAATCAACAAAAATGCAAAGATAAATGAAAAAAAGGAAGAAAGAAAAAAGGAAAAAAAGAAAAAATCCTCAGACTTTCAAAGTGTTAAACAAAAAAAGAAAATACTTATCTCTCAAAGTTTGACTGCGCCTCTTCTTTCTGTATCTGTTGCAGCAAGTATCTGAAAAATCACTGCAAAATCTGAACAGGTTAGTAATGAAATCAACAAAAATGCAAAGATAATGAAAAAAAGGAAAAAGGAAAAAAAAGAAAAAAAATCCCCAGACTTTTTAAGTGTTGAACAAAAAAAGAAAATACTTATCTTTCAATGTTTGACAGCGCCTCTTCTTTCTGTATCTGTTGCAGCCAGTATCTGCAAAACACTGCAAAATCTGAACAGGTTAGTAATGAAATCAACAAAAATGCAAAGATAATGGAAAAAAAGTAAGAAAGAAAAAAAGAAAAAATCCCCAGACTTTCAAAGTGTTAAACAAAAAAATAAAATACGTATCTTTCAACGTTTGACTGCGCCTCTTCTTTCTGTATCTGTTGCAGCCAGTATCTGAAAAGTACTGCAAAATCTGAACAGATTAGTAATGAAATCAACAAAAATGCAATGATAATGAAAAAAAGGAAAAAAGGAAAAAAAAAGAAAAAAAATCCCCAGACTTTTTAAGTGTTAAACAAAAAAAGAAAATACTTATCTTTCAAAGTTTGACTGCGCCTCTTCTTTCTGTATCTGTTGCAGCCAGTATCTGCAAAGTACTGCAAAATCTGAACAGGTTAGTAATGAAATCAACAAAAATGCAATGATAATGAAAAAAAGGAAAAAAGGAAAAAAAAAGAAAAAAAATCCCCAGACTTTTTAAGTGTTAAACAAAAAAAGAAAATACTTATCTTTCAAAGTTTGACTGCGCCTCTTCTTTCTGTATCTGTTGCAGCCAGTATCTGAAAAAACACTGCAAAATCTGAACAGGTTAGTAATGAAATCAGCAAAAATGCAAAGATAATGGAAAAAAAGGAAGAAAGAAAAAAGGAAAAAAAGAACAAAAACCCCAGACTTTCAAAGTGTTAATGAAAAAAGAAATTACTTATCTTTCAAAGTTTGACTGCGCCTCTTCTTTCTATATCTGTTGCAGCCAGTATCTGAAAAACACCGCAAAATCTGAACAGGTTAGTAATGAAATCAACAAAAAAGCAAAGATAATGGAAGAAAGGAAGAAAGAAAAAAGGAAAAAAAAGAAACAAATCCCCAGACTTTTAAAGTGTTAAACAAAAAAGACAATACTTATCTTTCAGTTTGACTGCGCCTCTTCTTTCTGTATCTGTTGCAGCCAGTATCTGAAAAACACTGCAAAATCTGAACAGGTTAGTAATGAAATGTACAAAAATGCAAAGATCATGGAAAAGAAGGAAAAAATGAAAAAAGAAAAAAACAAGAAAAAAAGAAGAAAATAATCCCCAGACTTTTAAGTGTTAAACAAAAAAAGAAAATACTTATCTTTCAAAGTTTGATTGCGCCTCTTCTTTCTGTATCTGTTGCAGCCAGTATCTGCAAAACACTGCAAAATCTGAACAGGTTAGTAATGAAATCAACAAAAATGCAAAGATAATGGAAAAAAAGGAAGAAAGAAAAAAGGAAAAAAAAGAAAAAATCCCCAGACTTTATAAGTGTTAAACAAAAAAAGAAAATACGTATCTTTCAATGTTTGACTGCGCCTCTTCTTTCTGTATCTGTTGCAGCTAGTATCTGAAAAGTACTGCAAAATCTGAACAGGTTAGTAATGAAATCAACAAAAATGCAAAGATAATGAAAAAAAGGAAAAAGGAAAAAAAAGGAAAAAAAATCCTCAGACCTTTTAAGTGTTGAACGAAAAAAGAAAATACTTATCTTTCAATGTTTGACAGCGCCTCTTCTTTCTGTATCTGTTGCAGCCAGTTTCTGAAAAAAACATTGCAAAATCTGAACAGGCTAGTAATGAAATCAACAAAAAGTGCAAAGATAATAGAAATAAATAAAAAAGAAAAAAATCCCCAGACTTTTAATTGTTAAAGAAATAAAAAGAAAATACTTATCTTCCAAAGTTTGACTGTGGTGGTGGTGTTGTTGTTGGTAGTGGTGATGGTGTGTGTTGGTGTTGTTGTTGGTAGTGGTGATGGTGTGTGTTGGTGTTGTTGTTGGTAGTGGTGATGGTGTGTGGTGGTGTTGTTGTTGGTAGTGGTGATGGTGTGTGGTGGTGGTGGTGTATTGGTGGTGTTGTTGTTGTTGGTGTTGTTGGTGGTGGTGTTGGTTGTGGTCTTGTTGTTGGTGGTGGTGTTGTTGGTGGTGGTGTTGTTGGTGGTGGTGTTGGTGGTGGTTGTGTTGTTGGTGGTGGTTGTGTTGTTGGTGGTAATTGTGTTGTTGGTGGTGGTGGTTGTGTTGTTGGTGGTGGTGGTTGTGTTGTTGCTGGTGGTGGTTGTGTTGTGTTGTGCTGTTGGTGGCGGTGGTTGTGTTGTGTTGTTGGTGGTGGTGGTTGTGTTATGTTGTTGTTGGTGGTGGTGGTTGTGTTGTGTGGGTGGTGGTGGTTGTGTTGTTGTTGGTGGTGTGTTGTTGTTGGTGGTGGTTGTGTTGTTGTTGTTGGTGGTGGTTGTGTTGTTGTTGGTGGTGGTTGTGTTGTTGTTGGTGGTAATGGTTGTGTTGTTGTTGGTGGTGGTGGTTGTGTTGTTGTTGGTGGTGGTGGTTGTGTTGTTGCTGGTGGCGGTGATTGTGTTGTTGTTGTTGGTGGTGGTGGTTGTGTTGTTGTTGGTGGTGGTGTATGTGTTGTTGTTGGTGGTAGTGGTTGTGTTGGTGGTGGTGGTGGTTGTGTTGGTGGTGGTGCTTGTTGTATTGTGTTGTGTTGGTGGTTGTCTTGAGTTGTGTTGATGGTTGCGTTGTGTTGTGTTGGTGGTTGTGTTGTGTTAGTGGTGGTGTATGTGTTGTTGTTGGTGGTAGTGGTTGTGTTGTTGGTGGATGTGTTGGTGGTGGTCCTTGTTGTATTGTGTTGTGTTGGTGGTTGTCTTGAGTTGCGATGATGGTTGCATTGTGTTGTGTTGGTGGTTGTGTTGTGTTGTTGTTGGTGGTGGTTGTGTTGGTGGTGGTGCTTGTTGTGTTGTGTTGTGTTGGTGGTTGTCTTGAGTTGTGTTGGTGGTTGCATTGTGTTGTGTTGGTGGTTGTGTTGTGTTGGTGGTTGTGTTGTGTTGTGTTGGTGGTTGTGTTGTGTTGTGTTGGTGGTTGTGTTGTGTTGTGTTGGTGGTGTTTGTTGTGTTGGTGGTGGTGGTTGTGTTGTGTTGGTGGTGGTTGTTGTGCTGAGTTGTGTTGGTGGTGGTGGTGTTTTGTGTTGTGTTGGTGGTGGTTGTGTTGTGTTGTGTTGGTGCTGGTGGTTGTGTTGTGTTGTGTTGGTGGTGATGGTTGTGTTGTGTTGTTGTTGGTGGTTGTGTTGTTGTTTAAGGTGGTTGTGTTGTTGTTTTTTGTGGTTGTGTTGTTGTTGTTGGTGGTGGTTGTGTTGTTGTTGTTGGTGGTTGTGTTGTTGTTAGTGGTGGTGGTTGTGTTGATGGTGGTGGTGGTTGTGTTGTTGTTGGTGGTGGTGGTTTTGTTGTGTTTTGTTGGTCTTTGTGTTGAGTTGTGTTGGTGGTTGTGTTGTGTTGGTGGTGGTGGTTGTGTTGTGTTGTGTTGGTGGTGGTTGTTGTGTTGTGTTTGTGGTGGTGGTTGTGTTGGTTGTGGTGGTTGTGTTGATGGTGGTGGTGGTTGTGTTGTTTGTGGTGGTGGTTGTGTTGGTGGTGGTGGTGGTTATGTTGTGTTGTGTTGGTGGTTGTGTTGGTGGCGGTTGTTGTGTTGTGTTGGTGTAGGTTGTGTTGTTGGTGGTGGTGGTTGTGTTGTGTTGTGTTGTGTTGGTGGTGATGGTTGTGTTGTGTTGTTGTTGGTGGTTGTGTTGTTGTTTAAGGTGGTTGTGTTGTTGTTGTTGGTGGTTGTGTTGTTGTTGGTGGTGGTTGTGTTGTTGTTAGTGGTGGTGGTTGTGTTGATGGTGGTGATGGTTGTGTTGTCGTTATTGGTGGTGGTTGTGTTGAGTTGTGTTGGTGGTTGTGTTGTGTGGTTGGTGGTGGTTGTGTTGTGTTGTGTTGGTGGTGGTGGTTGTGTTGTGTTGGTGGTGGTGGTTGTGTTGTGTTGTGTTGGTGGTGGTGGTTGTGTTGTGTTGTGTTGGTGGTGGTGGTTGTGTTGGTTGTGTTGTTTTGTGGTGGTGGTTGTGTTGGTGGTGGTTGTGGTTGTGTTGTGTTGTGTTGGTGGTTGTGTTGTGTTGTTTTGGTGGTGGTGGTTGTGTTGGTTGTGGTGGTTGTGTTGATGGTGGTGGTGGTGGTTGTGTTGTGTTGTTGTGGTGGTTGTGTTTTGTTGTGATGTGTTGGTGGTGGTGGTTGTGTAGTGTTGTGTTGTGTTTGTGGTTGTGTTGTGTTGGAGGTTTTGGTTGTGTTGTGTTGTGGTCGGTTGTGTTGTGTTGATGGTGGTGGTTGTGTTGTGTTGGTGATGGTGGTGGTGGATGTGTTGGTGTTGGTGGTTGTGTTGTGTTGGTGCTGGTGGTTGTGTTGTGTTGGTGTTGGTGGTTTTGTTGTTGGTGGTGGTTGTGTTAGTGGTGTTTGTGGTGGTGGTTGTGTTGGTGCTGGTGGTTGTGTTGGTGGTGGTTGTTGTGTTGTGTTGTGTTGGTGGTGGTTGTGTTGTTGGCGGTGGTTATGTTGTGTTGTGTTGTGTTGGTGGTGGTGGTTGTGATGGTGGTGGTGGTTGTATTGGTGGTGGTGGTTGTGTTGTGTTGGTGGTGGTTGTGTTGTGTTGGTGGTGGTGTTGGTGGTGTGGTGTTGGTGGTGGTGGTTGTGACGGTGTTTGTGGTCGTGTTGGTTTTGATGGTTGTGTTTTGTTGGTGGTGGTGTGGTGTTGGTGGTGTTGGTTATGATGGTGGTGTTGGTTGTGTTGGTGGTGGTGGTTGTGTTGTGTTGGTGGTGGTGGTGTTGGTAGTGGTGGTGGTGTTGGTGGTGGTGGTTGTGTTGTGTGGTGTTGGTGGTTGTGTTGGTGGTGATGGTTGTGTTAGTGGTGGTTGTGTTGGAGGTGGTGGTTGTGTTGGTGGTGGTGGTTGTGTTGGTGGTAGTGGTTGTGTTGGTGGTTGTGGTAGTGTTGGTGGTTGTGTTGTGTTTGTGGTTGTGTTGTGTTGTGTTGATGGTTGTGTTGTGTTGTGTTGGTGGTTGAGTTGTGTTGTGTTGATGGTTGTGTTATGTTGTGTTGGTGGTTGTGTTGTGTTGTGTTGGTGTTTGTGTTGTGGTGCTGGTTGTGTTGTATTGTGTTGGTGGTTGTGTTGTGTTGGTGGTTGTGTTGTGTTGTGTTGGTGTTGTGTTTGTGGTTGTGTTGTGTTGTGTTGATGGTTGTGTTGTGTTGGTTGGTGGTTGTGTTGTGTTGTGTTGGTGGTTGTGTTGTGTTGTTGGTTGTGTTTGTGGTGGTGGTTGTGTTGGTGGTGGTGGTGTGTTGGTGGTGGTGGTTGTGTTGGTGGTGGTGGTTGTGTTGGTGGTGGTGGTCGTGTTCGAGGTGGTGGTTGTGTTGGTGGTGGTAGTTGTGTTGGTGGTGGTGGTGGTTGTGTTGTGTTGGTGTTTGTGTTGTGATGGCAGTTGAGTTGTGTTGTGTTGATGGTTGTTTTATGTTGTGTTGGTGGTTGTGTTGTGTTGCTGTTTGTGTTGTTGGTGGTGGTGTGGTGTTGGTGGTGTTGGTTGTGATGGTGGTGTTGGTTGTGTTCGTGGTGGTGGTTGTGTTGTGTTGGTGGTGGTGGTGTTGGTAGTGGTGGTGGTGGTTGTGTTGGTGGTGGTGGTCGTGTTCGAGGTGGTGGTTGTGTTGGTGGCGGTAGTTGTGTTGGTGGTGGTTGTGTTGTGGTGGTGGTTGTGTTGTGTTGGTGTTTGTGTTGTGATGGTAGTTGAGTTGTGTTGTGTTGATGGTTGTTTTATGTTGTGTTGGTGGTTGTGTTGTGTTGCTGTTTGTGTTGTTGGTCGTGGTGTGGTGTTGGTGGTGTTGGTTGTGATGGTGGTGTTGGTTGTGTTGGTGGTGGTGGTTGTGTTGTGTTGGTGGTGGTGGTGGTGGTGTTGGTAGTGGTGGTGGTGGTTGTGTTGGTGGTGGTGGTCGTGTTCGAGGTGGTGGTTGTGTTGGTGGCGGTAGTTGTGTTGGTGGTGGTTGTGTTGTGTTGGTGGTTGTGTTGTGTTGGTGGTTGTGTTGTGTTGTGTTGCTGTTTGTGTTGTGTTGGTGGTTGTGTTGTATTGTGTTGGTGGTTGTGTTGTGTTGTGTTGGTGTTGTGTTTGTGGTTGTGTTGTGTTGTGTTGATGGTTGTGTTGTGTTGTGTTGGTGGTTGTGTTGTGTTGCGTTGGTGGTTGTGTTTGAGGTGGTGGTTGTGTAGTGTTGTGTTGTGTTGTGTTGGTGGTGGTGGTTGTGATGGTGGTGGTGGTTGTGTTGGTGGTGGTGGTTGTGTTGGTGGTGGTGGTTGTGTTGTGTTGTGTTGCTGGTGGTGGTTGTGATGGTGGTGGTGGTTGTATTGGTGGTGTTGGTTGTGTTTTGTTGGTGGTGGTGGTGGTGGGTTGGTGTTGGTGGTAGTGGTTGTGTTGGTGGTGGTTGTTGTGTTGCTGGTGGTGGTTGTGATGGTGGTGGTGGTTGTGTTGGCGGTGGTGGTTGTGTTGTGTTGGTGGTGGTGGTGGGTTGGTGTTGGTGGTAGTGGTTGTGTTGGTGGTGGTGGTTGTGTTGGTGGTTGTGTTGGTGGTGGTGGTTGTGTTGGTGGTGGTTGTGTTGGTAGTGGTGGTTGTGTTGGTGGTGTTGGTTGTGTTGTGTGGTGTTGGTGGTTATGTTTGTGGTGGTGGTTGTGTTTGTGTTCGTGGTTGTGTTGGTGGTGGTGGTTGTTTTGGTGGTGGTGGTTGTGTTGGAGGTGGTGGTTGAGTTAGTGGTTGTGGTTGTGTTGGTGGTGGTGGTTGTGTTGGTGGTGGTGGTTGTGTTGGTGGTGGTGGTTGTGTTGTGTTGGTGGTGGTGATTGTGTTGGTGGTGGTGGTTGTGTTGGTGGTGGTCGTGTTGGAGGTGGTGGTTGTGTTGGTGGTGGTAGTTGTGTTGGTGGTGGTGGTTGTGTTGTGTTGGTGGTTGGTTGTGTTGGTGGTTGAGTTGTGTTGTGTTGCTGGTTGTGTAATGTTGTGTTGGTGGTTGTGTTGTGTTGTTGTTTGTGTTGTGTTGCTGGTTGTGTTGTGTTGGTGGTTGTGTTGTGTTGGTGATTGTGTTGTGTTGTGTTGGTTGTTGTGTTGTGTTGTGTTGTTGTGGTGGTTGTGTTTTGTTGTGATGTGTTGGTGGTGGTGGGTGTGTAGTGTTTGTGGTTTTGTTGTGTTGTGTTGGAGGTGGTGGTTGTGTTGTGTTGTGGTGGTTGTGGTGTGTTGGTGGTGGTGGTTGTGTTGTGTTGTGTTGGTGGTGGTGGTGGTGGATGTGTTGGTGTTGGTGGTTGTGTTGTGTTGGTGGTGGTGGTGGTTGTGTTGTGTTGTGCTGGTGGTTGTGTTGTGTTGGTGGTGGTGGATGTGTTGTTGGTGGTGGTTGTGTTAGTGGTGTTGGTGGTGGTGGTTGTGTTGGTGGTGATGTTTGTGTTGGTGGTGGTGGTTGTGTTGATGGTGGTGGTTGTTTTGGTGGCGGTTGTTTTGTTGTGTTGTGTTGGTGGTTGTGATTTTGTTGGTGGTGATGGTTGTGTTGGTGGTGGTGGTTGTGATGGTGGTGGTGGTTGTGTTGGTGGTGATGGTTGTGTTATGTTGGTGGTGGTTGTGTTGTGTTGGTGGTGGTGGTGGTGTGGTGTTGGTGGTGGTGGTGGTTGTGTTGGTGGTTGTGATTTTGTTGGTGGTGATGGTTGTGTTGGTGGTGGTGGTTGTGTTGGTGGGGGTGGTTGTGTTGGTGTTGGTGGTGGTTGTGTTGGTGGTTGTGATTGTGTTGGTGGTGATGGTTGTGTTATGTTGGTGGTGGTTGTGTTGTGTTGGTGGTGGTGGTGGTGTTGGTGGAGGTGGTGGTGTGGTGTTGGTGGTGGTGGTTGTGATGGTGGTGGTGGTTGTGTTGGTGGTGATGGTTGTGTTATGTTGGTGGTGGTTGTGTTGTGTTGGTGGTGGTGGTGGTGTGGTGTTGGTGGTGGTGGTGGTTGTGTTGGTGGTTGTGATTGTGTTGGTGGTGATGGTTGTGTTGGTGGTGGTGGTTGTGTTGGTGGGGGTGGTTGTGTTGGTGGTGGTGGTTGTGTTGTTGTTGGTGGTGGTTGTGTTGTTGTTGGTGGTGGTTGTGTTGTTGTTGGTGGTGGTTATGTTGTTGTTGGTGGTGGTTGTGTTGTTGGTGGTGGTGGTTGTGTTGATGGTGGTGGTGGTTGTGTTGTTGGTGTTGGTGGTGGTGTTGTGTTGTGTTGGTGGTGGTGGTTGTGTTGTGTTGTTGTTGGTGGTTGTGTTGTTGGTGGTGGTGGTTGTGTTATTGTTTTTGGTGGTTGTGTTGTTGTTGGTGGTGGTTGTGTTGTTGTTGGTGGTGGTAGTGTTGTTGTTAGTGGTGATGGTTGTGTTGATGGTGGTGGTTGTGTTGTTGGTGGTTGTGGTGGTTTTGTTGTGTTTGTGGTTGTGTTGTGTTGTGTTGATGGTTGTGTTGTGTTGTGTTGGTGGTTGTGTTGTGTTGTGTTGTGTTGGTGGTTGTGTTGTGGTGGTGGTTGAGTTGTGTTGTGTTGGTGGTTGTGATGGTGGTGGTGGTTGTGTTGTGTTGGTGGTGGTTGTGTTTTGTTGGTGGTGGTGGTGGTGTGGTGTTGGTGGTGGTGGTTGTGTTGGTGGTGGTGGTTGTGTTGTGTTGGTGGTGGTGGTAGTGGTGGTTGTGGTTGTGTTGGTGGTGGTGGTTGTGTTGTGTTGGTGGTGGTGGTAGTGGTGGTTGTGTTGGTGGTGGTTGTGTTGTTGGCGGTGGTAGTGTTGTGTTGTGTTGGTTGTGTTGATGGTTGTGGTTGTGTTGTGTTGGTGGTTGAGTTGTGTTGTGTTGGTGGTTGTGTTGTGTTGGTGGTTGTGTTGTGTTGGTGGTTGTGTTGTGTTGGTGGTTGTGTTGTGTTGTGTTGGTGGTTGTGATGGTGGTGGTGGTTGTGTTGTGTTGGTGGTGGTTGTGTTTTGTTGGTGGTGGTGGTGGTGTCGTGTTGGTGGTGGTGGTTGTGTTGGAGGTGGTGGTTGAGTAAGAGGTTGTGGTTGTGTTGTGGTGATGGTTGAGTTGTGTTGTGTTGGTGGTTGTGTTGTGTTAGTGGTTGTGTTGTGTTGGTGGTTGTGTTGTGTTGGTGGTTGTGATGGTGGTGGTGGTTGTGTTGTGTTGGTGGTGGTTGTGTTTTGTTGGTGGTGGTGGTGTGGTGTTGGTGGTGGTGGTTGTGGTGGTGGTGGTGGTTGTGTTGTGTTGGTGGTGGTGGTGTTGGTGGTGGTGGTTGTGTTGGAGGTGGTGGTTGAGTTAGTGGTTGTGGTTGTGTTGGTGGTGGTGGTTGTGTTGTGGTGATGGTTGAGTTGTGTTGTGTTGGTGGTTGTGTTGTGTTGGTGGTTGTGTTGTGTTGGTGGTTGTGTTGTGTTGATGGTTGTGATGGTGGTGGTGGTTGTGTTGTGTTGGTGGTGGTTGTGTTTTGTTGGTGGTGGTGGTGTGGTGTTGGTGGTGGTGGTTGTGGTGGTGGTGGTGGTTGTGTTGTGTTGGTGGTGGTGGTGTTGGTAGTGGTGGTTGTGTTGGTGGTGGTTGTGTTGTTGGCGGTGGTTGTGTTGTGTTGTGTTGTGTTGGTTGTGTTGATGGTGGTGGTTTTGTTGTGTTGTGTTGGTGGTTGTGTTGTGTTGGTGGTTGAGTTGTGTTGTGTTGGTGGTTGTGTTGTGTTGGTGGTTGTGTTGTGTTGGTGGTTGTGTTGTGTTGGTGGTTGTGTTGTGTTGTGTTGGTGGTTGTGATGGTGGTGGTGGTTGTGTTGTGTTGGTGGTGGTTGTGTTTTGTTGGTGGTGGTGGTGGTGTCGTGTTGGTGGTGGTGGTTGTGTTGGAGGTGGTGGTTGAGTTAGTGGTTGTGGTTGTGTTGTGGTGATGGTTGAGTTGTGTTGTGTTGGTGGTTGTGTTGTGTTGGTGGTTGTGTTGTGTTGGTGGTTGTGTTGTGTTGGTGGTTGTGATGGTGGTGGTGGTTGTGTTGTGTTGGTGGTGGTTGTGTTTTGTTGGTGGTGGTGGTGTGGTGTTGGTGGTGGTGGTTGTGGTGGTGGTGGTGGTGGTTGTGTTGTGTTGGTGGTGGTGGTGTTGGTGGTGGTGGTTGTGTTGGAGGTGGTGGTTGAGTTAGTGGTTGTGGTTGTGTTGGTGGTGGTGGTTGTGTTGTGGTGATGGTTGAGTTGTGCTGTGTTGGTGGTTGTGTTGTGTTGGTGGTTGTGTTGTGTTGGTGGTTGTGTTGTGTTGATGGTTGTGATGGTGGTGGTGGTTGTGTTGTGTTGGTGGTGGTTGTGTTTTGTTGGTGGTGGTGGTGTGGTGTTGGTGGTGGTGGTTGTGGTGGTGGTGGTGGTTGTGTTGTGTTGGTGGTGGTGGTGTTGGTAGCGGTGGTTGTGTTGGTGGTGGTTGTGTTGTTGGCGGTGGTTGTGTTGTGTTGTGTTGTGTTGGTTGTGTTGATGGTGGTGGTTGTGTTGTTGTTGGTGGTGGTGGTTTTGTTGTGTTTGTGGTTGTGTTGTGTTGTGTTGATGGTTGTGTTGTGTTGTGTTGGTGGTTGTGTTGTGTTGTGTTGGTGGTTTTGTTGTGGTGGTGGTTGAGTTGTGTTGTGTTGGTGGTTGTGTTGTGTTGGTGGTTGTGTTGTGTTGGTGGCTGTGTTGTGTTGGTGGTGATGGTTGTGTTGGTGGTGGTTGTGTTGTTGGCGGTGGTTGTGTTGATGGTGGTGGTTGTTTTGGTGGCGGTTGTTTTGTTGTGTTGTGTTGGTGGTGGTTGTGTTGTTGGTGGTGGTTGTGTTGTGTTGTGTTGGTGGTGGTGGTTGTGATGGTGGTGGTGGTTGTGTTGGTGGTGGTGGTTGTGTTGTGTTGGTGGTGGTTGTGTTGTGTTGGTGGTGGTGGTGGTGTGGTGTTGGTGGTGGTGGTGGTTGTGTTGGTGGTTGTGGTGGTTGTGTTGGTGGTGGTGGTTGTTGTGTTGGTGGATGGTTGTGTTATGTTGGTGGTGGTGGTTGTGTTGGTGGTGGTGGTGGTGTGGTGTTGGTGGTGGTGGTGGTTGTGTTGGTGGATGTGATTGTGTTGGTGGTGATGGTTGTGTTGGTGGTGGTTGTGTTGGTGGGGGTGGTTGTGTTGGTGGTGGTGGTTGTGTTGTTGTTGGTGGTGGTTGTGTTGTTGTTGGTGGTGGTTATGTTGTTGTTGGTGGTGGTTGTGTTGTTGGTGGTGGTGGTTGTGTTGATGGTGGTGGTGGTTGTGTTGTTGGTGTTGGTGGTTGTGTTGTGTTGTTTTGGTGGTGGTGGTTGTGTTGTGTTGTTGTTGGTGGTTGTGTTGTTGTTGGTGGTGGTTGTGTTATTGTTTTTGGTGGTTGTGTTGTTGTTGGTGGTGGTTGTGTTGTTGTTGTTGGTGGTTGTGTTGTTGTTAGTGGTGATGGTTGTGTTGATGGTGGTGGTTGTGTTGTTGGTGGTTGTGGTGGTTTTGTTGTGTTTGTGGTTGTGTTGTGTTGTGTTGATGGTTGTGTTGTGTTGTGTTGGTGGTGGTGGTTGTGTTGTGTTGGTGGTTGTGTTGTGGTGGTGGTTGAGTTGTGTTGTGTTGGTGGTTGTGTTGTGTTGGTGGTTGTGTTGTGTTGTGTTGTTGTTGTGATGGTGGTGGTGGTTGTGTTGTGTTGGTGGTGGTTGTGTTTTGTTGTTGGTGGTGGTGGTTGTGTTGGTGGTGGTGGTTGTGTTGTGTTGGTGGTGGTGGTAGTGGTGGTTGTGGTTGTGTTGGTGGTGGTGGTTGTGTTGTGTTGGTGGTGGTGGTAGTTGTGGTTGTGTTGGTGGTGGTTGTGTTGTTGGCGGTGGTAGTGTTGTGTTGGTTGTGTTGATGGTGGTGGTTGTGTTGTGTTGGTGGTTGTGTTGTGTTGGTGGTTGTGTTGTGTTGTGTTGGTGGTTGTGATGGTGGTGGTGGTTGTGTTGTTGGTGGTGGTGGTGGTTTTGTTGTGTTTGTGGTTGTGTTGTGTTGTGTTGATGGTTGTGTTGTGTTGGTGGTTGTGTTGTGTTGTGTTGGTGGTTGTGTTGTGTTGTGTTGGTGGTTGTGTTGTGCTGGTGGTTGAGTTGTGTTGTGTTGGTGGTTGTGTTGTGTTGGTGGTTGTGTTGTGTTGGTGGTTGTGTTGTGTTGGTGGTTGTGTTGTGTTGTGTTGGTGGTTGTGATGGTGGTGGTGGTTGTGTTGTGTTGGTGGTGGTTGTGTTTTGTTGGTGGTGGTGGTGGTGTCGTGTTGGTGGTGGTGGTTGTGTTGGAGGTGGTGGTTGAGTTAGTGGTTGTGGTTGTGTTGGTGGTGGTGGTTGTGTTGTGGTGATGGTTGAGTTGTGTTGTGTTGGTGGTTGTGTTGTGTTGGTGGTTGTGTTGTGTTGGTGGTTGTGATGGTGGTGGTGGTTGTGTTGTGTTGGTGGTGGTTGTGTTTTGTTGGTGGTGGTGGTGTGGTGTTGGTGGTGGTGGTTGTGGTGGTGGTGGTGGTTGTGTTGTGTTGGTGGTGGTGGTGTTGGTAGTGGTGGTTGTGTTGGTGGTGGTTGTGTTGTTGGCGGTGGTTGTGTTGTGTTGTGTTGGTTGTGTTGATGGTGGTGGTTGTGTTGTTGTTGGTGGTGGTGGTTTTGTTGTGTTTGTGGTTGTGTTGTGTTGATGGTTGTGTTGTGTTGTGTTGTTGGTTGTGTTGTGTTGGTGGTTTTGTTGTGGTGGTGGTTGAGTTGTGTTGTGTTGGTGGTTGTGTTGTGTTGGTGGTGGTTGTGTTGTGTTGGTGGTTGTGTTGTATTGGTGGTGGTGGTTGTGTTGGTGGTTGTGTTGTGTTGGTGGTGGTGGTGTTGGTAGTGGTGGTTGTGTTGGTGGTGGTTGTGTTGGTGGTGGTTGTGTTGTTGGCGGTGGTTGTGTTGTGTTGTGTTGTGTTGTGTTGGTGGTGGTGGTGGTTTTGATGGTGGTGGTGGTTGTGTTGGTGGTGGTTGTGTTGTGTTGGTGGTGGTGTGGTGTTGGTGGTGGTGGTTGTGATGGTGGTGGTGGTTGTGTTTGCGGTGGTGGTTGTGTTGTGTTGGTGGTGGTTGTGTTGTGTTGGTGGTGGTGGTGGTGTGGTATTGGTGGTGGTTGTGTTGGTGGTGGTGGTTGTGTTGGTGATGGTGGTTGTGTTGGTGGTGATGGTTGTGTTGGTGGTGTTGGTTGTGTTGGTGGTGGTGATTGTGTTGGTGGTGGTGGTTGTGTTGGTGGTGGTGGTTGTGTTGTGTTGTGTTGGTGGTGGTTGTGTTGGTGGTGGTGGTTGTTTTGTGTTGTGTTAGTGGTGGTGGTTGTGTTAGTGGTGGTTTTGTTGTGTTGGTTGTGTTGTGTTGGTGGTGTGGTGTTGGTGGTAATGATTGTGTTGGTGGTGGTGGTTGTGTTGGTGGTGGTGGTTGTGTTGGTGGTGATGGTTGTCGTGGTGGTGGTGGTTGTGTTGTGTTGTGTTGGTGGTGGTTGTGTTGGTGGTGGTGGTTGTGTTGTGTTGTGTTGGTGGTGGTGGTTGTGATGGTGGTGGTGGTTGTGTTGGTGGTAATGATTGTGTTGGTGGTGGTGGTTGTGTTGGTGGTGGTGGTTGTGTTGGTGGTGGTGGTTGTGTTGGTAGTGGTGGTTGTGTTGGTGGTTGTGGTTGTGTTGTGTGGTGTTGGTGGTTATGTTTGTGGTGGTGGTTGTGTTGGTGGTTGTGTTGGTGCTGGTGGTTGTGTTTGAGGTGGTGGTTGTTTGTGGCGGTGGTTGTGTTGGTGGTGGTGGTTGTGTTGGTGGTGGTGGTTGTGTTGTGTTGGTGGTGGTGGTTGTGTTGGTGGTGGTGGTTGTGTTGGTGGTGGTTGTGTTGGTAGTGGTGGTTGTGTTGGTGGTGGTGGTTGTGTTGTGTGGTGTTGGTGGTTATGTTTGTGGTGGTGGTTGTGTTGATGTTGGTGGTTGTGTTGGTGGTGGTGGTTGTGTTGAAGGTGGTGGTTGAGTTAGTGGTTGTGGTTGTGTTGGTGGTGGTGGTTGTGTTGGTGGTGGTGGTTGTGTTGGTGGTGATGGTTGTTTTGTGTTGGTGGTGGTGGTTGTGTGGTGTTGGTGGTTGTGTTTGTGGTTGTGTTGGTGGTGGTGGTTGTGTTGGTGATGATGGTTGTGTTAGTGGTGGTGGTTGTGTTGGAGGTAGTGGTTGTGTTGGTGGTAGCGGTTGTGATGTGTTTGTGGTTGTGTTGTGTTGATGGTTGTGTTGTGTTGTGTTGGTGGTTGTGTTGTGTTGGTGGTTGAGTTGTGTTGATGGTTGTGTTGTGTTGTGTTGGTGGTTGTGTTGTGTTGGTGGTTGAGTTGTGTTGTGTTGATGGTTGTGCTGTGTTGTGTTGGTGGTTGTGTTGTGTTGTGTTGTGATGGTGGTTGTGTTGTGTTGGTGGTTGTGTTGTGTTGTGTTGGCGGTTGTGTTGTGCTGTGTTGGTGGTTGTGTTGGTGGTTGTGTTGGTGGTTGTGTTGTGTTGTGTTGGCGTTTGTGTTGTGCTGTGTTGGTGGTTGTGTTGGTGGTTGTGTTGTGTTGTGTTGGTGTTTGTGTTGTGCTGTGTTGGTGGTTGTGTTGTGTTGGTGGTTGTGTTGTGTTGTGTTGGTGGTTGTGTTGTGTTGATGGTTGTGTTGTGTTGTGTTGGTGGTTGTGTTGTGTTGTGTTGGTGGTTTTGTTGTGTTGTGTTAGTGGTTGTGTTGTGCTGTGTTGGTGGTTGTGTTGTGATGGTGGTTGTGTTGCGTTGGTGGTTGTGTTGTGTTGTGTTGGTGGTTGTGTTGTGTTGTGTTGATGGTTGTGTTGTGTTGTGTTGTGTTGGTGGTTGTGTTGTGTTGTGTTGGTGGTTGTGTTGTGTTGTGTTGTGCTGGTGGTTGTGTTGGTGGTTGGGTTGTGTTGTGTTTTGTTGTGTTGTGCTGGTGGTTGTGTTGGTGGTTGGGTTGTGTTGTGTTTTGTTGTGTTGTGTTGGTGATTGTGTTGTGTTGTGTTGTGTTGGTGTGGTGTTGTGTTGGTGGTTTTGTTGTGTGATGTTGGTGTTGGTGGTGGTGGTGTTAAAGAAAAAAGAAGATACTTATCTTTCAACGTTTGACTGTGCCTCTTCTTTCTGTATCTGTTGCAGCCAGTTTCTGAAAAAAAACATTGCAAAATCTTAACAGGCTAGTAATGAAATCAACAAAAAGTGCAAAGATAATGGAAAAAAAATAAAAAAAGATAAAAAAATCCCCAGACTTTTTAATTGTTAAACAAAAAAAAGAAAATACTTATCTTCCAAAGTTTGACTGTGGTGGTGGTGTTGTTGTTGGTAGTGGTGATAGTGTGTGGTGATGGTGTTGTTGTTGTGGTGGTGTTGTTGTTGTTGTGGTGTTGTATTTGTGGTGGTGTTGTTGTTGTTGTTGGGGTGTTGTTGTTGTGGTGGTGGTGCTGTTGTTGTATTGTTGTTGTTGTGGTGGTGTTGTTGTTGTGGCGTTGTTGTTGTTGTCGTGTTGTTGTTGTGTTGTTGTTGTTGTTGGTGTTGTTGTTGGTGTTGTTGTTGTTGTTTTTGGTGGTGTTTTTATTGTTGTTGGTAGTGGTGTTGTTGGTGGTGTTTTTGGTGTTGTTGTTGGTGTTGTTGTTGGTGCTGTTGCTGGTGTTGTTGTTGGTGTTGTTGTTGGTGCTGTTGCTGGTGTTTTTGTTGGTGTTGTTGTTGGTGTTGAGTTGGTGTTGTTGGTGTGGTGTTGGTGTTGTTGGTGTGGTGTGGTGTGGTGTGGTGTGGTGTGGTGCGGTGCGATGCGGTACGGTACGGTACGGAACGGTACGGAACGGTACAGTACAGTACAGTACAGTACAGTATAACCACAATTCTTTCAACCAAAGTATGTTAAGTACATCTGTTTTAAATCTTTTCTATAGCATTACCTATAAAAACTAGAATGTTGTGTTCCGCGGAACACATGTGTCGCCTGCATGGAAAACGTTGAAATGTGGGCCTATGTTTAATCATATATAATAAAAATATTTTATTGAAGTTGATTTCAATACTACACAACAGAACACATGTGTCATCTAAATTGCATTTAAAAGGGGAATAACTAAAATAATGGTGAAACCCGAGTAATCATTTTCAAAAATTGGTTTATAAATTAATGGAGATGAGTTATTCAAAGTATTAAGTGAATTAATTGAACAAGTAATTTCCATTTTACAGGCAACACTAAGTTGCATGTTAAAGTTGCATTTGAAAGGGATATCACTCATAAAATATTGAAACTGGAGTTATCATTCTTGTCGTCACAGATGGCATTTTTCATGCTGATAATATATTCCAAGTATGAAGTGAATAGAACAAGTACTT